>BSBK01004015.1:295000-895000 GCA_027943335.1 Chamaecyparis obtusa | reverse complement strand
AGATTGCTCTTACACCCAGGATGCTCCTGCATCAGACACCCGGGGTAATTTGAGAAGTGACCCTGTCATGACTCAGGTGTGCAAAGGAAAACCAATACGGCTAACCTCCTCCTTTGTCAGCCATGATGAATCTTCAACAGGTTGTCCTTTCCACTTGACCAGATATTCTTCATATGTCCTGTTCCTTGTGCTTCTGCCAACATGACTGTCCAGTATATCTTCGATCTCCGTAGTGTCTGAACTAGTTGCTAGAATACTCCACTGTGCTGCTGTGATCTCATCTTCAACACCTCCTTCATGATACTCTGTCAGATCTAAAATGTTAAACACTGGTGAAATATTTAGCTCAGTAGGCAATTCTACCTCATATGCATTTCCTGAATCATGCTTCTTCAATATCTTACATGGTCCAAACTTTTTCATTTTCAGCTTGTTATATGTACCAACCGGAAATTGCTCCTTCCGCAAATGAACCATGACTTCATCTCCAACTTGAAATTCCTTATACCTCCTTTTCTCATCTGCCTTAGCCTTATACTGTGCATTCATCTTGGTAATATGCTTCCTCACCTCCTCATGGATGTTCTTCAAGTGTTCTGCAAAATCCTCAGCTTCAGCACTACTTATTTCTCCTTTATCTATCTTCCTCAATTCAGATGCATTTCTCAGACTACTTCCATATACAATCTGGAATGGTGATTTACCAGTGCTCCTGTTGACAGAATTATTGTATGCGAATTCTACCTGTGGTAAAATCAAATCCCATCCTGTTGGCTTATCTCCAACCAAACATCTCAGCAAATTTCCCAAACTCCTATTCACCACCTTTGTCTGTCCATCAGTCTGTGGATGATGTGATGAACTGAACTTCAAATCTGTCTTCAACTTCTTCCACAACGTACGCCAGAAATATCCAACAAAATTAGTGTCCCGATCTGAAACTATGGTCTTTGGCAAACCATGAAGTCTCACTACTTCTCTGAAAAACAATTCTACTACATGAACAACATCATTAGTCTTCTTGCAGGGAATGAAATGTGCCATCTTTGAAAATCTGTCAACCACCACAAAAATTGAATCATGTCCCCATTGTGTCCTTGGTAAACCAAGAACAAAGTCCATACTGATATCCTCCCAAGGCTTCTCTGGTATAGGTAATGGCTGATACAACCCTGTATTCTGCTTCACTCCTTTCACCATCTGACATACTCTGCAACTCTGTACAAACTTCTTCACATCTTGCTGCAACTGTGGCCAATAATAATTCTCACTAACCAGACCAAGGGTTTTATCATGACCAAAATGTCCAACCAATCCTCCACTATGCTTCTCCTTGATGAGATTCTCCCTCATAGAACTTCGTGGAATGCACAACTGATTCCCTCTGAATAGCATATCATCCTGGATGACGAAATCCAACCATTTTGTCCTGTCTAGAGTAACAGGTTCTGCACAAGCTTTCCAAGCTTCACCAAAATCAGGATCCTCTGGATATAAATTCTTGAGTTCGTTGAACCCAACCACTTTAATCTGCATTTATGTCAGCAATAGTTGCCTTCTGCTAAGAGCATCTGCAACCCTATTAGACTTTCCACTCCTGTGTTTCAAAAATGTATAACTCTGCAAAAATTCAACCCATTTCAAATGCCTTTGATTCAATTTTCCTTGACTATTCAAATATTGCAAAGCTTGATGATCAGTATACAAAACAAACTCCTTAGGAAGTAGATAATGTCTCCACTTCTTTAATGACTGAACTATAGCATAAAATTCCTGATCATAAATAGAATATTTCCTCTTGGCATCATTTAACTTCTCACTGAAATAAGCAACAGGTTTACCTTCTTGGCTCATAACAGCTCCTATTGCAGTACCACTAGCATCACAATCTACTTGAAACACCTTATTAAAATCTGGAAGTGCTAAAATGGGTTATTCTGTAACTTTTTGTTTCAACAACTGAAAACTATTTTCTGCCCCATTAGTCCACTTAAACTCTTTTCTATCCCCTCTCATTGTTTCAGTCAAGGGTCCACAAATACTGCTAAAGTTTCTGATAAACTTTCTGTAAAAGCTAGCTAGACCATGAAAAGATCTTACCTCAGTAGCATTCCTTGGAGTAGGCCATTCAAGGATAGCCTGTACCTTCTCTGGGTCCATTTTTAGACCTTCTGCTGAGACTACAAATCCCAAATACACTAACTCTTTCTTCACAAAACTGCACTTCTTCAAATTAATCAACAATTTCTCTTCTCTCAACTTCTCAAATACCATATGAATATGCATTATATGCTCCTCCAATGTCTTACTAAAGATCAAAATATCATCTCGGTAAACAATGACAAACTTACCCAGAAATTCTTTCAGAACCTCGTTCATGAGCCGCATGAAAGTGCTCAGTGCATTGGTTAGCCCAAAAGGCATGACTAACCACTCATATAGTCCTTCCTTTGTCTTGAAGGTAGTCTTCCATTCATCTCCTTCTCTGATTCAAATCTGGTGATATCCACTCTTCAGATCTATCTTTGAGAAATACACAGCTCCACTCAAACAATCTATAATATCATCCATTCGTGGCAATGGAAACCTGTATTTGATTGTAATCTTGTTTATTGCCCTAGAATCTGTACACATCCTCCATTCTCCATTCTTCTTTGGTGCTAATACCACTAGTACAGCACAGGGACTCAGACTCTCACGGATCAATCCTTTCTGTAGCAGTTCATGTACTTGTCTGTTCAACTCCTCACTTTCTGCAGGTGTCATTCTCTGTGCTGCCTTATTCGGCAAACTCGCTCCTAGGATCAAGCCCATCTGATGACTGATCTTTCTGACTGGTGGTAATCCATCAGGCATGTTATCGGATACAATATCCTAAAACTCATTCAACAAATCTGCAACTTCTACAGGAACATCTTCTACTTCCTCTTTACCGGCTTTTGGAATTAAAGCAAAACATACATGCTCATGCCTCATACCATCTAGGAAATTTCTTCCATCAACAAAAGTTATCCTTGCATTACCACATACCTTTTCTTCAGTCTCCTTCAATGGTTTTAGCTTATGTCACACTCCATCCTTTGTCAGGGAATAGGTATTCACACGACCATCATGTACAGCACATCTGTCAAACTGCCATGGTCTACCCAACAACATATGACATGCATCCATAGATATGATATCACACAATACCTCATCTTGGTATCCGCCAATCTTGAACTTCACCAGGCATTGTTCATTGACCATGACCTTGTGGTCATCCTGTACCCAGGCAATCCGATATGGATGTGGGTGTTTCTGTCTCTTGAGCTTCAACTTTGTCACCATCTCTTCTGACACCAAATTGTCAGTGCTTCCACTATTAATGATCACATCACAACATTTACCTTCACACTTGCACCTGGTGGGAAACAGGCTCCTTTTTTGTTCAGGTTCATTCTCACCACTCAACAGGACTCTTCTGTTAATCAACATTTCTCCTCTTTCAGCATCTTTAGAATTTGATGATCTAGCATCTTCATCTACATGTGCAACTCTGGCCTGGCCTTCATTTCTCCTGTCTGTTCTTCCTTGGCACTGAGGACATTCAAATGCCCTATGACCTTCTTCTCCACAGTGAAAACATGTTCCACGGAAGCCTCCTCTTCCAGATCCTTGTCCTCTTCCTCTTCCTCTCTGATCTCTATTACTCTGATCTTGGAAATGATTGGAATTATTTCCTCTCTGATTTTGACTGCTACTGGCCTCATCCTTCTTTTTCGGATCTTCATTTCGGCCACCATATGACCATCCACCAGATCTTCCACCATGACCTCTTCCATTTTGTTTGCTCTCAAACTTCTTGTTTAGCTTTTCCTCTACTTTTAGGGCAAACTGGTATGCCTCTTCAATACTATTCATTCAAACCAGATTCAGCTCCTCCTGAATGCTTGGCCTTAACCCATTAAGGTATCGGGCAACTTTCTCCTTATCAGCTTCTGCATGGCCTGTTCTGATGAGAAGTCGGTAGAACTCCTCTGTATACTACTGAACAGATCTTCCTGCTTGCTTCAAACTCTACATTTTCTTCAGTAGGTCAAGCTCATAATCAATAGGAATGAACTATCGCTTCAATTTATCCACCATCCGATCCCATCTTGTGATTTTATCTTTCCCTCTTCTATTTCACTCTAATTGAATTTCTTGCCACCAGATCTTCGCATGACCTTTCAATCTGGCTTTCGCAAATTTGACCCTATCAGGATCCTCAACATCTTTGTACTCAAAATATTCCTCACATTCATTGATCCAGTCGATCAATTCCTCTGGGTTAAGATTTCCAGAAAATGTAGGAACCTCAATCTTAGGTCCTTTCCCAATCTTGGAAATCGCCCGAAAAAGTCTTTCTTCCTCCTGGTTCACAATTTCAGCTTCTCCTTCTTGATATTCTTCTTCGGCTTCATCCTCGCTTTCGTCTCTGACATTAAGATTCATTCCTCTACGAATCTCTTCTTGTAATGCTCAGACTTGTCTCTGCAGCTCTCTAACCTCAGGTGTTACACCACCAGCTCTTCTGCCACGTTCCCTTCGTGGAGGCATTTTCGCGATGCACGCTGAAACCCTAGCCACGGTCCTGGTGCAAACTACCTCATAGTCAGCGATCTATTTACACACTCAAGAACTCCTGCTCTGATACCACTTGATGAAGGGTGATCCCCTTAATACCACAAACACATAACAGATATAGAGAAACAACAATAATATGCAAGAACATAAAATTGGCTTCTTATTATCTCCACAAATGTGGAATTACAAACTTTCAGAATTACAACATGCAAAGCCACATGGGCATTCCCTTACAATATTCTGTAGGACAAAGCCTTGAACTATTACCCAGATCTACTACCCAGAACTGTTCTGAACTACCTAAGACAATAATACAGCCTTCCTTATATAGACAATTTTTCACCGCCTGGAAGGTTCCAGAATTTTAGCCAATAAGGCCGACCAAACTTAGAATTATTTTATTTTACATTTTATTACATCATAGTCGGCTCAAGATAACCTTTGAAACCTGAACAGAAATTTTGAAGAAAATTATTTTCTGCCATTTCGGGTGGCCCAACTTCCGAAGACCATAAGTCATCAATAGTTGACCCGATCGGCTATTATAACCCCATTTCAGAAATGCCACGAAGCGCTCTATAGGCTTGACCCACGCAAGCGCCCGTCACCCAAATTTTCAACCTCATCCGGGGCCTCTAAAACCTTCAAAACTAAGTTCAAAGTTTCTGTACCCTGCTGCCAATACCGAAAATCTTCAATATCTTCCAATATACACTTGATCTGGCAATGAAACTTTACTGGCAGACTTGTATGACCAAAATGAACCTCCAAGAAAGAAATCAGATCATTCTGAGCACATACAAAAATTACCAAAAATAGTAACTTTTCATAAATAGCAGCTCTGCACAAAATAGCCCTTATTGAAAATAAAAATGAAAATATTTTTTTGGGTGATGCAAGATTGCTCTTACACCCAGGATGCTCCTACATCAGAGTCTCAGATTGCAAGCTCAGAGATATGTGTTGATCTAGGGTGATTTGTATTGGAAGGATAATGATGGTATTTTACTTTTTTGTCTGGATAAGCATCAATCAGAGAAAATGTTAAAGGAAATGCATTCTGGAATGTGTGGAGGACATCATTCTGCTAGATCAACAGCTCATAAAATATTAAGAGCAGGATATTATTGGCTTGTGTTGTTCAAAGACACTCATTCTTATGTGAGGAAATGTGAACCTTGTTAAAGGTTCTCTAAAAAATTGAAGTTTTTAGGTGCATTATTATTGAACCCTGTGGTTGCAGAAGCTCCTTTTGCAATGTGGGATATGGATTTTATAGGAGAATTCTCTGAGAAGTCTAGTGGGGGACATAGTCACATTTTGGTGGCTACTGATTATTTCACCAAGTGGATTGAAGCAATCCCAACCAAATGGGCGACTAGTGCTGTTGTCATTGAGTTTCTAATGAACAACATAATTACTAGATTTGGTGTTCCTGTTAAATTGGTTGTTGACAATGCTATGAGCTTCAAGTCACAGGAGATCACTGATTTTTGCTCAGAAATGGGCATAGTATTGTCTTACTCATCCCCTTATCATCCACAAGCCAATGGACAGGCTGAATCCAATAACAAGAGTATTTTGCAGATTCTGAAGAAAACCCTAGAAAAGAACAAGAGAAACTAGCATGTAAAACTAAAGTTAGCACTCTGAGCTGATAGGATTTCTGAGAAGAGGGCTACTGGTAAGTCCGCTTTTGAAATGGTATATGGTGCTAAATCAAGATTGCTAGTGAATAACTTCCTTCCGATCTATAAGTTTATGCAAGAAGAGGATATGGAAATCAGTGATCCACTATAGGAGAGAATGGTTTAGTTGATTGAATTAGATGAGGTTAGAAGGGAGGGACAAAAGGAAAATATAAAGTTGCAGTAGAAGATGAAATATCTTTTCGATAAGAGAGCAACTATGAGAAAGTTCCAGCCTGGTGGTATGGTTCTCCAATGGAATGCCAGGGCTGAAGATAAAGGAAAACACAAAAAATTTGAGTCCTTATGGATGGGACCTTATATTATTCATAAAACCCATGGTAAGGATTCATATTTCTTGCAACATTTGGATGTTGAAAAGAAGGAATTGCCAGTGCATGGACAATTTCTAAAAATTTTCTTCAGTTAAATCTTTTTCCATGCATAGTACGCATGTATATATGTATAGGTGTGTTTGTTTATGTTGTGTGTTTGTTTCCTATTTTAGGTTTAGGTTTTGTGGTCTGCCTCCCAGAGATTCGTAAGTTCTTGCTATGATTTTGCAATCAAGCATCCTCAGATAGAGCCACTGTTGGGAATATTCTTAAAATTCTAAATTTTTTTGTCCATTCTGATGGGTTAGTCCTCTGGTCTGTAAAGTTTCCTAGGTCCAGGTGTCGGGATTTCTTCAAAAAATTGACATAACCCTATTTCAAAATCCTTACCCTAGGTCTTGTCCTTGAAAGATTTTGAATTCATGTCAAAACCCCAAAATACTTGCCACTTTCAAAATAAATCCTAAGTCATTTTCTTTATTCCTTTTCGAGCATTACTTTTTTAGTCACTTAGGTCCATTAAAGAGCACATGCATTTTTTTTAATACACGGGGGTTATATTTCTTCCTAAGTCTAGAAACCCAGTGGTATAAATAACATTTTCCTATGTTTCAAGTTCATCCAACCGTGAATCTTCAAAGATGATCCAACGACAGTTGTGTGTTCACATGGGATCTTTTAAGCCATGTGAACATGCAAAATGGCCGTTGATCTTATAACAAAAGCCGGATGTGGAAACAAGGTGGGACCACTGACAAGTATCTTACAAGTGGTGGCCTTCTATTTGTCGAGATCAGTGGGGTTGGTAATAGAAGAATCTCTGAGGTTTTAAAATAGTAAAGGGAAGATCGGACGACTATCGTATAATCACATGGGATCTTTTAAGATATGTGATTATGTGACAGGCAGTTGATCTTGCGTTGAATCAAGTGCGATTCTCTGGTAAAACCTTTTGACAGATGTGCATAAATGATGTCTTCTCATTGGTTAGCTTCAGCAAACACCGGTGCTCAAAAAGAAAGAAAATACCTGACATTTTGTCAGGTGTCGCAAATGTGGAATTTCTTTATTGACGAAGGCAAGGTGGGACCAGTGGTTTAAAAGAAGACAGTGATAGTTAGTGGTAACGGGTTTTTGCATGTTCACATGAGCTTCTTTTAAGCTATGCGATCATGCAAAAAGCATTTCATGTTAATGAAGGAAAGTTACAAGAGACCGCTAGGGATAGAAAGGTAGTGTGACGGTTAGTCGCATGTTCACGTGAGTGTTTTTTTTAAGCCATGTGATCATGCGATAAGCCGTTGGATCATCTGCTAATGAGGATCAACAGTTCTCATTCAAACTAAAGGTAAAATGGTGCGAAGTAAGGTTTCTCGTTGAAGAAGTGACAGTTCGCTCTTCCGGAGGAGTAATTGTTTCAATCGTGCTGAATTAATTATTGACAGGACTACTTTAAGTGGCTCATATATCAGAATTTCATGCACTTTTAGAAGCACAAAGAGATCAAAATTTGTAGAGATTCAGGCGTGAAGATTTCTGAGGTTTGGCTGCTTTTCCTGGGTGGTTTCTGAGAAAAAAGGTTGGTAAAATTCTTGTGCAATTTGCTTCCTTATTGAAAGAATCACAGCTCTCTGTTTAGTCTATCTTGCAAGAATTTCTATTAAAATAAACCTTAAAATGGCCCCAAGGAAAGAATTTTCAGGTAAAGTAGAGCATAGTGAAAGAGGTTTGCATGAGGATTTATTGCAGTTACTTCCTGGCTCTTCCACTACCCCGGTGAAGAATAAGAGTTTGATTCCCAAAGACCCTAGGGTAAAAATAACAGAAGGATTATATGATATGATAAGTTTTATTAGAGAGGCCAAGATTGGTACTATCAACGCAAGAGGTGACTCTGTTACCACAGGACTGGAATTGTTCAAAGTAGGTTTTAGTCAAAGAAATGCCCCTCATCCTGCAAGTAATATATGGCAATCTAACTTAGGAAAACTTGTCGTGCCTGGTGTCTTTTTAGATGTAGATTTGATGACCCAGGTTGCAAAAAATTATGATCCAATCACTAAAGAAATTACGGATGCAAAGGGGGTGTTATTGTTTAAGGTTTCAGCTGAAGAAATTAGGAAGGTGTTCGGATTGAGTAAACCTTCAAAAGGTTTGGAAAGCAGTAACTTTGAAGAACTAAGGCAAGTATACAATGCACAAAGGAACTATTATAGAGGCGAGTTGTTGAAGGATTTTTGCACCAAAATTGGGAAAATGGTTGTTGTGGGGCAGAACACTCCGAAGCCTTTTAAAATAGAATATTTTGATCTAAGAGCTAGGGGTGCATATTGGTCATTGTGTCAAGTTTTTGGAGAGGATGTTAGTGACAGGATGCCAATACACTTGATGTGCATGATGATCCAAATTTTACATGCACACGTGTCTATCACTTTTGATTTTTCTCCTTTCATTGCTGAATTAATCCATAATGGATTAGTAAAGATTCAAAAGAATGAAAGTGATAGACCCTTTGGCTGGTACTCTTTCATAATGTACATGTTTCTGTTCAAAGGAGCAAGCTATTTTGAACAAGAAATAGAATTGGTGACAAAGAAGGATGGTGAAGACATGCCAGTCCAACTATGGAGCCTCACAATGACCTGGGATAAAAAGGATCATAGTTTCATCAATTTTGATAAACATTTTGCAGCTAGACTCAGGAAGCTGTTTGTTTTAGATAACCCAAGAATCCCAACAATGTTAGCACAGCTTGTTAGGCAAAACCAGTTTGCCAAGAACTTGAACATTGTACACAATTGGGGAGATGTTATTTTCTATAATGTATCAACTGTTATCAGATTGTATGGTTTCAGGGGGACCCCTTTTATACTGCCCTATCAAGTACCCCTTAGGATTGGAGTTGCAGAGTTTTTGAGGCAATTGGGAGATATTGAGGAGTGTGCCCTCACTGGGAAAGGCAAGGGAACTTTATTCCCAAATGTTACCATTGCCCATCAATTCATAATTACCAAGGGTGGATGGGTCTACATGGATAAAATTCTGGCTCCATACCATATGGCTACTGCAGTTGCTAGAACAGGAGATCTAGAAGGGTTTTATAATGAAATGTTTAAAAAGAGAGCCAAGTGTGCCATGATCAACCATATTTTTAATTTCCCTGAAGATATCATTAGGAATGTAGCTAAAATATAGGAACAAGAGGTCATGAAAGAAAAATGGTTGGTATACAAGAAGACACTAGATTTTATCCGGCAATTTGATTCAGGATGGGATCCCCTGAAAAGCATAACTCCAATGGGGAAGAAAATAGACACTCTCATGAATTGTTTTCAGGATGTTTTTCAGACTTTGAATGAGAAGAAGGAAAAAGTGATGAAGGATGATCCAGAAAAGGCTAGAAAATTGTTGAGCAAGCCTGTGTTTGCAAAAGGGTTACCCCCAGGGAGATATGTGGTACAAAAGAAGACTGGTTACAATGTGGTGATACCAGAATAGAGCCAGAAAAAGCAGATGGATAAAAGGGATATCCCATCAACTTCACAACAGGATGGAAAACAAAAGGATATTGTGGAGATCCCTGATTCTCCTCCTCAAATTTTTGAAGATATTGTTGATTCTCCACCCACATTAAAAAAGCAAAGGTTGGAAGAGAGACCTATTCATGTGGAAGAGGAGTACTCTCCATCATAGTCTCCTATAAGAATTTTTGATGACTAAGAGATTGTAGAACAAGTACATCAAGTAGATGCTCTAGGTCAGATCTTCATGACTTATGAAGAAGTAAATGAGGGTGTGCCAGAGCTACCAAAAGAACCTATGTTGGATCTAACAGTAGGGGAGTTAGCAGGTACTGAATTAGACCCTATAATCAAGCAAGCTTGTGAAGAGTTTTTGGTTGATGACACTTTTGTTAAAACTAGGGCCTTTATGCAGTTTCTTTGGAAATTAAACATCAAACAATTTCAAAAAATCTGTGAGAAGAGACATGAAGTGAATTTGGTAAGGATTTACAAGTTATAGAGGAAGAAGTGAAAATAGAGATGACTGCAAAGTTCAAATAAATCACTCCAGAACAGGGAAGAGATATGGTAAAGATGTCAAGAGTACTGATCCTCCTAGAATGGGATATAGCTGATGCAGTAGTGTTTGATGCAGTCAGAAAACAAACCACTCCTCTCCATAGGACTCTAGAAGAAGTAGAACAAGCTGTTAAAGGAGTCGCTTTCAGTGATAATCATCAAGCATTGGTGATGTGGTCTTTGAGGAAGAATGAAAGTGATAAAGGAAAGCAAATTGTCAAAGATGACCTCTCAGGGAGTTTAATTGTGAGAAGAGTAATTGATACATCTTTGGTGGAGGCATCAGGTATGGTAATGGCCATGGCACAATTAACAACAAAGGTGGCAAAAAAGGAAGCTAGAGAGAAAGATGAACTCACTGCAAAATTGGAAACAGTCTTGAAGGTTTATGGTGAGATGAAACAGGGGATTCTTGAGAGAGATATTCTGATTGTAAATTTAAGAAAGAAATTGGGAGAACAGGGCCCAATACAATTATCATAACAAATTTAGATAGCTTCCTCCTCTGCAGGGCCTTCCTCATCAAGCCCCATTATCGAACTTCCCCCTTCCCCTTCTCCTCCTTCCATGGATGAAGAAGATGTTGATCAAAGGGTAAAGAATAAGTTAGCTGATAAGATAAAAGGTGTTGTGTCACATTTTGTTGCCAAGGTGAGACCTAAAGAAGTATACAAATCTACAAAACAATTGGCAGATGTCTTAGTGACTTTTCAGAAAGAGGTGGCAACTGTGGATAAAATTTTGGAAATATGGACTGCAAGGAAAGATACTCTGAGGTCATGGTTTGATCAAAATAAGAATCACTGTGTTGTAAATATTGAGCTTGCAAGTACTTATAGGGTTATCAAGGATCTTTTTGATTTTGAGGTAAACAGGGAGAGTATAAAGAGAAGGTCAGAAATCTTAAGAACAAGATATTTCCAGGATGATTTCCAAATTTGCCCTGGTCTTATCAAGGCAGATGGGGTAATCAAGGATAAAGGTCAATGGATGGAGCAAATAGATAGATGAGTGCTGACTAAAATAAATGACATTCTTGGTATAGATGATAATACCCCATTTGTACATTTTATTGAACTCCTTCAGGATGCTAGGTTACACTTTGCTAATGTGAGAATAGAGGTTCATCAGTTGGTTGCTGAGTGGGAAAAGTTTTCCCCAAAGAAAGATGAGGTCCTTGCCTTTCATTAGCCAAATGAAGAAACCTACACGACTTGGGAATCCACGTATCTATCAGGAGATTTAGAAGAATGGGCAATCAGGTGAAGAGGCGGCAGGTGGTAGTATCCCAAACTTTTGAAAGTCAAGGTAAAAGGGACAAAAATGTCAAACAAGTTATCATAGACACGAATGTGACACCTGGCCAAATAGAGTTGCAGATGGCATCTGATCCAGAAAATGAGGGAGAGCAAGTTTCAAACAAAGAATGATGTAAATTAGCCGAATGGCGGTCATCATTCATGCAACAAATTTAGCAACTGCTCTGAAATATCTTTAGACAAAGATGCCACCCACGGGACTGTTGGAAATAGATATTTGTAATCTATTGTTGCAAACAACTTTCCGGATTTGTAATCTTGTTTTTAATGCAAGATCTTTTAATAGCCATTCGAAGCTTGTTGCATCCTTTTGAGGATTCCAAGATGGCTGATTGGTATAAGTAGTAGGTCCTTGTTCATTTCAAAGGAGGTTGAGAAATATACTGTAGAGGCTTGGCGCCATTGTTGAAATCTTAGAATATTTTATCAGATTTTGAAGTGTATTGATACAGTGAGATTTTATTGGAATATAAAAGAATTCCCTTGCATGATTTCAATTGTCTTCTTGTTTGAATTATATGGCTTTTGTGTATTAAATCTATAAGGTAGTTTTGATATACCATTTACAAGGTATCTGTGATTTTAATCTCTAGCTCCTTTCAAGGAAAGGGTAATGTCTTTAGGTTAATTTCTGAGAGCTTAGGAATTTGGAAAGAATTTGATGATCAAATGTGTTTAAGAGAGGATGAATTGTAAGGCACTTCATCTGGGATTTGTTTGTGTTTCATTTAGAAGATTTTTGTAAGCATATATTTCACTGTTTGACTCTATACCCGAAGATAAGGCACTGGTCTATCCTCGATTTATAGAGATCTCACCCTGAACAATTTTTAAATAATAATTTACTTTCGTGTATATTTTGAGCGACTGAGAAGATAAAAGTTTATATCAAGGATATAAACTATTGTTGTGATCCTTTCAAGAAGTAGATCTAAAAGGGGTTAACCTTCCTGAGTTCAAAGCTTGAAAAGGAGGAGTTTATCCTTGTCACACTTGCCATTTTTCTGCAAATAAATGTTTGCTTCCATTAATATCATCATGGAGCATTAAGTTTGAATATAGGTACACCTGCCTGGGTTTGTGGAGCCCGAAGTAGAAGAAGGGCATGGTCCTTATCAATTAGCCTTTTCCCTGTGAGAATCTGGAGTTGAGAACCCGAGAGTCAAGTTTGAAAATTGTATTGGTGATTTTACATGAAAAAGAGCTAACACCTTCTTTACTTCTACTTTGGAATAATTCAAATAAATCTTCTTGAGATCATCCCAAGAAGACTAAGATATATCTCCTCCAGCCATAAGGTCCAATGCTTCCAGGGAGTTATCATTCACTCCTCTTAGAAAGATTAGCTTTTTTGAATCCTCCTATAGTGCATGTTGAGGATTCTTCTGTAGATTGTATAAGAAGCATGAAATTTAGTCATCTAGGGTCTCATCTTCCTTCTGTGACATTTGAAAGATGTGATCTCCTTTTAAATCACCTCCTTTGCAATATTCATTATATTTATATAGAAATAAATCTCTCATTCTAGCCCAATCAATTACTGCATTCACTCCTAAGCCCATGAACCATTTGAGAGTTGATTTTGTCAATGTTTTTGGAAATAACTTAAGTTTATGACTATTAGTGTTATAATCAAAACTTCAACAAAAAATTTCAAACTCAAAAAAAAGGTGTCAGGGTCCTCTTTAATAAGGCCATAGAACTTTGGAAGGGACGAAGCAGGTATGTTCTTGAGATTAGGATTGTTGATAAGACTTGGGATAGGAAATTGAATGGTAGGAGTTTCCATTACTAGAGGTGTTGGATAATGAAATTGTGGCTAGCAAGTATTATTAACCAAAAGGTTTTGGTCAATAGGTGGTCCTGGATTGGAATTATTAAGGAAACTGGCTAATATCTCTACAAAAGGGTGAATGTCAAATGGATCAAGAGAATCTCCTTCTATTGAAGATGATGCAACTAACTCAAGACTTGTGTCAAGAAATGGTAGCTCAAGTTCTTTAAATTCTTCTTTTAGTTTAACAAGTTCTTTTGGGAGAAATCTTCCATGAACATCTCACCTTATTTGATGCATGCAAGTGAGTTGATGAACTTGTGAAGAAATCTCACAACTACTCTCTATTGACTAAGAACAAGAAACTAATCTTAAAAATAAATGACTCATTAAGGTTTTTAGTTTGACACCATCCTCGACAATGATGCCAAAAATGAACAGTGTCACAATAGGTAATGATAATAATGCCATTGTCTCTCTTATCTATAATGTATTCATACTAAGTATTACTTTTCCCATCATGAAATGCATTTAGATTGTCAACCTAGGGACATAGACTTGAAATGGGATAGCATAGTTTGTGCACTAAGTTCCTCAAAGAGTCATACTACCTATGTTGCAGGAAGATAAAATGCATGAAAGAAACCTATGCTATTGTTATAGGAAAGTAAGCACACTTAACTACTTAATGAAATTACTGCTGAAAGCTTGTAAACTTATCCTAAGCCTATTTAACAACTCAAAGCATTCACCATGTTTGTCTCTGCAATTTCCGCAGGAACATTCATAGTAGTAATGTTGTAGGAGTAAAATAGTAACTTCTACTTGAAAGCACAAAAAATGTAGAAAGCAATTCTACTCTATCCTAATCTACTCCACCTCCAAAATGGGCCCCCTTGGTTGGCTTCTACTAACTACTAACACAGAATATACTTCAAAATCACTCTTTCATTATATTCTCGTAAATTGATTACATAGTAATTGAACAATACATGAAGAATGGAAAAGAGTAATTTTGTTACGCTAAACACAACATTTGAATATATTTTCTCATTACCTAACTAAGCCAATAAAATCTCTTTATATAGAGGATTGATGCTTATTGAAAGCATGAAAGTAAAGTCTGACTAAGTCTTCACCATAGAAGAAGGAAATATAACAACCACGACAGATTATAATAAAGTGTGGATAACAGAATAATGAGCATTGAGGAAATATAGCAGAGTTGTTTCCTATATTCTTTGGAATGATGGCTCCTTTTTAGTAGCAACATGATCCTTAGAATTGTGCTATATTTCTCCATCATGGCTAGATCTCCAACACTTCTTCTTCAATGTGGTCGATCCAATCTCTAGCTACTCCTTGTTTTCCTGGCAAGTTAGTAGCATTCGGTATTTATACAAGTCAACATTTCAATTCCTACCCAAATATTAGAACTTAAATTAAAGTAGCTATATGAAGTACTACAATTTATATATAATGTTCAACAAAACATGTCATTCTAACTACCCATAATATTTGTGGTTCTAACTGTACTTATCACAAGTTCACATAGGTATAGGTTCATAAATGTATTGGAAATTTTTGAATAGAGCGTAAAGAGTTTCAATAGAGTATAAAGATTATAACAAAATAGAGACAATAAATTGTCTCATCACACACCATCTTTTAGTAGTCATCAATAAGTAACATGAAATATCTATCACCTTGCAAAAAAATTATTATTATAGGACCACACAAGTCAGTATGAACAAGATCTAGAAAACCATTGGAGTTATAATAATTGGAATGAAAAGTAACCCTTGTTTAATTACCCAATTGGAATTTCTTGAAATTTGTGTTGACATGATTCTTTACTGTAGGAATTTCTCTTACGGTAGAGGTAGATCTTATAGAAATAATATTATCAAAATTCACTTAACACAATCTCTTATGCCATACCCACATTTCATCTAATTGAGAAACTAAACAAGTATTCATACCACTATTCAAAAGAAATGTGCTCGCTCTTCTTTTGGATTCAATGGAAATCCCTTTCCATAGTCATTCAAGATCTTACACATCTCATCCTTGAAATGTAATCCATAGCCTTTATCCATCGGCTGACCAACACTTAGAAGACTATGCTTCAATCCTTTTACATATAATTGACATGGTTAAGGATAGGAGGGACCTTAATGAAATTAGTCTAATTCTTGTAGCAAGAGTAACATAATGAAACCAACAAGTAACAATTGAGATAAATGCTAGATCAACCTTTGCATTAATATAAATTCAATAACAAAGGACCTACAACATACAATCTTACATGCCAAGCATACAAGCCTAATTATATAAAGAAAATTCTATCTTCCAACCTTCTAGAGGTTATTTTATTATCAAAATTTACTAATCTACTACTAAGGATCAATTAAAATAGCTTATAAAGCCTTTTAAGCATCAAGTCGACCTAGGAAAGATCACATTTTCCAAAAACAAGAAAATGTATTACAAATATAGGTGAAGGCCCAAATTTTAAGGATCTCCCTCAAATTAGTGTAACATGACATATGATCCGAAAAGTGAGTCATCAAAAAGTGTATCAATCTCATGAAATGTTCCATAAAGCTTCATCGATGAGGAAATTCCTTTACAAGATCAAAAAATCCCAATTGATCATTAAAAAGTTAAGAATAGTGAAACCTATTGAGAATCCACAAGATTTCAATTGTAAAGTAACGAATTGAGGTATGAACCTAGGAAAAATAGAAACATGATACTAGGAACACTCCATGAGAATCACAATATCAATTGATCCCAAACTGAAGGAACACTAAAAGAAACATAGAGATTGTACAAACTAGAAAAGAGAAAACAAATATTTTTTGGTTGATGCAATATTTTCATGAAACCCAAGATGTTCTTGCATCAGACATCTGTGGTTATCAAAAGAGAGCCTCTCAATTTTGTGGGGCTTGAGGGAAACCAAAATTATTAACCTCAGCCTGAAAAATCCATGAAGAATATTCTATTAGTTTGTCCTTCCATTTGACAAGATATTACTTATACTATTTTCCTATTGTACTTCTACCAATTATTCTATCCAAAATCTATTCTATCTCCTACATCTTCTTCTTAGGATATTGCTACTCAAAATCTGATCCATCAAGTTCACTAAAATCAACCTCATGATTCTTATACAATTTTGCAATATTCAATATAGGTGATACATCCATGTCACCTGGAAAATCTACTTCATATGCATTCCTTGAATTAAACCTCCTCAAACTTTTAAATGGTCTAAAATTCCTCATCTTCAACTTGTTATATGTCCCAATAGGAAATATGCCCCTCTTCAAATATACCATTACTTCATCTCCTACTTCAAACTCCTTATGTCTATGCCTTTCATCCTCTCTCCCTCTATCCTTATACTTATGATTCATTTTCTCCAAATGTTGTTTGAATTCATCATGTAATGACTTCATAAATTCATTAAATTCTATAAATTCCTCTCCTACACTTCTCTTAACCTCTTGAGTGATATCCCTCAATTATGATAATCCCATAGGATTCATCCCTACAACTATCTCAAATGGTGTCTTTCCTATTCTCCTATTCACCAAATTACTATATGCAAACTCTTCTTGAGCTATGACTAAATCCTAATTTCTAGACTTTTTTCCAAACAAACATATCAACAAATTCCCTAAACTCTTGTTTACTACCTCTATTTTATAATCTATTTATGGATGAAATGTATAACTAAACCTCAAATCAGTTTTCATCTTCTCCCAAAGTGTCCTCCAAAAGTAACCAATAAATTTACTATCTAAATGTGAATCTAATCTCTTAGGTAACCCATGCAATCTCACAACTTCTTTGAAAAAAAATCCTCTACATGTATTGCATCTGTAGTCTTCTTACAAGGTAAAAAATGCGATATCTTGTAAAACCTATCCACTACCACAAATGTAGAATGACTACCTCTTGGTGTATTCGATAAACCTAGTATAAAATCCAAGATAATGTCTTCCCGAGGTCTACTTGGTACTGTAAAGGTGTCCTACCAAAATTTCCTGCTAGTCCTCCATAATGCTTTTCCTTAATTAGGTTATCCCTAATTGAACTTCTAGGTATAAAAAATTGAGATCCTTTAAAAAATACATCTTTCTCAATGAACTAGTCCATCCATTTTCTTTTGACTTCTACAAAAAGTTCTTTGGAAGTTTTCCAAGGTTCTACAAAATTAGGGTCACCCTCATACAAGTTCCTCAACTCATCAAATTGAAGCACTTCAATTGTCATCTCTATCAAAAAATTCCTTCTTCTACTTAAAGCATCAACAACCTTATTTTACCTTCCACTCCTATGTTTCAACACAAATTTATAATTCAACAATAACTCAACCCATCTCATGTGTCTCTGATTCAACTTACCTTGACTGTTTAAATACTATAATGCTTAATGATCGATGTATAATAAAAAATCCTTAGGAAATAGGTAGTGTCTCCACTTCTTCAAGGCTTGAAATATGGCACAGAATTCCTAATCATATACTGAATATCTTCTATTTTCATCATTCATTTTTTCACTAAAATAAGAAATAATATCTACATTCTTGTGTTAATACCACTTCAATTGCATTCCCACTTGCATCAATGTCTACTTGAAATACCTTATTGAAATCAACTAAATCTAACATAGTTTGTTCAGATACCTTTTGTCTCAACAATTAAAATATCCTATGTTCTCCATGTGTCCACTTGAAATCCTTCCTATCCTCTCTAATTGTCTCATTCATAGGTCTACAAACCAAATTAAAATTCCTAATAAACTTTTTGTAGAAATTTTCCAATACATGAAATGGTCTTACCTCTCTAAAAATATCATGTGTAGGCCATTCAACAATCAATTTAAAGTTCTCAGGATCTATCTTCAATCCCTCAAATGATCTAACACATCCCAAATACACTATCTCCCTCTTCATGAAATAACACTTCTTGATGTGTGTCAACAACTTCTCTTACCTTAATCTCTGCAACACTTGCCTTAGGTACAACAAATAATCCTCCTTTCTTTTGCTAAAAATTATAATGTCATAAAGATAAACAATCACAAAGTTACTCAATAATTTATTTAGTACCTCATTCATTAGCCACATGAAAGTAGTAGGTGCATTGGTCATTCCAAAAGGAATCACTAACCCCTCATACAATTCTTCATTTATCTTGAATGTGATCTTCCACTCATCTGCCTCTCTAATTTTGATCTGATGATAACCACTCTTCAAATCAATACTTTTGAAATAATTTTCTCCACTCAAACAATCTATTATATCATCTATCATAGGAAAAGAAAACCTATACTTAACTATGATCCTATTAATTTCTCTTGAATCGGTACACATCTTCCATTATCCATTATTCTTAGGTGCTAATATTGTAGGTATTGCACAAGGACTCAAACTCTTTCTAATAGAGACTTCCCTCAGTAATTATTGCACTTTCCTATTTAATTTTTAATTTTATGAAGGTGTCAGCATTGTATTTCTTTGTTAGGAAAACTAGCTCCTAGAATTAGATCCATGCAATGACTAATACTCCTCATGGGTAGAAATCCATCACGTACATTTTTTGATATTATATCTTCATACTCTTTTAGAAACTCTTTAATCTCCTTATGTTTTTCCTCTTCTGATCCCATATTATATTTATTAGGAATCAAATCATAAAACATATTATCACTTTTCAAACCATCCAAGAATTTCCTTCCTCTAACCAAACAAAATCTAACACTAGTACTAATCTCACTCTTAGGATTCTCTATCAAAGGTAACACTACTTTTATCATCCCATTTGTAAAATGGTATACCTATTATTCCTTCCATCATGAAAATGTTATCTATGATACTTCCATGGTCTACCCAACAAGATATGGCATACATCCATAGGCATTATGTCACAAAAAAATCATCATTATAATTTCCTATCTTTAATTTCACTAGGAATTGCTCACTTTCCTGTACCTTATGATCATCCTTTATCCATGAAATTTGATAGGGTTTCAGATTCCTCAATCTATGAAACTTCAATTTGTTCACCAACTCCTCAGAGGATAAAAATATTGAGCTACCACTATCAATGATCACTTTGCAATATTTACCTTCAATTTTGCATCATCTTAAAAAAACTCTTCCTTAACAACTTCTCTTGATCCATCTCTTCATGACATAGATTTATTCTCACCATTAAGTCCTCTCCATCTTCTAGTTGATTTAAATATTTAGTAGGCTCCTCTTCCACATAAGTGTTTCTCCCCTTGTTCTCTATCTTCTTACTAAAATTACCTTGGCTGCATTAAAAAGCTTGGTGGACTTCTCCTCCACATTTGAAATAGGTTCCTCTAAACACTCTTATGTCATTGAGATCCTATAGCTAAATGATCCACTACCTCTATGAAATTTTTTCTCATCCATTTTTACTTGTATTTACTTCCTTGTATTGTGCCTTTCCTTTATTTTGACCTACAAAATTTCATCCTCCACCAGAAAATTCCTTCCTCTCTAGAATCTTCCACCTCTTCCTCTTTGCCTTTTCTCATGTCTTTTGTTCAATTTTTCTTTAGATTTTAGGGCATAATAATAAGCTTCTTCTACACTCTTCAAATTAACCAAACTGATCTCATCCTAAATAAATATCCTCAAACCATTAAGATACCTTTCAACTCTTTCAACACCATCATCCATATGGCCAAATATGATATCCAACTTATATAATTATTCTTTGTAGTCTTTCACACCAAGATATTTTTCTTTAGATTCTACAATTTCCAAAACAAACTTACTTGGTAATTAGCTGGTAAGAACTTAGCCTTTAGTTAATTCACCATCCTATCCTATGACTTTATTTTATCCTTACATCTTCTTTGCCTATCAATATACAAATGATCCCACCATAAGGATGGATGATCTCTTAGTTTTGTTTAAGCATGTTTAACTTTATTTTTTATTTAGAGGGAAATGGACCCATCCAAAATCATCTCAAAACTCTTTATTTCTTCTTATTTGTAACATACTTAACCATTCCAATGTCTTAAACAATGGATCAATCTTCAAGAACCTTGATCATAAACTAATCACAACCTCTGTCAAAAAATTCCTAGCATTCCCATGACCCTAAGTTCATAACTCTATGCATTAGACCTACAAATCTCTACCACCTTCCACTTGCTAGAAAAATGGTCAGCGCTCCCCTCAGGATTTGTGACATGGCTTAACTGCCTCCTATGTCTTCTATAAGTCTAGTGGTTGTATCAGACATTAACAGGTCAATCTTTTGGTGCAACAACAACCACTACTTGTAATAAGTGGTAAAATAGCTTGGTCACGGGTTTGAATCCCCTTGTGTAATGCTGAGGGGGAGATTGTTGGAAAATTAGTCAGTACTCCCCTCTGGATTCATGACTTGGCTTGACCACCTCATGTGTCTTCTATAAGTCTATTGGTTGTATCGAGAATTAACAGGTCGATCTTTTGGTGAAACAACAACCACTACTTGTAACACCACTTCCTCACTTAAATCAATAAACAACATTCCATTAACCTTATCAAAATCTGATTTATTTTTTTCTCTAAGTCTAATCACATCCTTCCTATGACTAATTGCATCTTTACCTATGACAATAGTACTCCTTTTCACACAACAACAACCCTTACCATAACAACTAGATGTCCTTATGATCATTCTATTGACTATAATAGTATACCATACCCTCACAAGGCTTTTAAAAAATCCAAGCACCATAAACAAAGTGATCTTCTATTTGACTGTGACTGTCCAATATTTAGTCCTTCTAGGATAGTTTTTGGAAATCATATTTTTTGACCCCTTAAACCTCCAAAATAATTTTTCTAGAAAGAAAAAAGTTTTTTGGTAACATAAATACCTACCATCTCCCAAAATTATATGGTCTTATGAGTCTATTTCATCCTCCAACCAATAATTTATCAGATTACCAATTTTGGAAACATTCACTATGGCACAAACTCTAACTTTGTATCTCTTATAACATGTGCCAAAACTTAGATGGAGTCCTTAAGCCAAATTAAAAATTAATAATGATTCCTCTCCCAGCATTACATAAAGTTTGGGTCCTTGGTACATGTGGAATTGTGGCTTTCTACATTTTAGAATGCTCTCTGGTTACCCTAACCAAGAGTTGATAGTTTGCACAAAAACATTGATATCTTTGTCTATACTTAGTGAAATTAAGTGAAACAAAATCCAAAATTTAAAAAAAAAATCATCATCTACTCCAATGAATAGAAGGTTATAATTTTAAGCCTATTACATGAACAAATTCTTGTAGTCAAACTGCTTTACATAACCCAATAAGAGAAATTATACAGAAACTTACTTTGTATTGATACTAAATTGATTACATCAACCAAAAGTTCATATTTTCTATTATTAAAATCATATATAAACCCATTCTCTCATGGAAACCAAAAATATCCCCTAAAACTACCATTCAACCACCTATGGAACCAATTTTAGTTGATTGGTCTCTTAACAAGGCTATTAAAATATTGTTCTCCTTAACAAGTTTGACCTTTTCTTTTGATCATGTATCTAATTTATCACCCCTTTACATGAATATGGGTATTAGAGGCCTTATGAAATACAAAACCAAAACTAGACCCCTTATTCTTCCCCTTGAGCCCTTACATGACCCAATTGACCCTGTTTGTTGAACATGGAAACATTGACAACTTTGATTACAATCACTCTTTACATGAAATCATAGGGATTTAAATAGCCTCTATTACATAAAATATGGTCACATATACCTTGAAGAGTCAATATTTTTCATGGATTACTCATTAGGGCCTTTTGGTGACCCTTGTGTTCTAGGTGCTCTTGCACCACTTTTCTTCACTTGTACCCTCAAATTAATGTATTTTTCCATGTCTATGACCCAATCAAGAAAATCATATGAAGCCAACTTGCCATCATAATTAGGTGGATTAAAATTAGGTTTATCATTCACTCTTTTTATGGATCTTAGGGGTCTTTCATCTCCATAATCAATTTTTGGTGCTTATATTTCCTTCACTTCCTCTTCATCCTCACTAACATCATCAATATGACAACCTCTTCTTTGTGCCATTTTCACAACTACAAAACTAGATGCAATTTATCTCAACATGTCCATCATGGATGGATTTTCATGTCTCCTTCCATGAACCATCTTTTGCAAGTCCTTTGAAATTGGAAGTCAGATCTTAAGTCTACCACCCCATATTAATCAATCTAGGGCTTCAAAACTATTGAAAATAGATATTGTTACCCTAATTTTCCACATGTAGAATGATGAACACAAATAGGAAAAGGTTGCATAAAGATACATCTATTCAACACTACTTTTTAGGTGATGTAGATAAACATTTTATTATTACATTCATATCATTTTTTTTGTATTGTACTCTAAGTATTGATCACATTCAAATTTTCAAATTCATAATTGATCGTTACATTATGCATTCAAACTGAATGTAATAAACAAATGTTCTTTCATATTTCATCTTTCATGTCAAAATAGAGTACACATTGTAGAATAGAAAGCATGATAGATGTATGAGTAGGGTCCCATGCATTACCTTGTTCATCTGCATATTGTTGGCTAGTTTGTCTGTTAGGTCCTCAAGTCCACTGTCTATGTCTTCATCTCCTAGGGGTCTTTAGGGTTTGTCCTAAATCATGAGAGAGAAAAATCTGTCAGATCCAGTTGGATCTAAGCAATGCATGAAAACAAAACATCATACTACAATCAAGTTTTTCAGAGTTGCACATATATCTAAGATATCAATGTAATAAGAAAATATGCACCTACATAAACTGAAAAATAGTATTAAAGGGACATGACTCCATGAAACCTTTTACTATTAATGGTTATCATTATGCATGTTTTTATTATATGAACTAGATATCTAAATCAAAGGGACTTAGTTTTTATAGCTGAGAAACCTTTTTCAGGACAACAGTATAGCATTAGGTTAGTGAACATACCAGTTGATTGAAGTTAATGTATAAATGTCATCATACAGGGAACTCTCATAAAAATTGACCATGTGGTCATGTTCACTAACATAATGTGTTTGATTTGATGCTTCTTTTAAAATAGAGTAAGATGAATAGTTTAAATGAACTGTGTATTCAATAACAGTCAAGAAAAAAGAAGATATAGTATGGTATTCAGTGAAAGGATGCATGTTGATCATATGAAGATGAAGATAGAGTATACAAAGTGTCAAGTTCAAGGTCATAGAGTGTGTTTGTGGGTATCACGAGACCATACTCGAACCTCATAAACAAAATTTATTGCTGGTTATATCTATTTTGAAAAATGAGAATTGATTTGCATTTGTAAATCATAAATCTACAATGAATATGCTTTGTTATAGAAAAGAGAGACAACCATGTTGTGTTTGAAAGAGAAAGAGCTTCACAAGATGTTCAAAGTACACTACTATTAGTTAATGTGCCTTTTTGGTGAAATATCAGCTTCAATCTATTTTTGTAATGTTTTAAAAATGATCACTATTGAATTGTACAAATCCAAATGATAAAGGTTCATTTTCAATCACAGTGAATGCTGAAGAAATGCTACAGGAATGTGCTTTATAAAGTATTGAATATTATTATCAGAGTATGTTTGTGGGTGTCACGAGCCCATGCTCGAACCCCACAAACTATCATTTTAACATTGTTGCATTTCATATTTTTCAAGAGAAATTAGTTTAATGCATTGGTTACTATTATTTTCCAACATATAGTCAAGCATTTGTAATTAGCATAAAGATATCTACAACTTCTTGATACAGTTGTGTCATTTCAAAGAAAGACTTTTGCAAAAAAATCACAACCATTACTAAGTTACAGCCCAACATAAAAGACCAGGCAACATAATTTTCAAGCCTTTTTTATAGCCAATCAATGTGCTATGTAAAAATTAAGAGAGCATTTCAAAGTCGCACAACCCAATAGAGAGAATCAAACATGGTTTCTATCAGTCTAAACAAGTGACAATATTGCTACAAGGCACAGGTAAGTCACTATCAGTAGTGAACAAGTAAACACAAATAGCCCAAAGTTCAGATGGAAACATGAAAATAAACCAAGCATCAATGAAGCATCACAAAGTATCTCTAGCATTTGAGTCATCAAATATCAACTCTAGCATCCAAGGCATAGGGGCTGTGACTAACTAGAGTTTGCAAGTGGTGATTTGATTAATTGTAAGGCAAGGAAAGTTATCATTTTTTTCTATTTTAAAACACCAAGTGGATAAGCCCCAAAATTTATTGCAAAAGGAGGGTAAACTCAACCACCATCTACAATAAATGTCACAAGCAATGAAACTCTTCATGATACATCTCCAACATTCAAGGTGTAAGGGTGAAGTGACTAAAGTGAATATTATAATCAATAATTCACAAAGTGATGATAACTTTCAGTTATCTCATCTATTACATCAAGAAAACCCCAAAAATCTACGCAAGAGAAAGAGGAGATAACTAAGCCTTTGAATGCATGGTTAACACTAAATGCAAGAAAAGGTATGTTACTTATCTGAAGTATTAAGCTCATAAAAAAAATTGTGTTCCAGCTAAGAGTTCTTCCAAGCTGAGTTTCATCAGTCAAAAGACTGAGCTTCAGTAAAGCCAAGTTCAAATCAAAGCCCAATGTTCAATAAATAAATCCCGAGTGTAGTCAAAGGCCGAGTTCCAGAGGAAGGCCCAAGCTCTTTCACAACTAAGATACGTGCCAAGTCTAGATCCAAAATCAAGCTTTATCAACAATCATAGGTTGAGTTCCTTGTAAATAAAACTAAAGTTGTAGCCCGTGCTCCAATCACAAGCTGAGATCTTCTAGTTAAACCCAAGTCACAGATCTAACAACTCAAGCTTCATACTTAGAGAAAGCTATATCACAAGAAGTGTAACTCAATGAAGCCACAGAGATGGTTCAATTTTATGCAAAGGAGAACCTCAAAAGATAACATAACCAATGTTGATCTACATCTTAAGACATAGAGCATGGTGAAGGGGTGAAGATGAGTCAAAATCTTGCATACAAGCCGCCATGAATAAGGGTTAACTTCTTTGTTTTCCCCAAAAAAAAGTTAAAAATTGAAAATCAAGAAGTGCCAGAGTTTGATAGAGTTTAAAGTCCACTGACAACCAATGATAAATGCCTTTAATGTTGTAGAGTATGACAACCAGTACTTTGAAATGCCAAATGCCACCTTGCACTTTACCTCAAATTTTTCATATTTTATTACCGATTGCATAGGGTGGTCATATCAACCTTTGTGTAATTAGTAATAGTTTTTTGGACTTAGGTTTTAAAACTTGAGTATTATTTTTATGTATGGGTTTGAGGGGTTATGTATTTAGATTGAGGCTCAAATGTGTTGTAATATATGTTGGTAATAATTTTTAAAATATTCTATTTTAAATTACCAACATTAGGGCTCATTCTAAGGAATAAGTAATGTGTTGTCTTAGGGCTTTCTTAGCCAAATTAGGAGCTAATTTTGGCTAATTTTTAGGAGCTAATTTGGAGCCAATTTTGGGGGGCTAATTGCAGCTGATTTTGGAGCTAAATTAGGGTGCCTAGATTTTTGAATTCAGCCTTAGGAGGGTACATATTAGAGTTTGAGATTCAATATTAGGGGTTCAAGATTGTGGAGTGGAGGAATTAGTGAACTATTTTGTTCCTTTGTGCCTTAGCTTATGTTTTTTGTAACCTACATTTTAGGTTTTGAGGAAAATAATGCAAGTATCCCATATTTTCTCATATTTTTTTAGTATTGAATTCAATCATTTTCATCATTCTACATTAAGTGTTTATCTATTTTGTAACACGGAGAAGTGAATTAATCCTATTCCTCCTCTAAGTGATCAAAATTAAAACCTTGTGTGGAATTTGTATGGTTGTTAATGGATTTTATTGTTTTTGTTTTATACCCTAGTAGTGAAATCAAGTTAACCTATATGTTGATCAGTGGATGATACTACCAATCTCATTAGTATGTGCATTATGGATGCTAGTTTAGATTCCAAGTAAGTCTGAGTTCAGATTTTGGTGTATCACCCCCTTTTTTCTTTTAGTTTTAAAAGAATTTATGTCTCCCCTTTTCCCAATCGAGTTTAGTTCAAGTGATATTCCAAATCAAATAGGAACTGGCCTAGAATATGAAGACTCCTTCTCTATTAGAGTCCACCCACAACTTGAGAAGGTTTCCATTGTTAAGATGAAATATTTGTGATCCTAATGCCTTAGTTAGGGTGATATTTTCAACCCTTAACAGTTTTTGGCATGCTCGATGGGACTTGTTCTTAAATGAATTGGTCAAATTGCATTACATTCCTTTTTGGTTATGGTGTGCTACTAGTAAGATTCAGATGTTAAAGAGGTCATTCTTTTCACGTATCTGGTGGTTCTGTGAGGGATTTTCAACTAGTTTCATAAGATCAAGTACTGGTATTTTTCAAATTGTTTTACTTTATGATTTCCATCCTTTCAGATGAGTAGAAATGACAAGTTTTCAAGGAGGATGCATCTATCTAGATGCACAATTTGCATTTTTTCCATTATTTCAAGAGAGTTTAGCTCAAGAGAATCATTTTCAGTCATTTCAAGGTTAGCAATCATAATATGCCTTCACTGAGCCTACATCTACTGAGCCTTTTCATTTTTTGCAAATGATAATGATTTACAAAATAGAGATACTACAAGTATGTTGCATGATTTGCTCATGCAGATTGGTGACATGAAGAGGCAACAAGAGGAGCTTGTCTATCAATCCTATGTTCATGAACAAGAGGCATTGGCTCAACAGGATCAAGACTATAAGAAACATTTGATTGAGCAATTAAAGTGGCATAAAGCCAACCTTGCAAGAGAGTTAGAAGCACAAAAGAATATTTATGAAAAGGAGGTTCAAGACTAGAGAAATCTAATAAAGGCCATGTTTGATAGAGGAAATGAATTTCAAGAAGAAACACAAAGAGAATCAAGAGCTCGGGAGGAGTTCCATTAGAAAGAGCTTCAGGAGCACAAGCAAACAATAGGGCACCTAATTTCTTCAACTATAAATTATAAAGAAGCCTATCAAGAAAAACTTCAAAAGTATCTTCAGTTAGAGAAGAAGGTCGTAGCTGATAAGCATAGTAATGAAAAGGATGATCATTCTAATGGTTCTCATGTTGTTGAAGAAAATGTCATGGCTTGATGTGAAGAGATTCCCTTTCATGTTGAACAAGATGAGACATAGAAGTTATCAGCAAATCAGGATTCTTACAAAAAGAGTAAGGTAGATGAAGAAGAAGATCATTTTTGGGATGATCTTGAATAATTTTTCTTACGTCTTGATGACAAGCCAACATTTCCATAAATTACCCACAAGCTACAAGAGGTAGTCATTTCTAGCCAACATGGAGAAGTAATTCATCAGACTGAAGTGATACATCAGGAGCCAGAGTATTTCAAGGAGAGCTCTAAATTCATTCTCTCACATGGATGTCCTATCAGGCATTTAGCAAGAATGAAGGCCAAAAAAGAAGGACCAATTATGTTTGCATCTCAGCATGATGTTCTATCAAAAGGTGAAGCTAAGAAGGAATTAATGATACTTGTTGATTCATCTCAAAATGATAGATCTTTCAGTCAGCTTGATCAAGTAAGTGAAGTCCTTTTTATCCTTCACAAAATGTTGTTGTTTGCTAATTCTCCTCAAAATGAAAGTGTTTTCAATCAATTGGATTAAGTGAGATCCTTGACAAACAAGAATTTTCTCAGCAATTGGTCAAGTGTATCTCATATGCTCATTTCATGATGATTTTTCATAAGCATGTGGATTATTGTGAGCTAATCAAGAGGATGGGTGGCTACTTTTCATAGTCTATAAATGGTTTTGTTTGACCAAGCTTTAGGCTGGTTAAGGTAGGATAGTTTAGGTTCCATTTAAATAAGTTTTGTCCAACACTAGGTTTCTTTAGGTTGCATGAGTCTTAGTTTAGGTGCAATTTCATTTCAATAAAGGTTGCATTCATATGTTCTAGTTTTCTAATGCCATTTCCTAATGATAAGGTCAATAGTTCATGTCTAGCAGGAAGACATCCAACAGAAGTTACCAAAACTATTACCCTAATTTTCCACATGCAAAATGATGAACACAAATAGGAAAGGGTTTCATAAAGGTACATCTATTCAACACTACTTTTCAGGTGATGTAGATAAACATTTTATTATTGCATTCATATAATTTTTTTATATTGTACTCTAAGTATTGATAACATTCAAATTTTCAAATTGATAATTGATCATTATATTGTGCATCCAAACTGAATGTAATAAATAAATATTCTTTCATATTTCATCTTTCATGTCAACATAGAGCACACATTGCAGAATAGAAAGCATGATAGTAGTATGAGTAGGGTCCCATGCATTTCTTTGGTCATCTGCATATTGTTGGATGGTTTGTCTTTTAGGTCCTTAGGTTTACCATGCATGTCTTCATCTCCTAGGGGTCTTTAGGGTTTGTCCTGCATCATGAGAGAGAAAAATATGTTAGATCTAGTTGGACATAAGCAATGCATGAAAACAAAACATCATACTACAATCAAGTTTTCAGAGCTGCACATATATCTAAGGAAGAGAAAGGGGAGACAAAACCCCAAAAATCTACGTAAGAGAAAGAGGAGACAACTAAGCCTTCAAAAGCATGGTTAACATTAAATGAAGGAAAAGATATGTTACTTATCTCAAGTAACAAGCTCATCAAACAAAGCCATGTTCCAGCTAAGACTGGTGCCAAGCCAAGTTTCATCAATCAAAAGATTGAGTTTTAGTAAAGTCGAGTTCAAATCAAAGCCCAATGTTTAATAAATAAAGTCCAATTGCAGTCAAAGGCCGAGTTCCAAAGGAAGGCCTTAGCTCTTTCACAAGTAAGCTATGTGCCAAGTCTAGATCCAAAATCAAGCTGTATCAACAATCACAAGTCGAGTTCTTTGTAAATAAACCTAAAGTTGCAGCCCGTGCTCCAATCATAAGTTGAGCTCTTCTAGTTAAACCCAAGTCACAAATCTAATAGCTCAAGATTCACAAGAAGCTCAATCATAGGCAGTGTAGCTCAATGAAGCCATAGAGATGGTTTGATTTTATGCAAAGGAGAACCTCAAAAGATAACATAACCAGTGTTGATCTCCAACTTAAGACACAGAGTGTGGTGAAGGGATGAAGATAAGTCAAAATCTTGCATAGAAGCTACCATGAATAAGGGTTAACTTCTTTGTTTTCCTCAAACACAAGTTAAAACTCAAAAATCAAGAAGTGCTAGAGTTTGAAAGAGTTTAAATTCCGCTGACAATCAACAATAAATGTCTTTAATGTTGCAGAGTATGACAGCTAGTATTTTGAAATGCCAAATGCCACCTTGCACTTTACCTTGGATTTTTCACATTTTATTACCGATTGCATAGGGTGGTCATATCAACCTTTGTGTAATTAGTAATAGTTTTTTGGACTTAGGTTTTAAAACTTGAGTATTATTTTTATGTATGGGTTTGAGGGGTTATGTATTTAGATTGAGGCTCAAATATATTGTAATATATGTTGGTAATAATTTTTAAAATATTTTATTTTAAATTACCAACATTAGGTCTCATTCTAAGGCATAAGTAATGCTTTGTCTTAGGGCTTTCTTAGCCAAATTAGGAGCTAATTTTGGCTAATTTTTAGGAGCTAATTTGGAGCCAATTTTGGGGGGCTAATTGGAGCTAAATTAGGGAGCCTAGATTTTTGAATTCAGCCTTAGGAGGGTACATATTGGAGTCTGAGATTCAGTTTTAGGGGTTCAATATTATGGAGTGGAGGACTTAGTGACATATTTTATTCCTTTGTGCCTTAGCTTATGTTTTTTGTAACCTACATTTCAAATTTTGAGGAAAATAATGCAAGTATCCCATATTTTCTCATATTTTTTGAGTATTAAATTCAATCCTTTTCATTATTCTGCATTAAGTGTTTATTTGTTTTGTAACAAGTAGAAGTGAATTAATCATATTCCTCCTCTAAGTGATCAAAATTCAAACCTTGTGTGGAATTTCTATGTTTGTTAACGAATTTTACTATTTGTGGTTTATACCCTAGTAGTGAAATCAAGTTAACTTATATGTTGATCACTGGATGATACTCCCAATCTCATTAGTATGTGCATTGTGGATGCTAGTTTAGATTCCAAGTAAGCCTGAGTTCATATTTTGGTGTATCACCCCCTTTTTTCTTTCAATTTTAAAAGCATTTATTTCTTCCCTTTCCCCAATCAAGTTTAGTTCAAGTGATATTCCAAATCAAATAGGAACCGACCTAGAATCCAAAGACTCCTCAATCAAAGTCCACCCACAACTCGAGACATTTTCCATTGTTAGGATGAAATATCTATGACCCTAATGCCTGAGTTAGGGTGATATTTTCATTCCTTAACATAGATCACTTCCACAAGGATTGAAAAATTTCTCTAATACTACTTGATATAGTCAAGGACATGAGAGACCTTAATGAGATTATTCCGATCTTTCTAGAAAGATTAAAACAATGAAAGAAACAAGGAACAATTGAGATAAATGCTAGATCATCCTTCAAATTAAGAAACACTCAATTACAATGGACCTACAACATGTAGTCTTACGTGCCAAGCATACAAGCCTAATATACTAAAGGTTATCTTATTATCCAAAACTACTAATATACTAATAAGGACCAATTAAAAAATCTTATAAAGCTTTTAAAATCATCAATTCAGCCTAGGAAATATTACATTCTCCAAGAATAGGAAAACATATTACAAATAAAGGTCAAGAATCAAATCAAAAGGATCTCCCTTAAATGAATGAAACATGAGATGTGATCCCAAAATTGAGTCATCAACAAGTGTATCAACATCATGAAATGATCCCTAAACCTTCAATGACTAAGAAATTCCTTTGCAAGATTTAAAAACTTGACTATTAGAATGTGAAGAACAATGAAACTTTCCAAGAATCCACAAGATCTCAATCGTAAAGTAATGGATTGAGGTGCAAACCTAGACAAAGGAGAAACACAATTCAAGAAAAAATCTATGCAAATCACAAAAAAAAATGATCCCAAAATGAAGGAACATTGAAAGAAACACAAAGATTGTATAAACTATAAAATAGAACACAAATATTCTTTGGTTGATGCAATATTTCCATGAAACCCAAGATTCTCCTACATCAATAATACATCATCAATGCTTTTTTTTTCATCCAAAGTAATTAAACCATTGTCTTTGATCTTACCACTAGATTTTTCACTCCATTTCACTTCACTAGTCATGTGGTGATAATACCCATGGTCAATCACCCACTTATCTTCCTTGACAACTTGAGAGGCTTGTGTTTTCTCTTCAATATTATCATTAACAATACAAGAAGTCATTATAATATTAGTCTTAGGTTCGTCATATTCCTTAATGGAAATGAATGTGAACTTATTATCATCCTTATCAACTTCATTAGATTCATCATTAGTAGCACCAACATCATCTAGAGCATAATAAAAACTTCTTTTCATAGGCTTGGACTCATATCTATACTTAAGATTCCTAATAGGGAACCTAGATGCATAATGTCCTTCCTTACCAAATTGAAAATATTTGAAAGGAAATTTTCCTTTATATGCACTAGTAGTAGGAGCTCTGCACTACATCCTTTTTGCAGACTTTTCTTCCAGCTCTTCAATCTCTCTGTCTTCTTCTTCCATTTGCTCCATCCCCTTTTCCTATATTGACATTCTACTTGTAGATTTATTTACCATATATGATCACTACATGTCCTTCTCTATTTTTGTAGGTTTTAATGCAATCCCAGTCTTGGGTTGAGCACCACCCAAATAACTCAACTCAAAGGATATAATATTTCTAGCTACCTTATCTCTAGTCACATTTTTTATTGTCCTTATTTCTTCAATATCTACAATCTTGATGTTATATAAAGGAGGCAATATTCTTAGAATCTTTAAAAAAATCTCATCCTCATCAAGATTTCCACTAGCACATTTGATAGCACACACCATTTCATTGATCTTCTACACATAGGATGAAATGTTCTCCTCTTCACTCATTCCTATAGCTTCATACTTTTCTTTCAAGATCTATAAGTTGGTCATCTTCACTACTATTTATCCCTCATAAATATTCTCCAAAGTTTCCCATATCTAATTGGTTGTCTCAAATTCCATGACATTGGTCACCTGTTCATCCATTAATGCACTCAAAAAAGCTTCTTTTTCCATAATTTTTGTATTTACCTCATTGATATCATCAAGAGTTGTATGGTGTTTAGGAGGGTTGTATGAATTATTTTTAACCTTCCAAAAATATTCATCTATGCATCTAATATGTAAACTCATGTGGTTCTTCCACAATGCATAGTTGGTTATTCAAATCTAGGGTTGTCATTGTTGTTTCCTACCATCCTCAGATCTCCCTTAAGATATTAGTATTCCTTCAAGGGACTAGATCTAATACCAATTTTAGGAAATAGGCATAAATAAAATAAGAGGGGTGGTTGAATCGGTTGCACCTAAAATACTTAAATCTTCAAACCATTAAATCCTAAAAAAAGTGAAACTATTAATTTCTTAAATTCTTATTACTAATTTTCAAAATGTAAAGTATGTAAAAAAAAATTTAAAAAAATCAAAACCACATAACATAAATATTTTTCACATGGAAATTTTTTTTGGGTGAAAACCATGGAGGGGCTGATACCCACAATAAGACTAATACCTTGTTAGAAGTATAGATTTATTACAATATACAGAATGAACATGCATTTACGCACACTTCCTCGAAGTCACTAATAAAATTTCCTTGAATCCAACCCTAAAGAAGCCTCACTAACTTACAACCACAATTCATACACAAATCTGATAATTTATGAATTGTATGATAGTATCTACCTATGCTTGGTTTAGTTCCATTTCAGTACAATCAAATCTCTTGTTGTAATTATCTTTTCCACATCCAAATGATAAATCTAGCACTCAGTAGATCTAGATAATAGTCCACTATAAATATCTTTCATTTGTAATCCTCTAAAATATGGTGCACACACATGATAAAACTGATCAAACCCTTATTCACCATATTTATCAAAAACTAGGTCAAAAAAAAAAATCCTTAATCATCCATCTCTTCATGCCAAAATCAACCATCTAGATCATTGTACACTTTTAAGATACTCCTTATATATATCAAGAACACCTTGAGATCATAACCATAAGCCTAAAACATTTCATTGATCTCACATAATTCATTTTATTAACTTTTCTTGATGTGTTGGCTAAGGACTCAAGAAAATAACTTAAATCAATTAAACTTGGTCACCTCAATAAATGTAAGCAACCAAATATTAAGGAAGATAATCCTAGATCATCCTAAGGCATCATGAAGCTCAAAAAAATAGTCAAATCCATCACTCCCATTAGATATATCAGCATCTTATAATAAAATTCAAGAACACTACTAACCTCAATTAAAATATTTGTAAATATCTTGTGTACATAGCATTAGAATCGCAAACCATTTGAATGGTAGACACAGTGATATGTTCTTAACACATTCTCAATTATGTAACCAAATATATCATCTTCAACACATGCATGAAACCAATCTATGCATCTCTATAATATTTTAATACTAACAATTAACAAAATAACATGTCTTCATCCGTGACACCATAAATTGATCAAATCATCATGTAAACAACTCAAACTTGACATTAAACATGTATAAAACCTATACATAATCCCATGAGGTGTGAAACTTCTCATCTTTAGTAACTGTCCTTTGCCATTCATTTGAACATACCAGGTTATTGGAAAAAGTACATTTATTACATACACATTGTATAATAGATATCAAAACTATCCAATCTTCACACTATAAATCCAAACACCCTATTAAAAACCAAAGCATCATAGTAGACATGTTGACATCAATAAAAACACATCTAACTTTCCAACACTTGTTTGTGTGCTCTTTCTAGATTTGGTGGATTATAAATGGTATTTTGTTGTATAATTTCTTGTTATTATCAAGAATGATCATTTTCCAATCATTAGATTTGGATTGTAAATATACACTTTATAATTATAAATCCATTACAACAAGGAACATAAATCTCTAAGTTTTTAACTTTCCTATTAGAATTGTAGTTGAACCTATTTATGTTGAAAATAATATGCAATTTATATTTAAGATCTTATTTTTTATCCATAGACCTAGGATCTCATTTTGCATACATATCAATATCATCATCATATAAATGTTCAAAAATAATTATTCGAATACAAGAATAATTGGTATATTAGAACACAAATTATCCTAACATCTAATATTCATAAAATTATGGAACGAATTTGTACTTAACCTTGAGAGGAGAATATGCAAATAAGCTACAAATATTTTAATTCTTGAAAGATTCACCACACATATATAATAACATGTGATATATAAGCTTAGATTCAACACCATATTTATCCTCTATAAATGAATACATAATGCATTATTCAATAATCACCAATACCATAGTTACAATGCAATATCACAATGCAACTCTTTCATCATAATATTAAATATATTTGAAGACACTCAGTTTTTTATTAGATAGGAAAGGTAAGGGTCCTAACACCAAGTACACAAAAATTGAGCTAAAGAAACAAATAAATAAATAAAATAAGAAACCAACAACTGGATAACCCACAAAAACTAGATTGATGCTCATAGGACACATCAACAAATCATAAATAGAAACTAAACTACTATCTATAGAAATAGTTGTTCATACTAGAACATTAGCTATAACTAAAATAAAAGTTCTTATCATGAAAAGAAATTCAATTGCATATTAAAGTATACGAGACAACATAATGAAAAATAATGTATTAAACATCTTTTTGAAGGATAAAAATAATTTCCTAGTCCTTGAGAACTTTCATGACCTCTTTTCAACTATCTAGCATTGTATTGTACTATTTTTACCCATACCCTTGTCTTCACTACTTTGACTACTCCTCTTAAGTTGTTTCTTGATCACGGACTATCCCAAAGAAGTGCATGTAATATCTTTCTTCATAACTCAATCCATTATGTTAATCAATAAACTAATAGAACTTCACATTTCTTTTATATTATACATTTTGTATACCCCTTCCATTTTTTTTTCTAGGTCATTCAAATTCACATGAAGGTCTTCTATTTTATCTTTAACTTCATCCTCTATATATTCAATTAGGGTTGTAGTGAATCCCTTATTTTTTATTTCTCTTTTATTATATTTAACTGATTTTTTAAGCTCTCAAGAGAGAACAAGAGGGTTTTCTCCTTTAAGGAGTAATCTTAAGAATTCCATTTTCTTAGGGAATATGGGATGACACATGGCTCTTTCTAGGTTGTTTCTTCCCCAATGAATCAACCATTTAAAGGGAATACAAGTTGTGAGAAATAAGTTGAATCCTAACATAATTAGGAGGTAGAGGGTTATCTTGAAGGTTCATTGTGGGGTTATCTTGAAGATGCACCACAAGTGCAATAACATTCATACAGTGTGAAATAGATTAAAAAAACAATTGATAAATTATCTATCCTAGTGAGATCTTCTCAGAAAAACACCTAACAACAAAGTTCTAGTCTCAATGTATTATTGAATAATCACCAATACAATGGTTATAACATGACACTAGTGTATGTCTTCTCTATCATAAGTATAAACCTTCTCTACATAAATTTTGAAAGCATAATCACTATAAAATAAAAAATGCATCCTAATATCCTTCTTCCAGCATATAACCAACTCTGAATATAGAACTTTCTATGGTTTCTAAATTCATGTGTTAAATGATTGACAAGTTTAGGTACCCTAATAATACATAGAATGTAATGCCTCCACAAAATTACAAATGAAATAGGAAACATCATCTCTTCCCACACCAATTTAGAACATGTCATTTTGAACTAATTAATCTCTTAACAAAATACTTGTGAATGCTAAAATTGATTAAATATTTTCATTTAGAATTTTCCTAATCTACAACTAATTCTCCCTTATTTCTCTTTATATCTTACAACTCTTATAATCCTTACAATTTTTGAAAACTTCTATCATATTAAAAGATAACTACAAATTTATAAATAAAAACTCAATTAAATCATGTACTATGATTTTCATCATTCTAATTTTGTATGTCTTTTTCTTCTTTCCCCTATTGAATCAATGCAAAGAAAATTAATAATGCATTTTTTTCATAAATATTATACTAGCCAACTTCACTAAACTACCTAATTATTTTGGATCATTCTTCTAGTAGAATATATTTTCCTGCTAGCCTCCCTCTTTATTGATACGTAGTGCACTATTATAATTCTCCATGTCTTCATACATTGTGTGAAAACTTTGAATGATTATGTTGATACTTTAATGAACATATATTGTTTAGTGTTTTATCCTTAGATAAAAAAAATTAAATAAGAAATGTGTTTAATCTATTACTTATTTTAGTTAAAAAAATCTCCTTTCCATCATTGACCAAAAAATAAGATTATAATTGAGGGTATTGTTTTGAAATTAAATGGAAGCTAAAGTATCATGTAACATAATTTTCACAAGTTATGTAAGGAAATATTTTACGAGCTTTCACTTTAATATTATCAATTATTGCCAATGAATTGTCTAATAATCAATCTTGAACTATGAATTTTCTAATAATCAATCTTGAACTATATTTTATTTTTGTAGGTACAAAGAACTAAATCTTGACCACTTGCATGTGGCATGGTAACACCCTTCGAAGCTCTTTGCTTTTCAGGCTTCCAATTTCTTTTGGGATCTGGAATATTGCTACAGTTAAATAATTATAGGTGAGATTCTTGAAGATTTTTGTTTTTGGTATAAAATTCAAAATGTTATTGTATAAATTTATATTTTAGACATTATGAAGTAATTTTTTAACTTTTTTATAAGTGGAAATTATAAATAGTTAGTTATCATATTCACGTTGTGATATTTATGAATAATTACAAGAAAATTATTAAGAAAAGTTTAATTTTAATATTCTGAGATAATAGAGCTAACAAGATCTATATTTACCAAGGGAAATTAAATGTGTAGCTACCTTTAAAATGAAAAGAAGTCTTCATTTATGTAGATACATCTCTCGACTAGAATATCATAGAAGTTAGTTTTGCTCTTTTTTTTGTTCTGTTTTTTCTCTGAATTCATAAGTTCTTAAAAATATGATTTAAGAATTCTGATATGAATTTATTTTCATACAAAAAATTATATATATATGTGTTTTTTTAATCTCAAACAAATTACAAACCATTCAAAAGATTATTCAAGTAAAAAAAATAGAATATGGAAAACTCATACCTACCATAATTTATCATATTAATAGAAAGGAATAGAAATCTCAATGTACTATCCTTTATAATATACATTGTTTACTACATCTCCTTGTTCTTTAAAATATTTTCATTTAATTTCTCAAAATGAAAATATAATAATCATGTTTTCATTTATGAGAACATGATTATTTGTATGACCTATTTTTAATGTATAACATAATTTAGTAGAAAACCAAACATTACATGATTATGGTTTATCTTAGGATTGATCTCAAGCTAAAATGATCATTTTGTAATGCTATATAAGATTGAAAAACCAACTATCATTTTAAGATATCTACTAAGTTCCATTGGTGTCTACCAGTTCTTGGCATAAGAGCTTATGAATTAATTTGATTTACATAACCACCGAACTACATGATTAATTCTCACGTCCTTGAAAACTCCTTACACATTCTCCTTTCTTATAAATAAATGTGGTCCCTATTAGATGTGTCATCAAAATTTAGCTTTAATTAGACCATAATGGGAGGTTCCCATTTCACACTTGTATCAACCTCCTTGTCATTCCTATTTTTTGGGTTTATACCTATCATTTCTTGTAATTATATAGTAAAAAAATAAAAGGTAAATAGAAATTTTCTATATTATATTGATGGTAGAAAAATAATTATATAAAATATAAAGGGTTCTTAAATGGATTAATTTAATTTTATCTTTCTCATGATTCCACAAAAAACTAGGTATTAATCATCAATTTGGTTTTTAGTATAAATCATAAAATCAAACTATCACCAAACAAAAATATAATATTTTATTTTTTCCAACTTCACAATCTTCTTGAATGAATCATTCCTTCTTGTAAACCATTTCTATTTTTAGAAATGATAATAGAGATTTTTTCCTTGTTGTTTATTTGGTCTTATATATACATACATACATACATACATACATACATACATACATACATACATACATACATACATACATACATACATACATACATACATACATACATACATACATACATACATACATACATACATACATACATACATACATACATACATACATATATATATATATATATATATATATATATATATATATATATATATATATATATATATATATATATATATATATATACATACATATACATGCATACACACATACATACAATATATACATACATACATGTACATACATATATTTAGTGTATTTTTTAATTCAATCTTGTTTTGAAATTACTTAAATTATGATAAATAATATGTTTTTAGAATTTTTGGATACTATAAGGTGATTGTAAGATTTATTCTTCATTTCTGAGACTACACCTTGGAGGTACTATACACTTAAATAATTCACTTAATATAAATTAAGCTATATTATTTTTAAAGACATTTTATTTTTGACATTATATAATTTTTCTTTTCTTTGGATTAACAGTTGCATCTTGGGAGCACCATGGCCATTGTTGATTTCCATATATCCTCTCTTGAAAAGATTCACGTATTGGGTAAGAGATATCCAATTCGTACATGGTTCTACAATTTAAATGAGATTATATTGTTAAGAAAGGAAAATAACTCCATTTTTTTATCTTATATTTATATATAATCTCTCATTTCATGTATCTTAGTTTTGTTCTCTTTATTTTTTAACTTGTATAAGATTATGATAGATTTATATAATTGAATTAGTTGGGCTCGAAATATTTTTCCTATGCATAAACAATGAACCTATTCGGGATAATTATTTTATTTCTTTGGTGCATTGATAAACCAATGGGACAATCTAACTAAGATGAACTTTTAAAATTTTACTTGTAGCCTCAAGCATATCTGGGATTTACATGGAGTTGGGGCACTTTTCTAGGGTGGGCATCAATAAAGGGTAGTATAGACCTAGATGTTATTTTGCCTCTCTATATAGCTGGAGTATGTTGGAGCATTGTGTACGACACTATCTATGCTCACCAAGTGAACAACATAGACTCTTAGAAGATATTAATAATGTTGAAAAATAAATATTTCAAGTTGTTAAATTGATATATAGAATCTTATGGTTAAGTTTCTTCATCCATGCTAACATTTTTTACTTTCTTAAAGGACAAAGAAGATGATATGAAAGTTGGTGTCAAATCAACTGCGTTGTTATTTGGAGACCAAACAAAAATTTAGATTACTGGCTTTAGTGTTGTATCCATAAGTGGCTTTATACTTAGTGGGTTCAATGCTAGTATTGGTAAGTATTTGAGAGGAGTTGAATGTTCAATTCTAAAGAATGTTAAAAATATTAATTAGTTTTTATATTGTGTACATGATGGCCTTTTTATTTATTTATCACAATAGCAGTTGGACACCTTGCATGGAAAATTATAACAGTTGATCTCTCATTCCCCAACGACTGTAAGAAAATGTAAGTATTGTTAAATTATCTTTTTTTAAACATGTTAGTAATGAGCATTATAAATGATACATCCTCGTCAAATGATTTGTACTCTAGATTGGTCTATTTATTTATTTTTATAATGTATTTTCTAATGCTCTCTATGGATACATTTGTCTTGCTCTATAGTAGTATTTTGCTAATATAAGTAATTAATTTAATTTTATACTATAATTAGATGCATCTTTATACCATTCTTTTCTCATAATTATAATATCTCCTATGCTAATTGAACTTTAAAATTTGATTCTTCCTAAACATTTTCACTATATTCTTATCCCACTATCCTTGTTTTGTTCTTTTTCATGATATAGCTCATCAACTTGTTTGATTATATGGTCACACCATCATTTTTTCTTTAAGCTTAATATTTCAAAATATATAAAAATAATTCCTCATTTGCACCCATTATTTTATTGACTTTGCATTTCTCTAATGTCAAGTGTTTTCCTAAAATATACTATAGATGACATTTTTTTAATTTTTTTGGCTATCCAATAATTTTTTTTAATCCTTTTTCAAAGTTGGTCTTTGTAAATACCTTAACTTATTTTTGTGCAAATGAAGTTTATATGCATCCTTTACTCTTAGTACATAAAATGTGTTTCTAAATCAATAAAGTTGACAAACAGAAAGAATGGCAATGTAGAAAATAAGATTACCAAAAGATTAATAACATTACAAGCTATAAGTAGTGTCAAATTTAGATGTCATTATGATAATTAATATAGTTTGAATACAAATTGAATGAGTCCAATTGATAAGTATAGCTAAATATTTAAAAATATCACATAAATGAACCAAAAAAGAGGTGCAGCTTCCAATAGAAATAAACAAATACAAAAAATAATAGTTGTATGGGGTGAACAACCAAAAAATCACCAATAAAAAAGGAAATTTATATTCTAACCAATTCTTGTGTTAGTTTATGGACCTCACCATAAAAATAATACAAGTCCTAAGAAAAAATATAAGTATCATCTTTGTATCCTTGAGATTGGAATCTTTGATAGGGGATATATAATACTTACAGCAAGGGACTATAGCAAGAGGAATAAAATTAAAAGGGTGAATTAGGAATAAAAATATTAAAGGAGGTAAGAGTGAATATGCTAGGTGAGGAAAACCTGACATGATCATATTGACATAGATATTATTATTTATACCTTTTTAAGGAAATTAAATTTATCCCTAGAGATATTTCCCACTTTAGGTCCTCAAAAAAATACATGAAATCTACTTTAATTTTGATTAATATTACTATTTTAGATAGAGAAAACGAATATAAAAATTGGAGTATATAAACAGTACTTGGAAATGCCCCTAGATTCTATATGGCTAGGTTTCTTTGGTAGGTATTTATAAAGCTTCAGATTTAGTATAACAAATTATAGAGTTCAATTGATGAACATAATTTATACTATGCTCTTAAAATCTACCTCATTAACAAGGAAAAAGCCTAATATCTAAAGTTTTTCAATTAATGTGCTCATAGTATTAAGTGGATATTTTAACATGTTGGAGATAAGCATATGCAACCCTAGAGAGGGAAATATAAATGATGGTACAAATATATTATAACATATGGTGAAAATATATGAATATTATGTTGTTCTTGTCCTTTTAGATATGTTAGAGGGATAGAGAAATGGTGGATTTACAAAGTATAGATAAACAACTTGAGCCATGTGGCAATGAGGAAATATATTTTATTATAAATTCTAAGGTTAAAATAAAACAAATCCAAGGAAAATAAATAATAATTAAAATATCCTTGAAAAATGTGTGGTGAATAAGTTAAATTATTTATTTTCCTACAATAAACCTAGACAACATGAAATTAAGTACCTTACCTAGCTATGATATTGGCCCATTTCGAGAGTTAGGTTCTTTCCCAAGGATTCTAACCACATGAATGTATTGACCGTTCAAATACATTTCCATAAAATATTATCTCTTTTAAGTCTTTAATATTCAATAATTTTAGGTGTAGGAATGATTGATTTTACTTTATGCATTCTAAGGTATAAAGTTAGAAAAAAATATGTATTTAAGATATTTTTGATATGCTAAAGAATACATATCTTAAATATACAAAGTTAATATAGATTCGGCCTGAAACTAAATATATAAAGTTAATATAGGTCTGGCATGAAACTAAGTGTGATATAAATTGTTCATACTATTATCTTCATCATCCATGTAATAGAATAATGAGGGCTTAGTTAATTATCTTGCTAAAATAAGAGAAACTAACTCAATAATTAACCTGCTAGACCAATGGTAAGATCCAATCCCAATCTTAAAGCTTTTAACTCAACTTTGTTATTTGTACCATCATTTCTCAAATTGTAAGTTGTCGTAACAATCTTTGCATTAAAGTCATCGATAAGTGCACCAATACAAGGCTTGATAGAATTATCTTGAGAGGCACCATCATAATTAATTTTTAATTTGTATTGAAGTGAGATCCATTTGGTATTTTTATGTTTATCTACTCTTGGCGAATAAGAGATAGATCCCTCAAGAGTTATAAATTTAAGAAATGGCCATTTATTTACTTTTACCATCCCAAGAGGTAAAGGAGTTCAAATTGTTAATGTTTCTATACAAAAAAAATCATTACCACCTTAGAGATTGATTTATCAATTATAAATAAAAAATAAAAAATAGAGGATGCTTTTTGTAAAGATATGGTTATTTATTTATAGCTAAATATTCTAAATAAAAATATAAGATCTAAGTTCCCAAATACATTAAACAAAAATGATTTAGACAAGCTTAATCAACTCTAAAATTGTATAAGGGGATTTTGGCATCAGGGAGAAGACTAACACAGTTGTGTCTGAAGACAATACCTATACTCTTGTGCAAAAGGATAATAAATAAGATGATGTTCAAAATATTCAATAAATTAACCTAAAGAACACTTAGGAAAATCACATTTATACCCAGTTTATCCAACATTAATCTAGTTAGGATCCTATTCTAAAATGCTAACCATGAAAAATCCCCCACTTCAGGAAGAGAAGCTAACCCCAAACAAAAATTTGAGGGACACTTTATATTTAGAAGAGGATCAATTAAATAATTGTATCGATATTGAGAATTATGTTTTCTAGATTTAGATGTTAACCAAATTAATGTTTATTTAAAAAAATAATAGACCTCTTTCTTATCTCTAATTGAAAGGAATCTTTTAGAAAAGTAGTTTATCTTCAAATGGAAATCTAAACATTATCTCAAATATCACTCCAAAATTAATTGGAGACATATATTCCCCAAAGACCCTCAAGGGTTTCTTCCAAATAGGACTAATTCCTCACTTGATGAAATCAAACATTAGAGGTTAGTAAAATTGAAATCTACAAATAAATGAAACTAAGCTAACCAGATGATTTATTGCCTTCTAATAGGTGCAAGTATGGTATTCTTAGATTAGACCGAGATCAGTGACAATGCAACACCTAAACGAAGGATTTAAATGATGAAAGCAATGAAATATAAATGTAAATTAATCTATTTTTTTAGATTTTTTATGCAATAAGATGAAAAACTGGATATGAATCTAACCTAGATGAAATTGATATGATATGAAAATTAATCTAACAATGACATGCTATGAATGAATGCTATGAACCCTCAAAAACAATAACAAAAATCTCACAATCACCTTATGTGCAAGAGCTTGATTCTTCAGATGTCAATTCCCTAGAGTAAGTATGCAAATTCGAGGGATGTGTTTGTGAAGAGTTAAGCCTTGATTTTATAGAAGTCCAGGGTTTGAGGATGCATTGAGAAAAGCCATAAATCACTCTTGATGAACTCATGTTGAATTTTGAGTTAACAAAAAATTAGAAACATATTAACTCACAAAATCATGCAAAAATAATTTTTAACTCAAAATAGAGTTTTAGATCAATTTCCAACTCACAATCACACGTTGAGTTTAAATTTAAAATTGGTTGTTAATTTCTAGTTGCCAGTGTGCATGATTTATTTTAAATTAATTTAAAAATAAAGTGATTTATTCTCAACTTAATTGATTTTAAATTTAAAATAATTGATTTATGGGTTAATCAATTATTTTAATGAAACTTTTATTCAAAACTATATTATTAAATATTGACAACTTGGATTTAATCAATTAAATAAATATTTAATCAATTATTCGTAGGAGATTTGATTTATTGTCAAAATTAAATAATATAATTAGGAATAAATAGTATTAAATCTAATTAAATAACTAAGTGGTAGAATCAAATTTAATTAATTAAATATTTATCATATTCAATTAGTCAAATCTAGGATAAATATGATTTATCGCCAAATAATATTTAAAATATGTTTAAAATAACTGATTTATAGGTTAATCAATTATTTTAATCAAACTTTATTCCAAAACTATATTAATAAATTTGAAAATTTAATTTAATCAATTAAATAAGAATTCAACTAATTATTTTTAGCAAATTTGATTTATTGTCAAATAAAACAATATTAATTAGGAATAAATGCAATTAAATCTACTTAAATAATTAAGTGGTAGTATTAATCTAATTAATTAAATATTCATCATATTCAATTAATAAAATTTAGGATAAATGAGATTTATAGCCAAATAATATTTAATTAAAGATAATTAGATAAATTAGGAATATTTAGGAAATATTCCCCGATGCAGAGTTAGGATAAAATCAATTAGGATTTTGATGTGCAGATGTGCCTTAGGTTAGGACTTTGATGTCAATTTCGATTGAATTGATGATGTAGGAGGTTAATGGACCTATAGCCCATTTTTGGGGTATTACATTTTGCCCCTCTTTGAATCACTGTGTGAAGCGTAGTGGTTCAAAGAATAATCTATGTATGATAAAGATGCAAACTCAGTTATGTGGTGGAGAAACTGATCCTGAGAGACTAACTGACTCTGAGACAGAAACTGATTTGAAAGATTTGAAGATGTTAGGTCCTGATTGACCAAAGAATCAAGATGATGCTAGCTATATCGGCAATGAACCGATGATTATGAAGAAGTGTCAAAACACCTAATTCTAAACCTTATGATTACAAAGAAGAGAGTGACCTAATTCCAGACCTGATTGTCCAAAGGAATCAATATTGGTATCACATTTGAACCCTTCAGTTATGAAGAACCAAGGAAATAACACTAATGAACCGATAGTTATGAAAAGTTGATACAGTTTACAAGATAGATTAGGATACCATATTGATATGGATCTCAATGAATCTGATATGCCCCAAGAAATGTGCCCTAAGCGACAAGGTCTTTTGATGAATCAACAACTAGACGTGTTTGTTGTCTTGATTACTGAGGAAAGATTTGATTTATAGATTTGATTAATGTGTCATATCATGCCCCCTTCGAGATTGAAATTAGAATTTGACAATAAAAGTCAACATTGATTAGTTTAGAAGCATGTTAATTGATTTAAGAAGTGGTTATACACATTCAAGAATGCATTCTACATCATTTGGAGGTCCTGGAGACCAAGTTAGACTAGGTTTGACCATGAGTTGACCATGGTTGACCAAGTTGAAATTTTGCTAGTTTGATGTTAGATAATCAATTAAGTTGAATCTTGGATTTCTATGATGATTAAAGGTCGATTATGGAAGCAGTCAGCCGTCCTGGGTCCGAAAATTTTAAATCATGATTTTGACATAGTAAATGATCTCAAATTTTGATTTTGATCCCGAAAATGGGTTCAAAACGCCAAAATTAGCCAGCGGTGCTTGCTTGGTGATCTGTTAAAAAGACCTTCATGTGATACTCGGTCCTTATGATGTGTTTACCATAGTTTTGAAGAATCATTTGAGTGTCAAGTTGATTTGGGCAATCGTGAGATAAATGCAATCATGCAAAGTGCAAAATGAAATGAAAAATGAAATGCAAACCTAGGACCTAGGACTTATCACTGATCATTTGTTGGTCATTTTCATCATTGAATTTTTAGGTAATCAGATAAATCAATACATTGTCCACTAGTGATGAAACCATAGACATATGAATATCAATTTGTATGCACAAGAATCAATACAACACCCACTAGCTAGACAACCATGGACATATGAATATTGATTTTGTTTTTGGAATGTCAGATTAGATATAAGCACCAAGGCATAAATGCCAGAATGACTTGAATATCATGTCCATTTTGATATAGCAATTTGTATAAGCATCAAAACATAGACGTCGTGATGACTTGAATATGCCTTTCATAACAAACACATCAAATAGTCAATAGATCATTCCAAAGCCATTGTGAATTACCCGTAGTGACCCTTTATCATTCACATCCTTAGGTAAGATTGTGTTTCACAGTAGGAGAAAGAACTCACTCAAAAAGACAATAGTTAGATCAAACTTCCTTGAATTTTCTGGGTATCAATGGTCGAGGTACTCATGGCCATCCAATTCGAGATGGAGGCTCTTACAGACGGACACCATTTCAATCCAGAATTTCTAAAGTTGTTAGATTTTCACATACAAGCAGAAAACAAAGAAAAGATTTTGGCCCCAGTCATCACTCTCTAAATCTGATAAAGGATATCATCGAAGAGCTCAAAGGGACAAAATATGTAAAAATCTCAATGTGAATCAGAAAGCATACAAGGTGATAAAAGCATGTGAAGCACAAATTGTTTTCATTTTGTGTTGATGTTTGTGTTTGATTGCAAAATCCTTTCTAGAGAGGAGACTGACTGACTAACTTGGATGAAGTTTCAAAGGACTTTGACTAGATATGAAACGTATGAGATACACTAGAGACCATGAGATTTGACATTGATTGCCCCCAAGTTTGAAACATTGATAGGATATAGACATTTTTGCAGATTGGTGTACAAACTGACTTTATTGAAAACAGGAATGTGGAAACAAACTAGGAGATATGTACAAACTAAAGTAGGACTGAAAGTTGGGAAAGACCAAGATTGTGCTGATAGATGGAGCATTTTGAACAAGTGGCACCTATTTTTTGGGTTTTCACCATCTTGGTAGAGATTCTATTTTTGCTACCAAGGCACCTGTTTCCAGGTTTTCACCAAGGCATTTTTTCTTTTTCTCATTTAAAAAAATTTTTTTTTTTTGTACTTTTGATAGTTTTAAAATTTTTTTGTCAATCATCAAGGTGCCTATTGCTAGGTTTTCACCAAGATGTTCATTTTTTTTAGGACTTTTTCTGATTTTTATAATTTTTTTCAGGACATTTTACCATAGATTGAATGCCTTAGGTGTAGAATTTCTTCAGATGTAGAATGTTGATTGGTTCTCGAAGCTATTCTCCTTCAATCATTGAGAGTTGATAGGCTCCAGAGCCAAAAGTAGTAGTGATTACAAAGGGACCCAGCCAGTTGGGTTCAAACTTCCCCTTGCGCTCTCTATGTGATTGATTTTTAGGATTCTCTCTGAAGACTAGGTCACCAACCTAAAATTCTCTATGTCTAACTTTCCTGTTGTAGCCTCTAGACATTCATTTTTGATATACTCTAAGATGATCATACGCTACTTGTCTGCGCTCATCTAGTAGTTCAAGTTCTTGCAACCTAGCCACTTTGTAGTCATTATCAGTCACTAGACCATCCATTCTGATTCTTAGTGATGGGATTTCAACCTCAATAGGCAGTACCACTTCAGACCCATAAACTAAAGTGAATGGTGTAGCCCCAGTGGGCATTCTGATACTTATTCTATAGGCCTAGAGAGATGGATTGATTATGAGATGCCAGTCTCTTCCTATTTTATTAACTGTATGGTGCAAGATTTTTAATAGATTCTTGTTAGAAGCCTCTGCTTGTCCATTCCCTTGAGGATAATAAATAGATGACCAATGTTGGGTAATCTTGAATTTAGCACATAGATCATCTAAGTCTCTATTCTTGAATTAGCCACCATTATTTGTGACTATAGAATGGGGAATACCATACCGACATATGATGTAGTTCAAGATGAACATAGAAATTTGCTTGCCAGTTGCTTGTGTCAAAGGAACTACTTCTACCCATTTTGTGAAATAATCTGTAGCTGTGATGATATGGGTATGTCCATTAGAGGAATGAGGATGTATGGAACCTATGAGATCAAAAGCTCATTGCTGAAAAGGCCATTGTGTTGTAAAGGGAATTAGATCTCTCCCCGATGCATGAATCAAGTTTCCATGTACTTGACACTTTTGGCAATTCTTTGCATATGTGATAGTCTCTTTTTCCATTTTAGGCCAATAGTACCCAACCCTAATAAGTTTTTGAGCTAGTGTTAAACCATTAGAGTGTGATCCATTTATACCTTCATGGACTTCCTCTAATGCATGTTGAGACTCTTCTCGTTCAAAACACCTAAGTAGCGTACCATCTAGACCTCATTTGTACAGATTGTTACCAATGATGACATACCGAGATGCAATGTAGATAAGGTTTTGTTTCTCATACTTGTTAAAGGAATTGGGAATGATTTGGTTTTGGAGATAGGAAAAGAGATTTTTATATTTGGATGAATCATGACCTATAACAGTGTAGATCATGTGGGTGTTGGGGGAATCATATGCAGTATAAGATAGTGCTTCCACTAGGAACTCGTAGCATAGCTCATGTTTGGGTTGTTGTAGTAGAGTAGATAACATTGCCATAGCATGAGCAACCTTATTCTCCAATCTAGGAATCTATTCAAATGTGATAGATATGAAATATTTCTTTAGATCATCTACCATTCTCTTGTATGGGATCAACTTTCCATCTTTCGTTTGATACACATCATTGACTTGGTGTATTACGAGTTGGGAGTCTCCATGAATGTGTAGTTCTGTTACCCTTCACTCAATTGCTATCTTCATGCCATTAAGGAGAGCTTCATATTCAGTAATATTGTTTGTGCAAGGAAACTTTATTTTGAATGCTTTGGGTATCAAGTATCCTTGAGGCGTGATGAACAATATGCCTGCTCTAGATCCATTCTGTCTATAGGATTCATCAAAGAAAAGATGCCAAGCCCTAGAAGATATGTTCATGACAAATGAATAAGGAAATTCCATTTGTAATGGTGTATCATCAATTATTGGTGTGTTAGCTAACTGATCTATAATTATTTTTCCTTTTATAGCTTTCCTTTCAACATATTCAATGTCAAATTCACTCAATAGCATTACCCATTTAGCTAATCTACCTGTGAGTGCAGATTTTCTTAGTAGGTACTTTAATGGATCAATTTTAGCTATTAGCTATGTTGTATGAGCTAACATGTAATGTCTTAGTTTGTGTGATGCAAAGATCACATATAGACAATATTTCTCAATCATTGAATAGTTCTTCTCATATGCTACCAATGTTCTACTGATATAGTATATAGCTCTTTCCTTTTTGTTCTCATCATGATGTGCTAGCAATGCCTCCAGTGATGTATCTGTAGTGGAGAAATATAGGATCAATGGCTTCCCTTGAATAGGAGGCATTAAAATAGGAGGATTTGCCAAATATTACTTGATATGGTTAAAATTCTTTTCACAATCCTCATTCCATGCAAATGTCACACCTTTATGTAATGTTCTTGTGAAAGGCTGTGAGATGTCCACCAACTGAGATATGAAGCATCTGATAGATTGTACTCTCCCTTGTAATGTTCTCATTTGACTAATGTTCTTAGGAGGTTGCATTTCTATGATAGCTTTAACTTTTGTTGGATCTACTTCAATTCCCTTCTTCAAAAAAATGTAGCCTAGGAGCTTGCCAGAAGTGACACCAAAAGCACATTTCTTAGGGTTTAGTCTAAGACTAAACTTTTCCATTCGATCTAGTATTTTTCTCAAATCATTTAAATGTGTAGATCTTATCATAGATTTTGCCAAATTATCATCAACATAATCCTCCATTGTGCAATGCATCATGTCATGAAAAATAGACGTCACAGCTCTCCGATATGTAGCTCCTGCATTTTTCAAACCAAATGGCATGATGTTTCAACATAAGGTACCCCATGCACATGTGAAAGCAGTCTTCTCTTGATCCTCTGGAGAAATTTTTATTTGATTGTAGCCTGAGAAACCATCCATTAGAGAATACATCTCATAGCCTGTAGTCATATCCACTATCATATCGATATTTGGTAATGGAAAATCATCCTTAGGGCATGCCTTGTTTAGATCTCTAAAATCTATGCACACTCTTATAGATTTGTTTGGCTTTGATACTGGAACAATATTAGAGATCCATTCAGCATAGTCAATAACTCAGATGAATCCAGCTTTTAGTAGTTTCTCTAATTCAACTTTTACCAAGAGTGCAACATGAGGATGCATCTTTCTCAATTTTTGCCTAACAGGTTTGACCCCTAGAGCGATAGATAGATGGTGCATTATAAGATCAAGATTGAAACCTGGCATATCTAAATATTTCCATGCAAAGTTGATCCTTTTCTCTATTAGAAATTTAGTAATTTTTTTCTTTTCTTCTTCTGATAAGGATTGTGCTACATGGATCAACTGTGGCTCTTCTATTGTTCCCAAGTTGATTGACTGAGTAGGCTCTATTAGTACTGGAGATCTATCCTATAAATGACTCAACAAGACATCAAATATCTCATCCTTAGGTGCCTCAAAGAGGTTTTCACCTTTGGATACATCTTTTATTTTTACTTTTGTAGGTTCTAAGACTGCCACAAAGTGGTTTTCACCCTCAGAACTCCTTTTCTTTTTCTTTTTCTTTTTATTCTTATTATTTTGACTAAGATACTTGATGTCTGACTCTGTCATGCTAACACTCGGTTCACTAATGGAAGTCCTCATAGGCTCAACTGCATTGAGGTAGCAAGAAAGGGCGTAGTCATTAGGAAAGGTATAGATATCTTGGTTTGGATCTGTCGAGGATGGGTCAAGAATTTTAGGGTGTTGGATAGTCAACGTATGAGAAGATTAGGAGATAGTGTTTGTGGATATGGTGCTGTCATCATTAGTCCTAACCCAACTCTCAAGTTCAAAGGTGATATTACAACTTAAGATGTTTAATTTGTGAATAGGCTCAATGTCATTGTGGGAGTCCAGTTTAGCCCAAGGTGGATCAGACTCATTATGTTCATTATTTCCCTCTAGACTTACATTGGGTTTAGGTGCATATTGGTGAATACCATCAATATGTTTCTCTCTAATTAGCTCATCCTCCTCTAGAATGACTCCCCATTCATAGTCATTATATTCCTCATCTATGCCTCTAGGAAAGATGAGAATATGTATGAAATCATGATGGATTCCCCAAGAATGGTTTCCTTCTAATTCTGATTTGAATTCATACTCATGAGAGTCTATTTCAGAATCACTATGTTGTTCCAATTGTTCAGCTGTTTGGATGATTTCAGTTGAATCCTCTTCTTTGATTTCAGTAGTAGTTTCTTGTGTTACTACTACATTAATTCTTTTGATTGGATCATCCTTATCTTTAAGAAGATCTGTTAGTTCTTTAGGTAGATGCTCATAAGGAATGAGCTTAGTGGTGGTGTCAGAATCATCCTTGTTAGATTGCTTTGTTTCTTCCTTCGACTAAATTTTTGTTGATGGTTCAATCTATTCTAAGACATAAGGAGAGTTGCTGCTAAGATAAAAATTCTTCTTCTTATATCCTAGACCTGTTGTATTCTTGTTTGTGTGGCCATGATAATCAAGAGGTGACAAAATACCCTTACCTTGTAGTCCTAGAGGTCCTTTTCTTGTATATACCATTTTAGCAATCAGTTTGTCCCCTGGTCCATATGACTTCTGAGGAATTTTGCTTGAAGAAGCATCACATTTCTAGATGAATTGGGTTTGAGACTCATCTTTGTATAACCATGCAAGCACAGCTTCATCTTCCTCAAACTCTTGTTTAGATACTTGTTTTGTGACAAAGCTTCCATTGAACTTGACTTGGGATTCTTTAACATGAGGTTTTACTTTGTCTGAAGGTTGTCCATAAGATTTTGGGGACAACGAGAGAGATGTGAGAGATAAAATTGGTTCCATTATCTATTCTCCCATACCATTTTCCTTAGTTTTGACTTAGCAATTTATTTTACTTTGGATGTAGAGGCAACATATGTTTTCTTAGTGGAAGATTCTCTATTATTAGGAACAAGTTTGTCTGCACTTTCCTTCAAGGCATTGCAAGTTGTAGATAAGTCAGCTAGAATAGTCACCTCTACTCCTTCATAAGGGAATTTCACACATTGATGGTATGTGGAAGGAATATCTCTCATTTCATATATCCAGGGTCTCCCTACGAGAATGTTGTAAGCCAAAGGTAGATCAAGAACTTGACATGTGATATCTCTGATAACTGGACTTGTTCTGATAGGTAAGACAATTGTTCCTTTGGAAGATCTTTCTTGTTCCTCATTTGCCTTGATGGTTATCTTCTTTTTAGGATCAATAGCAGCTTCAGATAATCCTAGTTGTGTGATTAAGCTGTAAGAAAAAATGTTAAGACCAGCACTGCCATCTATCAACATGCATTTGACATGATGGTTTTGGATCAAGACTTCGATGTGTAAGGGTTGGTTATGTTGATGACTCAAAGAATTATCATCTTCCTTTGAAAAGGAGATATATTGCAGAGACATCAAATGACCAACCATAGTCTAGAATCTGTCTAAATCAAGGTTGTCAGGAACATTAGATCCGAGTAGAGCTTTGTCCAGAATAGCTCTATGAGTAAGAGATATTTGAAGCAACTCAAACATAGAGATTTTAGCATTTGTGTGTTGGAGTTGTTGGACAATACTATATGAAGTAGGTCTCATGTCTTTAGGATTTGAAGATTTAGAAGCAGCCTTTTGTTTGGAAGCAGCCGATAGATTGAAAGGCATCTTAGGGACATTTGATGAATCTGAATTTTGTCCTTGTAGATGTGTCTACGATTGTGATTGAGTAGCTGCATTTGCTGATTGATTATTTCTATCCTTTCTTACAATGGTGATGACATTGCAATGTTCAAATAAGCAAGGTTCAACCATGTTTATGATAGCATTGTTTCCAGAGTAGGTATAATTGACTTTAGCACCCATATTAGGCTGAGAAGATGAATCTCCTTGACCATGTTTTAGAAATGGTTTCATGAATGTTGTATGATCATTGTTTCTTTTATGATTGTCAATCATGATTTCTCCATTATCAATTTTGTCTTGTATGATGTGTTTCAAGTGTATGTAGTTATTAGTTTTATGACCCTTATTGTGATGGAAGACATAGAAATCATTCTCTCTCAATCATTTTGGTTTAGGTTCAGGATCAAAGACTTTCATCTCAGGCAAGGAAATGATGTTGTTAGCCAACAAAGTTTTCATGGTAGATTCCAAAGACTCTCCAAGAGGAGTAAAATTTCATTTAGGATTGGTAGCCCAAGGTTTATATTCAGATGAATTTTTGTTTGACTCTCTTGCTTTAGCTTCAGAAGCTTTGATGGCTTGGGTACCAATAGTGAGATTGAAAGTGGCTGCCTTAGATGGGGCATAGATAGTATCAACAATGCCATAATTGACAATGCCTTTGTTCTTGTTCTAGTTTTTTCCATTGTCTTTAGAGTTAGATCCAGATTCATACTTGTCCTTTTGAAGTGATATGTCTCCTTTTTTCACAAGTAGTTTTTCAATTTTGATTGCATTATCCACCATCTTATGAAAAGATGTGTGATTTTGCATTTGTAAGGGGTAGTTGATTTATGGAACAAGATTGTTGATGAAGATTTCTAGCTTCTCAATTTCTGGAATGGGTCTAGCATATAGAGAAAATTTCTTCCTCCATCATTTGAGAAAAGTCAGGAATAGTTCTCCTGGATATTGTTTCAGATTGCAAATGTTGATCATAGTGACTAGATGTTGAATATTGTAGGAGTATTGTTGATAGAACCATTTAATTAACTCCTCAAAGGTCTTGATCGTAGGAGGCATTCTAGAGAACCAATGAATGGATGCCCCTCCCATAGATTGAGGGAAGAGACACATTAGATAGGTTGGTTCATGCATGAAATCCATAGATTCAGTACAGAATTCCTTGACATGATCTTGAGGGTTAGAGTTTCCATTTTACTCGTCATACTTAGGCTTTTCCACTCACTTCGGGAATGGTGGCATGTACAAGTCTTTGTCAAATGGAAAAGGGCATAGAGCCTCCATGGAGAACTCCTTAGATTCCTTTTCTTTTTTGAGTTTGTTAAGTTTGACTTGCATGGCATGCATTTTTTTCATCATAGCCGTGATAGGAGTTTCTTCTTCATGAGTAATAATATCATCAACATTAAAGTTGGGAGGAAGTTTAGTTCCTTGTCGAGTGAGATCTAAGAAATATGCCTCTCTATCTTCCTTCAAGAAATGCCTCATCATTTTCTTGAAGTTATCATCATTCTGATATTGAGCAATTTCAGAAGGTGTGGGTTCTTGATCAACACCATGTTGAGAATGTTGTCCTTGAGATCCTTGGTTCATTCCTCCTTGAGACATAGTGGTGTTATGGGAGTTACTAGGGATAGATTGATGTGGGGTTGTCTGATAACTTCCATGAATTGATACAGGAGGAGTTGGTTGATTACCTGCATAGATGGATGCAGGTGGTGTAACGTAACCACCTTTCAAGAAAAGGTTACCAAGAGAGTCTTCTCCAAATTTTTTAGTGTCGTAAGGTTGATGAAAGGTGGTAGCAATCACAGGAGATGATACTGAAGAGGGTCTAGGTTGTTCTCTTCTTTTCCTTGTGATGAAGCTCTAGTTTCTACCATTAACCTTTGGTGAAACAAGAGAGCAAGATGAAGACAACTGAAGAATGTTTTGATTCAAAAAGATTGAATGACTGAACCTTGTCAAGATTGGATTGATTGAAGATTAGATTGGACATAAATGAAGGATATTGTGCCCTAGTTGTATGGGTAGATTCCCAAAAGATGGAAGACATGAACTCGCAACACTTAGCCATTTTGATATAGATTGAATTGATTGAAGATGGAGACAAGGTTTTGACACAAGATAGAAAAGATTCAAATCGATTAAACAGACGGCTAGAATCAGACTCAAGAGACCACTTTAGGAAAATGATTGAATTCTTTCTAGTTTCTTCTCTGTTCCTAAAATAATGATTTGTTTGATAGAATCTGGAAATAGGTTGTAAAAACAAGATTGCTGGCAATTTTGGCAACTTTTTGGCAATTTTTAAAAAATTCTCATATGACCTTCTACAGGCTCATACGACAATGGGTAGGCTCTGAAATGATAGTTGAAAAACTCGTATGACAGTTGATAGAAGATTGTGAATTTTTTGCTTTTGACTTCTAACAAAACTCGTACGACACTATACAAGCTATTATATGACAATCCAGGGGTTATGAAATGATAAATGCTCAAAACTCGTATGACTTTCTAACCCTATGGGATGAATTTTGATTCCAAAAAGGGATTTTGCATTAGATTTTGCAATTTTCTTAGTTTTCAGAATCAGTGTGTTTGCAAAGTTTTCTATCCAGATTTGAAGATTGTACCTGGATCATTCATTTTCAATAACCAAATAGATATATAAGCACATAGAACAACAAGAAAGTGATTTCAAGCATGTCTAAAAAAAATGAACAGGGGAAAAAGCAACCCTGCGCATGAACAATCAAGTGATTGAATGTGCTAATCCCTAGGAGTGCTAATTGTGTATATTCCAAAAAGTTGTTTAATAACACACATAGTCCTAGAAAATGAAAAATTGGCCTCGCTAAGGTTTATAGTAATGGTCTGCCTCTGCAAATTTTATGATCTTAAGAGGGCGAACTCCAATCCAGGTGCACCAGGGTTTTGACACAGTCTGAGAATCTAATAAATTAGGATCTTCTAGGGAGATCTGACAACCCAACAAGAGACCACATCTGTGAAGATTTCCTCCACAAGGACATTTATATAGCGGTTGTCACTACCACAATGAAAATGGATATTACTGCTTAAGGTTCTATCCACGTGGTTGAACCAATTAAGGGAATGTCCACTATGGTTAACCCTCTCTAAAGGTGACTTACAGAAGAAACCATAGGGGGACTAGATCAGATTCAAGGATCTGGGTTTCTGATATTATCCAAAAAGGAAGTAGAGCATAATCCCCTAGCCTCTTCACTTCACCAAAACAAAGTAGACAGATTAATCTGACATACTAAGACTAAAATTATCTCACCAAGACTTGTGATTTCAACAACTATGGTCTATCGATCTCTTCAGAGAGGGAACACATTGATCAAAAGCTAAGGACCAAACCAAGTGGAACGTGAAATAATCACAGTAGCCTCCCTACCTACAAGGGGATCCTTCGTCAAGAAGAGCTTCGCATGTAAACAAGTGAATGAAGCCCACTCTCTCAAGATCATCCACAAATAGTGTTCATAGGGCCTATTTACTATGGGTAACAGATATGCAAAAAGCAAATCTATGTTCATTTTATAGCCCAAAACTGAAGTCTGATTTATGAAAGCTAGAAAGGCACACAAGCTTGACATGTGAGATGTTTCTTTTATGTCCAAATTAAAAAAAATTTAGATGCAGTAGAATACCTTAATTCCCTTGCAATGCGCTTAGTAGATTTTACCTAATTTTTAGCTTTGTTGAGCAATCCCTTGCAAGCAAGCCACAAACTCTCCGACAAGAAAACAAGCAAACAAGATATGCAATGTATATTCAAATTATGAAAACCCTAGGGTTAGATTTGAAAACCAATTGTTAGGAGAAATAATAAATAACAAATAATCCAAATGACAACTCATATCATGCATTGAATCATATGAAAAATAAGTGCATACCCATCACAAAATTTTAATTTTTTTTGCATTTGACCTAGTCAACAAGATCTAATTTTTTTGATATGATTTTGGCCACAAAAATAGAAATGAAAAACAAAGACCCCTACTAAAAAATAGAGAGATTTCCAAAAATGTAAAAATTGTAGAAAAATCTATTCATTTGTGCCCTAGAGACCCATTTTACCAAAATAGACTAGTTTTTGTAAATTGACTATTTGAGCTATTATATTGCATCCAAATTTAAAAAACAAATAATAGACCCCTTGTATAATTTAAAGATCTTTCTAAAAATGTAAAAATTTCCAAAAAATATGCTATTTTGTGCCAAAAATTAAAATTTTATGAAAAATGAAGAAAACATTATTAAAAATTCAAAACATCTCAAAAAATTCTAAATTTTTTATCAAAACTTTCTTGATATGTCTCCACCTGGCAAAAAAACTTTCAAACCAAAAATCCAAGCCATTTGGGAGATAAAATTAAATATTTGAAACTTTAGGGTTTTAGTCTCCAAGTAAATTTGCACGAGGGGGTTAGCTCCAGAAAAAAACCAAAACCAACATGTAAAGGTGGGTTGCCCCACAGTGGGCACCATAAATGTGTGTGTGAAAATTGTACCTAGCTATGAACATAACACTTCAGTAAAACATTAGAGGTTAGCAAAATTGAAATCTGTAAATAAATGAAACTAAGATAACCAGACAATTTACTGCCTTCTAGTAGGTGTGAGTATGGTATTCTCAGATTAGACCGAGATCAATGACAATGCAACACCTAAATAAAGGATTTAAATGATGAAAGCAATGAAATATGAATGTAACTCTTTTTTTTTGTTGGATTTTTTATACAATAAGATGAAAAACTGGATATGAATCTAACCTAGATGAAATTGATATGATATGAAAATTAATCTAACAATGACATGCTATGAATGAATGCTATGAACCCCCAAAAACAATAACAAAAATCTCACAATCGCCTTATGTGCAAGAGCTTGATTCTTCAGATGTCAATTCGCCAAAGTAAGTATGCAAATTTGAGGGATGTGTTTGAGAAGAGCTGAGCCTTGATTTTATAGAAATCCAGGGTTTGACGATGCATTGAAAAAATCCATAAATCACTCTTGATAAACTCAAGTTGAATTTTGAGTTAACAAGAAATTAGAAATAGATTAACTCACAAAATCATGCAAAATCAAGAAAAAATAACTTTTAACTCAAAATAGAGTTTTAGATCAATTTCCAACTCACAATCACATGTTGAGTTTAAATTTAAAATTGGTTGTTAATTTCTAGTTGCCTGCTTTTCTGATTGTGCATGATTTATTTTGAATTAATTTAAAAATAAAGTGATTTATTCTCAACTTAACTTATTTTAAATTTAAAATAACAGATTTATGGGTTAATAAATTATTTTAATCAAAATTTATTCTAATTAAATCATTAAATTTGACAACTTTGATTTTAAATCAATTAAATAAATATTTAATCAATTATTTGTAGGAGATTTCGAGCCCCATGGTGGGTGCCAAAAATGTGTGTGAAAATTGTACCTAGCTGTGGACACAACACTTCAGTAAAACATTAGAGGTTAGTAAAATCAAAATCTGTAAATAAATGAAACTAAGCTAACCAGGCAATTTACTACCTTCTAGTAGGTGCGATTATGGTACTCTCAGATTAGACCGAGATTAGTGACAATGCAACACCTAAACGAAGGATTTAAATGATGAAAGCAATGAAATATCAATGCAAATTAATCTATTTTTTTGGATTTTTGATGCAATAAGATGAAAAACTAGATATGAATCTAACCTAGATGAAATTGATATGATATGCAAATTAATCTAACAATGACATGCTATGAACCCTCAAAAACAATAACAAAAATCTCACAATCGCCTTATGTGCAAGAGCTTGATTCTTCGGATGTCAATTCGCCAAAGTAAGTATGCAAATTCGAGGGATGCGTTTGTGAAGAGCTGAGCCTTGATTTTATAGAAATCCAGGGTTTGAAGATGCATTGAGAAAAACCATAAATCACTCTTGATAAACTCAGGTTGATTTTTGAGTTAACAAGAAATTAGAAACAGATTAACTCACAAAATCATGCAAAAACAACTTTTAACTCAAAATAGAGTTTTAGATCAATTTCCAACTCACAATCACATGTTGAGTTTAAATTTAAAATTGGTTGTTAATTTCTAGTTGCCTCTTTTCTGATTGTGCATGATTTATTTTGAATTAATTAAAAAATAAAGTGATTTATTCTCAACTTAACTAATTTTAAATTTAAAATAATAGATTTATGGGTTAACCAATTATTTTAATCAAACTTTATTCCAATTAAATCATTAAATTTGACAACTTTAATTTTAAATCAATTAAATAAATATTTAATCAATTTTTCATAGGAGATTTGATTTATTATCAAAATTAAATAATATAATTAGGAATAAATAGAATTAAATTTAATTAAATAATTAAGTGGCAGAATCAAATTTAATTAATTAAATATTTATCATGTTCAATTAATCAAATTTAGGATATATATGATTTATCACCAAATAATATTTAAAATATATTTAAAATAACTGATTTATGGGTTAATCAATTATTTTAATCAAACTTTATTCTAAAACTATATTATTAAATTTGAGAATTTAATTTAATCAATTAAATAAGAATTCAACTGATTATTTTTAGCAAATTTGATTTATTATCAAATAAAACAATATTAATTAGGAATAAATGCAATTAAATCTAATTAAATAATAAAGTGGTAGTATTAATCTAATTAATTAAATATTCATCATATTCAATTAATAAAATTTAAGATAAATGAGATTTATCACCAAATAATATTTAATTAAAGATAATTAGATAAATTAGGAATATTTAGGAAATATTCTCCGATGCAGAGTTAGGATAAAATCAATTTGGATTTCAATGTGCAGATGTGCCTTAGGTTAGGACTTTGATGTCGATTTCGATCGAATTGATGATGTAGGAGGTTAATGAACCTATAGCCCATTTTTGGGGTATTACACAAACCTTTGAACATTTGTGAAGGGTTGTAATGGTAAAAAAAATTCCTTACTCAGACAATTTAAATACTTACCAATAATTAATTTACTACATTTGGAACTAGGGTTTTGATAAAGCCTCACTAAAATTTTGGACCGTAAAGCCCTATCCTTAAGATATATATTTATAATTCCAATAATACACCACTTTTTTGGATAGACAAAAAAATTCCAAGCTACCAACAAGATCTTCTCTTTCTTATGCACATTCTCAAGACTAAAAAAATTCTCAAAATACATTGAAGTTCATTTAGATACCCCTTAGGAAATTTCAATACATACATCAAATAGATAGGGATAACATTCAAGAGAGACATAGTAACTGTTAATTTTCCCATAAGGGTCAACCACTCAAGTGTTTCTATGATAAAATTCTACTGAAAAAAAAGAAATATTTTTTCAAAAAATAACTTTTCTCTTACCAAAAAGAAAAGTCATTTCAATATATTTATAGGAAAATGTATTAATAGGAAATTCTAGAAACATTGAAAGTCTTTATTGAATCAAGGTAGGAATATCCATAAACAATATTTTTGATTTAGCAGGGTTATCAGGTTGACCAGAGGCAAATGTGTAATCTAAAATAACTTTCTTGATAACCCTTGATTCCCTCATGGTAGCATGACCAAGTAAGAAGGTATCATCTACAAATAAATAGTCCATAGGTATTTTTTTTGCATTTTAAATCTTGATTCCTTTCCATAAAATATTTTGACTAGTTTCTTTAATGGATCCAATGAATCACTTAGTCATAGATATGATCAGGAAGGGAGAAAGAGGATCACCATGTCTAATACACATATACAAAGAAATAAACCACATAGAGAGTCATTTATTAAAAATAAAAATCTAGAAGTAGATATACATGCAACAATACATTTTATCCATTTCTCACAAAAATCCAATTTTCTCAACACTCAAAGGGTGAAATCATAGTTAACTTTGTCATAGGATTTCATCATATCTAGTTTCAAAATCACTAAAAGATGTTTCTCAATTACAATAGAATGAAGAACTTCATGAGCCACAATTACACCATCATTGGTCTCTCTACCTAGCACAAATCCACCTTGTTTCTTTGATATAATGGAAGGAACAATTTTTGCATATCTCATAGAGATGGCCTTTGTGAAGATCTTATAAAAAATATTTCACAATGCTATATGATGAAAATTTGCAAAATTTATAGGTGTATAAACTCTTGAAGTGATTCCAATAAGGGTTTTATTTAGTTCTCTTAGTATTGACCTATTCTTTGTATTTTCTAAGGCAAGAATGATATTTGTACAAAAATAATCCAAAATGTTTTGAATGAAAAGTGTAGTAAAACCATATGGACTATAATGCCCCTATCAGAAACCCATGAGAAATTAACCTAACTAGTCATAATGTAGATGCAATATTTTTTTTTCAAAAACATTAACCATACAGTAAACAACATGAAAGCGGAAGAAAATATAAACTTATTTTTAAATATCATTATTAATAGGTGGTTGCAAGAAGTTGAGTCCCACTTTTGGGCAAAAAGTGGAAGTGTTTTCCATGTTTCACAAATTCTGTCAATTGATGTCAAAATTTGAGGCACATAGAGATTAAATATCAGAAAATGCCAGTAATAGAAAATTTAGTGCTCAAAGTATACTTTTCAAATATCTAACTTATTTCAATATCCACATGGTAGAAATTGATTTTTAGTAGGCATGTTTAAAAACTACTTTTTAAAAATATTTGTTTCAGGGCCATACCACACACGTGTACGACCACCATATTTTGACCTAAATTAAATAATTTGTGTGAATCCTTATAGGGAATAATACCTAAGAAACCAACGATTCATGAGCATATTTTTTCTTTTTTTATTGAATTTTTTTAACTTAATTTTTAATTGACTATAAAGTATAGTTTCGAAACCTCTCGTGTATGGCCACCATAAATTGGTAAAAACTTAATATTTTTTCAAAATTATTTTTAAATATTCAAGAAAACTCTATGTAGATTGATGTCATATAATTTATTTTCCAAAAAATGTAGAAATAAAAAGTTATTTAAATTTTAGTGAACCTCGCTACTTTAAGTTTAGGTACCACTTTTGATTAATAATTAATGAAAATAGTAAAATTAATCATATAACTAAAAAATTTATATTTTTGAAATTTGTATACTGAGAACTCTAATGGATTTTTAAATCATCAAAAAATTATGGCAAGGTAGAAACCTAGGATTCCAGTGCCTTCACCATTATTTTACAAACCTGAAGCATAGGCTTGGTCCCACCTTGCATAAGGCATCTGAGCCTAAATTGGGTGCCCGTTTCTAGCAACATTTCTCAAGTCCACAAGACCTCCAACGAATTGGAACCCAAATTCTTGTAGTCGCCCTAACACATGTTAAGACATTATATCAATGTACATAAATCCATTTAACAATCTCAATGGTCCCCAAGATGTTGTTACTTTAAAAAACATTAATTACATTACTAAGTTTTAGTACAACACAATTGCATGATTTAAGACTATGATCATTTTAACCCAAAAGGAAATGTTCCTAGATCTTTAACTTACCATAATGAAATGAACACAAATCATAAAGTAAAATAATCATACATTACATCTAAGTAACAAGGAAAATTCATCATATCTATGTAAAGAAATAGTACAATCATGAGATACAACTGATACATAATGACATACAAAGATCATAATGATGAATCAAATTACATATACAATTACATTTCCCTATAACAATGTCTCAATATATTATATGACACAATATGTGATAACATCTAATGATAATAGAAATGAACTCACCAAACAATGAACATGGTAATATCATCTAGGATAAATTAGGTGTAAGAATACAAACATCGGGTCTCAATGGTAGAAAGAATCACTACCATCCAACCATGTTGAACCTGAAGGCCCATTCCACCATGTTGGGGAGATAGACACTAGACCCCACTCAAATAGATGATTTTCAAATAGTGATATCTTAGTCATTATCCATATTTTTTTCAAATAGTGATATCTCAATCATCCAAACTCCTTTTCTCAAGTTTTTTTAAATTTTGGGGTAGAATTTTATGCTCTACACATTGATACATGTGGTTTTTTATCATTTTCCTTTTTTTTTTTTGAAAATTACAAATCCCATCTTTTGTAACTTCCAAGGCTTTGTTTGGGCTCATATAGACTCCTTTTTAGGTGTAATTTTTTTGAAAGTGCATAATTATCTCTTTATTTTATAGTTGTACTATTAGATTATAGTGTCTACAATAAAAAAAATTATACTTTTAAAATTTGGCTTAGTTTACAATTGTAATGCATAGACATTAGTTTGGCCTTTTGTATAGTGATATAAGTCTATTATAGCCTAATTGTGGGGTGTATTCATTTGTTGATATTAATTTGTAATGTGAGAAGTGTATCATTGATGTAATCATGAGATATGGAGCACATCCTACTATAATAACTTTACCAACCATCACACATTGTAGATGGCTTAATCTCTTGCCTCATCTTCATGGACTCATTCCTTAGGAAAAGATGAAGTGGAAGAAAATAGTTTAGGAAGGTTAGAATGGACATATCAAAGAATTGATGGGTATGAGCCTCGATTCATATTTACATCATGCATTCTACTCCAAAATAAAGGGTATTTATTACCCCCACACAACTTGGACCATTATTTGGAAGCATTTTGGATATCCACATGTTCATCTATTCCTAGATGATCCTGTTGTAAATTGTCTCATTCCAGTTGATGATGTAGATAGCATTCCCTATTATTATGAAATATTATATGAGATTTAATATAATGCATATATTGAGAGTAAGGGTGATCCAGTGACTCCACCTGTAGCTCTTACTTCTAGATGAGATCATGCATTCATCTCTAGTTGGTGATTCCAATGAGTCATTGCAAGATATATCTATTTTTCTTCTTTATTTGGATTCTTGTGAGAAATTGGTTCACTATTTAAGGAGACTCAAATTTCAGATTTGGGGGACATACTTGAGGGATTTTCCCCTCTTTGGCAACATTTTCATCATAGTTGGAGTTAGAGATACTTCTTCTCCTTCTTTGGAGATTTCCATTCTTGATTCTTCTCCTTCACTTGGTTTTTCATATTTCATGATTCATCTTGATGATGTAATGAATTCCTTGAGATTGGAGATATCTATTCAGTCTTCAGAGATGTATATTTGGAGACCTTCCTCCTTTTATTTGGATATAGATTGGTTCATGGAAATTTCATCATACTTCATTTGGATTCCACTTCCTAGTACCTATCTAGAATGGGAATCGGTCTTACATTTGTACTTGGTATATCTTCTTCCCAAGGGGTTAAATTTTGTTTGTAGGTATTAGACTATGTTTTGTCTTCAAACACTCACCATTTTTGTAAGATATTGTTCATTATGAGGGGGATATCATGTCTCCTTATTTCCTTCCTATGGGGGGATCATTTATTGTATGTACATGATGTATGTGGTACATGGGGGGGTCTTGAATTTTCCATCCATGCATCATTTTTTTTATCTCTTTTTTTTTTTTTTTTGTGGGGGTGGGGGGGGGGGGGGGGGGGGGGGGGTGGGGGGGAAGTTTTGTCCCATGAGGTTTTCCCCCTTTCTACGCTTTGTGAGAGATTGCATTTCTTTTTCACTTGTATATTGTACATGGGTACCTAACATGGCCTAGTAATTAGGAGCCATATTTCATTATGATTTTAAGTACATTCCCCTAAGTTGCACTTAATGTTAGATTATGAGTTGTCATTAGTGTCACACATATAGTCAATAAAGGAAGAAAATGGGCTAGTCGGTCAACACACTAAGTATAGTAACCAAGCAGAGAACAAGGCGGAATGACAAGGTAACCGAGTACATACAATGAGATAGATAATTACTAAGCACTGAGTATAGTTATAATTGAGCATTCAAATTTACCGAGCAACAATATTTTACCGAGTCATGAATGCAGTATATATTGAGTAAACTAGGAATGAAATAGAAGTATGGAATGACACAAAATACAAGGCAAATGGTTTACAAATTTCAAGCTGAAGATTAAATGAAGATGTACTCATTAAATGATTGATGATCCCTATGTAATATTATTTAGGTTATTCATTTAGATTGTAGATCTAATGTTTTCTAGATGATACCATAACCCTAATTAGGTAAAAATATTTTGATATAAGAATAGTCAAGATGCCATTTTTACAAGAGAGAGTAACACATGAAGTAGCCACCTATAGGAGAAATTTGATGATCAGACAAGGGTTGTAAAGCTAAGTATTGGACAAGTATTAATAATTGAATTAGTATCAAACCATAGGCTACCAAGAATAATTTAGAGAAGAAATCTATCATAGAAAGGTGATATCAATTAGGTACTTATCAGATCTGAAATCTAGCAAAGTAAGTTGCTACATAAAAATCAATCAACTATTACTTTCTAACAATTGTGATAGAAAAAATCTCCCAATAGAGTATACCTAACAAGTCTTTTGTAAATCTCTTAACTAAGTGCACACTTAATAATGTTTCTTGAATCCTCTAACAGATCTTTATTGTTACTCCTAATAGGGTAAAATCATCAGAAGTGATCAACGTTATATCCTTAACCGAAAAAATTAATTATTGTAGTAGTGAAGATTTGTGGGTGTCATCCCCATCGCATATTTTACCTTCTAACAAGGGTTTTTGTGATACCAAAATACTTGTGTATTGTGTATGAGTTTCATGAATGTTTACATGTTAGATTAGAAAACATTTCTTATTTTCAAGTTATGTTATGAATGGATGGAAATGTTAACATGATTGTCAGTTAATATGGTACATTATCTTAAGGATTAAGATCAATTTTTTTAGGGTTACTAATTCACCCCTCCCCTCTCAGTAACTCACCTTTCCATAATCCTAACAATTGGTATCAGAGCTAGTTCTCTTGTTAAAAAATTTTAATCACTGAACAGGAAAGATCTTGAAGATGGAAAGGTATAAGCTTGACAAGATAATTGAAAATCAGAAATTGGAGATGCTGATTATCCTAGAACATCTTAAGGTTTCCAAGGAAAAGCTAAGAGAGTCATTGATCAAAATAAAGGAATTGGCATTTCGGCATAACGAGACTCACTATCAGGAAGAAGAGATAGATGAACTATCTGAAGGATCTAGAAGTATATCTGATGCATTTGAAGGAACTATCTCAAATCTATCTGAAAAAGAATAAGCACCTCACCAAGCAAGTCAAAGCACTGCAAATTAGACAAGAGACTCAAATGGTAAGAATGATTGAAGTCATGAACAATACAAGACAAGCTGAATAATAAAGCAATATGGCTATTGAAGATAGAAGAAAAATGACTGAAAAGTTGGAAGAGAAAGAATCTGAAATACTAAGGTTGATCAAGCATCACTTTGAAATCTCCAATCAACTAGTTATCATGAGTCAATAAGTCAACCGAGTAAACAACGAGCTTGCTAGGAAATTGGAAGATGTTGGTGAATTAAGGTAAGAGAATGAAAGATTGAAAAATGAAGTGAAGATGCAACTACAACACAATAAGATGATAAAGAAAATTGAGGAAAATACCAAAAGGATGGATGAATTTATAAACAGTAAGAGAAGACTAGACAACACCACTTGACTAGGCTTTACCGAGAAGGGAGAGTCATCAAAACAAGAAGACCAAAAAAATGCCTATGCAAATCCAAGATTGAAGAAACTCTCATGCTATTAGTGTGGAAAACCAGGTCACACGGTAAATGTCTACAAAAGTTAAGAAAAAGGTACTCCTAAATTTGATGATTATTGCTATAATTGTAACAAGTACAGACATCAAGCATATGAGTGTAGATCAAAGTTGAACAAGTCACCTAAGAGACACTATATGGAATAGAATTGTCAGACTTGCAGCAAGCATGGTCATACATCACATGAATGTAGGGAAAAGATGAAACAAGTTTGGAAATTGAAAAGACAAAACAAGTACACCTATCAACCAAGAAGGTAAGTTAATTATTATGCTTGGGTTAATTGTACATGTGGTAGGTATTGTCATATTGGAGAGGACAATCTAGAAACTGGACAAATTGTGGAATGACATGTTTGCACTGTCACAAAGTCGATTGCTTAAGTAAAGATTGCAATGACCAAGCACTAGAACTAAATATTGATATGAATGAGAATACCATTGGTGGAATCAAAAGGAAACGAGTCAAATGTGGAGAAGATCAACTAAAGACAATGTAGGAACAAGAACAATAGTCAGTGACACCTAATCTTTTGGATTAGGAGATTTCACCACCTCTACCTAAGAAAATCAGGTAAGTATGGGAAATAAATTTTAATTAGTTAAATCTTACAATAGTTCCTTATATCTATTGCATGAAAACCAAATCAACATGAAATAAGATGCACTAGTTTGTTATATGTTTTAAACTTAATATGAGCATAGTCGGTAAAAGCATGACCGAGTGAAATTTTGTTAGTCGGTGAAAGTGTTAAGGTTAATCAAGTTGAATAGTCAACCAAATGTTGGAAGTGTTCACTGAGATGAATTTAATAAAGGAGATAACCACATTTTTTATCTTCAACTTTTTTGTGGTTGGTGAAGCATTTAATGAAACTTATTTTTGGTGGGAAAGATTTTTGGGCATAAATACACATCGAGTAAACCAATTTTTTGCACTGCAAAACTAGAGTGAAACTAGAGCGAGAAGAGAAAGATTTGATCAAAGATATTTTAGGCTATTTAAAATCAGTTGAGTATTTCACAAATAGTTTGGAAGAGACACAAGTAAGTTTGAAGAAAACTAAGCTATTTGAATACACTTTTCACAAAGCCCTAAATTTATTATAAGAAATTACATCTACCTTGAAGACCACTCAATCGAAGGATGACAAGGAGATGAAGGTTACACTAATCAAGAGTATGAAGTATGAAGAACCTAATTACAAATTGCACCTTGAGGTTGCTTCAATAATCGATGAGAAAAGTGCATTTTCAATCATACCACATAGGGTTTTGTTAGTAAAGCATATCTGGTCCTACACTTGTAACGCCTCACTAGGGAACCCAAGAGAATTTAATCCTAAACATGCTACAAAGTTTGGTGAACATTATTTTTTTCAAATTTTACAAACAAGATAAACAATAGTGCAGAAGCAATTACCATTTACTCACATTGAGACAACATCCAAAATAGATTACAAGACTCAAGGGTTCCATGACATAGAATTACTTAAGAACAAAACACTACTAGAACTAACATCAATAAAAGATTCCATAACCAATAAATTACAATTGCATGATACAACAATAATATAATCCTCATGGACATCCATGACATCCAAAAAAACTAACATCCATTGCACATGTCACAGGGTATGTAGTAATAAATCTAACTATGATAATACAATGACTAGATTAGGTATCACAGGTGATACACTAATACAGGATTACAAATAATGAAGATAAGAAAGAAACATCTATGAAGAAGTATCAAAGGAATCCAATTGAAGGATCACCATCAAGCACCGACACTAGGACGTCAAATCTCAAATGGTAAAGAATCACTACCACCCATCCGTGTAGGACCCCAAGGGCCTACCCCACCATGCTGAGGAGATAACCACAAACCCCAATTGGATAACCAATACCAAAAAGAATAAAACTCTAATCAAAAGGATCCTAAAAGCACTCTAACTCAAGATAAACATAATAGAGATAAAGGTACAACTCACTAAACCAGAGGCATCTGACACATGTAGAATAACCAGACTATGCATAGGAAGGTGTCATCATGTACGTCTAACCCTTGAGTTTTGTCCTAGTAATCTCTCTGGATCCTGGCACACAAGTGACCTTACAATGTATCAATGACCTCTCGTACTGATGAAGTCATCAACTATGCCAACTCATCCCTTAAAAGGGGGCTAGTCATCTTCTCAACTCCACCTTAGTCTGTACTAGCACTCAAGCATGGGTGAGGACTCCTATCTTATTAGGTTCAATTAAATACCCCTTAATTATATTAGGTTATCACTTGATTACTAAAACTTAACAATAAGTGATCTTGACAGCCACTTGTGGGCCCTGATGCTTATTGCAAGCCACCTCTTATAACATGTCTAGGTAAACTACCCTAGGTTCATAGATCTCTCCTAGATCTAATCAGGTATACAACTACATAACCTCATATCCATTTTCACACAAAAGAACTAGATATGGTTACAGAGATATCACAAACAGAATACAGTATAACATGAGCCCAATGGTCAAACAGGAATGATAATGAGATAGAGTACACACACACCAAACATAATTGATAACATGAACATCTGACTCATGCCCTAGCCTCTGTATTCTCCTAGGTCATCTAGATCCCGACAACCCATAGCATAAAAGAAGACACGAAGAATACAACACTCACGCCATTTCGAACTGAAATAAAACTATAATCAAATACATTCCATATTCATCATATTTGAATTCAAGAGAAAGGTCCACTAGGAAATTCTCACAATAATCATGTCCAATAATATCATAAGTAAATCAAGTTACCTTAGAAGTACCATAGAATCCATCATAATGAAAATACCCAATTTCAATAGAAAATAACCAAAATATTGTTCTATGAATGGCAATAATCAAATTTGCAAAGTTTAAGTTTAAATGCCCTACAATATCATTCTTATGTTCGATTGATAAAATATTAAATCCAAATTCACAAGGACTATATAAGATGTCAATACAAATCTTCCCTTAACAATTACCTAATTAAGTCCATAAATGTTTGATAAGGTTGATGTTGCAAAGCCTAAACCTAACAGTTATGAGAATATTGATTTAACAAATTAATTCACAGTTTGCTCATAATAAATTAAAAAAAATTACATCTACAATCAAATCCATAGTCTCATTGAATAATATCAACCAAAACGATTGCCAAAACAAAATTATGAATTTTAAATAAAACACATTAATAAAATTTACTAATATTTAAATAAAAAATACTAATAAAATTTATTAATATATTAAAAAAAAACATGTTAATATTATGAATAAAACATAATAATAAAATTTATTAACATTAAAATATATATTAATAAAAATATATTTTTAACAAATTAAAAATATACATCAAACCGAAATTCCTAACATAAAAAAAAAAAAGCAAATCAAATGTGAGGGGGCCCGCTAGTGGGGACCCATGCCCACGACACCCTGTCGCGCATGGCCCAGTAGTTTATGCACTACTACGACAGCGCTAACTGCTACTATGGCAGCTAGTCTGTCATAGGCAGCACTAGCTGCTACTATGGCAGTCTAGTACTACCGAGGGATTGGGGAGGTGGTGGCCTCCGCTCCTCCAAACTTCATAAATTTTTAAATTTTTTTTTTTTTCAATCACCATTCTTAAAAAGGAAAGCTTGTTATTATAAATATTAATTTATATTTATTTAAATATAATTTTTTTTAAAACAAATAATAAATTTATCTTTTTAACATATGCATACTTTTTAATATCAGGTCTAGTTTATTTCCGAAAACAAAAATACCAAGCCTGTGTTTTTATTTCCAGAAATGGAAATATTGAGGAAATTATCAAACTTACAACCAAAATTGATTCTCTTTTGATCTGTCTTTTTCCATTAAAATAATGAATCACATTATAACACAAATTGGGTTTGTGAGACCAATTTTTGTCTTATCTGGGATTTTTTTTTAATTGTGTATTTTTTTTATAGAGAGTAAGATTTTTTCCCAGAATAAGGAATTTTCACCCAAATTGGGTTTTTGACATCAACCCACTAAATTAATTTATTCAAACTATAGAACTAACTATATAGAGATTGATTTTTCATTTTCAAAGAGTTGTAGGATGAATTTTTAGTCCAAAATCGGGTAGCATAACCCTACTATGCCAAGTTAATATAAAAATATGAAATAGCATTCTAATGAGTTTTATAATCCTCAAATTTAAAGCATAAATAGAAAATAGATCTTAATCTATAAACTGAAACAAACATAGATAAATTGCAGAAAGAACTACTGATGAATTCACAAGAAAACTCCACAAATCCCTACCTCAATTCCAATGCTAAATACTGAATAAGAAGGCTTGTAGAATGCTGAAACCCTCAGATTTGACAACAGAAAAGCTCCACTTGCAGATCTGAATCACAGTGCATACAATCCCAAATCCAAGTGCAAGCAACCTTCACCCAGAATTCATGCACAATCTCCAAAAGCTCAAGAACACAAGAAGGCACACAAAACTCAAAAAGTTCTCTCTCTCCAAAATTGCTCCCACAAACTGATTGAATCAAAATGAATTTTAAATCCCCCTATTAGGGATTCAACTCCACTAAACATGCAAAACCCTAGATGACTCACACAAAGAACTCCTAATCAAACTCTCCCACTTTTGTTGAGAGAAATTACTAATTAATAATTAAAAATAAATATAATTGTGCACAACTCAATAAAGCACATGTTAATAACAAAATCTATTATTAAATAAATTAAATACTTAATGCATCATGAATTCATGCAATTAGTTATTTAATTATTCAATAATACTCACAAACATAATAAAATCCAATTCTCAATAAAATACTCAATTAAATCCAAATAATCAATTATTTGATTTTAATTAAATTTCATCATAATTAACTTAGGACATAATCAATATTAATTTCCAATACTAAAATAATTAACTTTAATTTTATTTCCTCAATTAAATCCTAGAAGCATAATTAAACATTAAATTCAACTATGCACCTAACATCGATATTCACATAAAATAATCTAAATTAACATAATTCAACTATAATCAATAAATTAATAATCACCCACATAATCATAAATGAACTAAATCATGCAGAGTAAAAATCAAACATAATAAATCAAACAAAATTAGGAGAAGGGATCCACGAATTCATGCCAACCAGGTGAATTCGGGTAGGGTAGTAAGACTAACACTTGTCCAATCCTAGGACAATAAGGCTTAGGTTTAGGGTTTTGGGTCTGTGTATTATCTCCCCTCTTTACCATTGAGATGAATGTTTGTGGGAACACTCACTCCTGCCAATTCAGGGAAGACGATGCCCTGTACCAACAAACCTGTCACCACAAGACGAAGCATGTACATACAATAATATATATCAAACAATGATAGGGTATAGTCGGTCATGTGGATCTCAACTACACAAGTAACTACACCTCCATCCTCTACCAAACAAACATGTCAAACATATGCAAACAGATGACAACCATACACATGCCAGTATGGGATCAGTACCATGAATCAATATAAAACATAACATCAAATGATATCATCATCTAATCTAAGCAATCACATAATACACATAAAATGAACAATAATCCATAATCATCATTTATTAACGTAATAATCGATCACATCAAAAGTGACCTAAAAGAATTCGGTCAAACATTGAAACATAAAGAAACCTAAAAGTGAACTACGGGCGGGGTACTACATCCACCCCCCCTAGAATTAGGCTTACTCCTGGAAGCCAAGAACAAGTAGGGATGTAAGTCCCATAAACTCCATTGCTCTAAAAAGAAAACTAAAACAAAAGATCACTAAGTAGGCCCCATCGGACCTTTTCCTACCTTAGGGTTCGAACACTAAGGATCGTTCCCTATTGTAAAGGCCCTATGAGATCTACCTACATCTCTGACAATAGGCTCAGAAACCAATGGTCTCTATCTTGAATGCTAAGATGAAAACTAGGGACAATCATATGACTTATGACCCTATTGACCACAAGTGAAACAATCCCCCTTGAAGACTCTCCTTGCTGAAGGAGTACTAGGCTGCTGAAAACTACCCCCACCAAAATCTTGATGAGAATTCTGAGTGGGCTGATCATCCTGATTGCGCATACCACACTACCAGTTACGATAGTTCTCTAATTATGAACCACCACCATAACCATGGAAAAAATCCGTATTTTTCTAGTTCTGATTACCTTCCAAAAAGGTAGAAGGATTCTAAAAATTGCCATTCCTATAAGACCGGTTCCCCTTGCAACCACTAAGCTGGACACCTCTCTGACTACCATGACCTAAAGCAAGATTCATCTCTGTAAGGGTGGCCTTAATGACCACCTCCTGAAGGGTCTTAGGCTCAAATAGTAGAACCTCTCCAATGATGCATGCATTTAGTCCCCTCACAAAGTGCTGAACTAGGAAAGCAATATCCTGACCAAAGCCAGCATACTGTTTGAGCTCAAAAAATCAACGCTCATACTCTCCCACTGATAAGGTCAACTGTCTTAGATTATGAAACTCATTTTCTCTCTGACGTCTCCATTGATCTGATAGGAAACACTCTCAGAAGTGTTCCAGAAACAACTCCCAAGTGACAGTGTCTATCCGGAACCCTAACTTTTGCTCCTCTATCTTCCACCATATAGCAACAAAATCTATAAGTTGCATAATCACATACCTGGCTTTAGTATTACTACTAAAGGGATGCATCATGAAACTCCACTCTAAGGCTATCAACCATGTCTCTGCCTCTAAACTAGTGTCTTTCCCATCAAAGGGAATGGGTCACCCTCTCATCAGATCCCTCATGTGGTTAGCTGCCACCACTATAGGATCAACTAAGAAGTTCCTCCTTAGAGGGCTCCTGGATCTCTCTCTAGCCTGCTCTGCTCTGACATGCTCAGGACCCAGATGATTAAGAATCACCTGTAAGAGCTATCTCATATTAGGATCATCCTGATGGTCCTCTCTCTGCTCACCCCTAGACTACTGCTGGTGACTCTCCTGACTGACACTTATGGAAGGGCTAGGCTATCTACCCCTTCCATAGTTACTAGCATGACCTCTACCTCAACCTCTAGCGGATCTAGTCACAGCCATAATTCCCGCAACATTAGAGATCCAACAACAACTCTCAAAAAAGATAGAAACAAAACTAAAAGAAACATAATCATAAATAATGGTCTGAAAAAAAATGTTATATGTCTATGTTTAGTTTCAAGTTTAGACCACACAAAACCTAATAGGCATACATACCCAGAGTTCCCAGTGTAGAAACTCTGCTCTGATACCAGATGCAATGCCCCGCCAGGGAACCCAAGAGAATTTAATCCTAAACATGCTACTAAGTTTGGTGAACATTTTTTTTTTTCAAATTTTACAAACAAGATAAATAATAGTGCGGAAGCAATTACCATTTACTCACATTGAGACAACATCCAAAATAGATTACAAGACTCAAGGGTTCCATGACATAGAATTACTTAAGAACAAAACACTACTAGAACTAACATCAATAAAAGATTCCATAACCAATAAACTACAATTGCATGATACAACAATAATATAATCCTCATGGACATCCATGGCATCCAAACAAACTAACATCCACTGCACATGTCGCAGGGTATGTAGTAATAAATCTAACTATGATAATACAATGACCAGATTAGGTATCATAGGTGATACACTAATACATGATTACAAATAATGAAGATAAGAAAGAAACATCTATGAAGAAGCATCAAAGGAATCCAACTGAAGGATCACCATCAAGCACCGGCACTAGGACATCGAATCTCAAATGGTAAAGAATCACTACCACCCATTCATGTAGGACCACAAGGGCCTACCCCACCGTGCTGAGGAGATAACCACAAACCCCAATCGGATAACCAATACCAAACAAGGATAAAACTCTAAGCAAAAGGATCCTAAAAGCACTCTAACTCAAGATAAACATAATAGAGATAAAGGTAAAACTCACTAAACCAGAGGCATCTGACACATGTAGAATAACCAAACTATGCATAGGAAGGTGTCATCATGTATGTCTAACCCTTGAGTTTTTTTCCTAGTAATCTCTCTAGATCCCAGCACCCAAGTGACCTTACACAATATCAATGACCTCTCGTACTGATGAAGTCATCAACTATGCCAACTCATCCCTTAAAAGGGGGCTAGTCATCTTCTCAACTCCACCTTAGTCTGTACTAGCACTCAAGCATGGGCAAGAACTCCTATCTTATTAGGTTCAATTAAATACCCCTCAATTATATTAGGTTATCACTTGATTACTGAAACTTAACAATAAGTGATCTTGGCAGCCACTTGTGGGCCCCGACGCTTATTGAAAGCCACCTCCTATAACATGTCTAGGTAAACTACCCTAGGCTCACAAATCTCTCCTAGATCTAATCAGGTATACAACTACATAACCTCATATCCATTTTCACACAAAAGAACTAGATATGGTTACAAAGATACCACAAACAGAATATAGTATAACATGAGCCCAATGGTCAAACATGAATGATAATCAAATAGAGTACACACACACAAAACATAACTGATAACATGAACATCTGACTCATACCCCAGCCTCTGTATTCTCCTAGGTCATCTAGATCTCGACAACCTATAGCGTAAAGGAAGACATGAAGAATACAACACTCATGCCATTTCGAACTAAAATAAAACTATAATCAAATACATTCCATATTCATCATATTTGAATTCAAGAAAAAGGTCCACTAGGAAATTCTCATAATAATCATGTCCAATAATATCATAAGTAAATCAAGTTACCTTAGAAGTACCATAGAATCCATCATAATGAAAATACCCAATTTCAATAGAAAATAACCAAAATATTGTTCTATGAATGGCAATAATCAAATTTGCAAAGTTTAAGTTTAAATGCCCTACAATATCATTCTTATGTTCGATTGATAAAATATTAAATCCAAATTCACAAGGACTATATAAGATGTCAATACAAATCTTCCCTTAACAATTACCTAATTAAGTCCATAAATGTTTGATAAGGTTGATGTTGCAAAGCCTAAACCTAACAATTATGAGAATATTGATTTAACAAATTAATTCACAGTTTGCTCATAATAAATTAAAAAAAATTACATCTACAATCAAATCCATAGTCTCATTGAATAATATCAACCAAAACGATTGCCAAAAAAAAATTATGAATTTTAAATAAAACACATTAATAAAATTTACTAATATTTAAATAAAATGTATATTAATAAAATTTATTAATATATTAAAAAAAACATGTTAATATTATGAATAAAACATAATAATAAAATTTATTAACATTAAAATATTTATTAATAAAAATATATTTTTAACAAATTAAAAATATACATCAAACCGAAATTCCTAACATAAATTAAAAAAAAAAGCAAATCAAATGTGGGGGGCCCGCTAGTGGGGACCCGTGCCCATGGCACCCTGCCACGCATGGCCCAATAGTCTAGCTACTGCTACAACAGCTAGTTTGTCATAGGCAACACTAGCTGCTGCTACGACAATCTAGTACTACCGAGGGGTTGGGGAGGTGGTGGCCCCTACCCCTCCAAACTTTATAAAAAAAATTTTAAAAACTTTTTTTCAATCGCCATTCTTAAAAAGGAAAGCTTGTCATTACAAATATTAATTTATATTTATTTAAATATAATTTTTTTTAAAACAAAGAATAAATTTATCTTTTTTAACATATGCATACTTTTTAATATCAGGTCTGGTTTATTTCTGAAAATGGAAATACCAGGCCTGTGTTTTTATTTCCAGAAATGGAAATATTGAGGAAATTATCAAACTTACAACCAAAATTGAGTCTCTTTTGATCTGTCTTTTTCCATTAAAATAATGAATCACATTATAACACAAATTGGGTTTGTGAGACCAATTTTTGTCTTATCTGGGATTTTTTTTTAATTGTGTATTTTTTTTACACAAAGTAAGATTTTTTTCCCAAAATAAGGAATTTTCACAAAAATTGGGTTTTTGACATCAACCCACTAAATTAATTTATTCAAACTATAGAACTAACTATATAGAGATTGATTTTTCATTTTCAAAGAGTTGTAGGATGAATTTTTAATCCAAAATCGGGCATCATAACCCTACTATGCCAAGTTAATATAAAAATATGAAATAACATTCTAATGAGTTTTATAATCCTCAAATTTAAAGCATAAATAGAAAATAGATCTTAATCTATAAACTGAAACAAACATAGAGAAATTGTAGAAAGAACTATTGATGAATTCAAAAGAAAACTCCACAAATCCCTACCTTAATTCCAATGCTAAATACTGAAGAAGGCCTGTAGAATGCTGAAACCTTTAGCTTTGACAACAGAAAAGCTCCACTTGCAGATCTGAATCACAATGCATACAATCCCAAATCCAAGTGCAAGAAACCTTCACCCATAATTCATGCACAGTCTCCAAAAGCTCAAGAACACAAGAAGGCACACAAAACTCAAAAAGTTCTCTCTCTCCAAAATTGCTCCCACAAACTGATTGAATCAAAATGAATTCAAAATCCCCCTATTAGGGATTCAACTCCACTAAACATGCAAAACCCTAGATGACTCACACAAAGAACTCCTAATCAAACTCTCCCACTTTTGTTGAGAGAAATTACTAATTAATAATTAAAAATAAATATAATTGTGCACAACTCAATAAAGAACATGTTAATAACAAAATCTATTATTAAATAAATTAAATACTTAATGCATCATGAATTCATGCAGTTAGTTATTTAATTATTCAATAATACTCACAAACATAATAAAATCCAATTCTCAATAAAATACTCAATTAAATTCAAATAATCAATTATTTGATTTTAATTAAATTTCATCATAATTAACTTAGGACATAATCAATATTAATTTCCAAAACTAAAATAATTAACTTTAATCTTATTCCCTCAATTAAATCCTAGAAGCATAATTAAACATTAAATTCAACTATGCACCTAACATCGATATTCACATAAAATAATCTAAATTAACATAATTCAACTATAATCAATAAATTAATAATCACCCACATAATCATAAATCAACTGAATCATGCATAGTAAAAATTAAACACAATAAATCAAACAAACTTAGGAGAAGGGATCCACGAATTCATGCCAACCAGGTGAATTTGGGTAGGGTAGTAAGACTGACACTTGTCCAATCCTAGGACAATAAGGCTTAGGTTTAGGGTTTTGGGTTTGTGTATTATCTACCCTCTTTACCATTCAGATGAATGTTTGTGGGCATGCTCACTCCTGCCAATTCAGGGAAGATGATGCCCTGTACCTGCAAACTTGTCACCACAAGATGAAGCATATACATACAATAATATATATCAAACAATGATAGGGTATAGTCAGTCGTGTGGATCTCGACTATGTGAGTAACTACGCCTCTGTCCTCTACCAAACAAACATGTCAAATAGATGCAAACACATGACAACCATACACATGCCAGTATGGGATCAGTACCATGAATCAATATAAAACATAAACATAACATCAAACGATATCATTATCTAATCTAAGCAATCGTATAATACACATAAAATGAACAATAACCCATAATCATCATTTATTAACGTAATAATCGATCACATCAAAAGTGACCTAAAAGAATTTGGTCAAACATTTAAACATAAAGAAACCTAAAAGTGAACTACGGGCGGGGTACTACAACACTCATTGTAAGATCAGTAAAATAGGTGATTTAAAGTTACAATCCACATACCAAGAATTGTGCACCGATGAAAAATTGAAGGATGAGCATACACATATGTAATTCAAAGCTTTAACAAATTCCCTTCACTTCCCAAAGGTATTCAAAACTGAGTGGACTAGGATAGTACTCAACCAAGTACATGAGGGAAAAATGTAGTTGGATAAATGGGTAAAAATAATAAAGGATGTTATTCACATGGTCGCTGATTACCCAATAAGTGATAAAGCTATAGCCCTAAGCCACACACCAAAGAGAGAAATTGAGAAGCTAACTGAATCTGAGGGGGATGGAAGAGGCATGTAGATCCATACAATCAACAATCCCAAGACTAGATTTGGAGCATACGTGATTGCCTACAAGATATTACAATCTAGAAAACTGAACAATGTTTCATGTAGAGCTATTGACATAACATATAAAGTTTTGAATAAAGTACTATAGCTAGACCTTGCTGAGTTTTATGTAGTGGCATCCTGGCTTGTTGCTTGGTGCCTGAAGATTCTGCCAGTTTCGATAACTGTCTGGTGGAGTTTGGTTACTTGGCTGGTGATTTCAGTAGAAGATTGGAGTTTCTCAATCTTGATGGTGATTCTTAGATGGAAGTTCTAGTGGATCTTGGTGGATTTTGGTCACTCAATGGCTTGGTGTTTTCTTTCCTGGTGCTTGGTTACCGATAGGGTCTCGGTGTTCATGTCTATTGCTCCATTGCTAAAGGTAGCTCGGTCATTGAAAGAGACTCGGCACTTCTGGTGCTCGACGATGCCTATGGTGCTCAATTAGCATTGGTGCTTGGTAATACTTATGGAGCTCGATTGGTATGGTTTCTCGGTATATTTCCTGACACTTGGTAGTTTGGTTTATCGATGGACGTTCTTGGAGATTCAGCTTGGCTGACTGATGCATTTAATTTGAGTCACACTCCTTGAGTTATGGATTTACCATTAGACATGTGGGGACCTATATCTCACGTGTTACATTCTCCTATGTGGATCTAGAAGATGACTTGGTGAATTAGATATTTGTGAAGTTATTTGTGAGCTGAATGATGTTTGGCATTTAATATTTGTATCTTTTTGGGAGCCGACTAGCTTTTGGGATTTAATATTTGTTTGTAAGAGTTAATTGTTTGATCTAGTTGACTTGTGGCTTGGATTAGTATTTAACAAGGTGGTTGGGTAGTTATTTAGGAAGTAGCAGATAGTGGGAGATCTGTGAAAGTAGAGTTAGTAGCTTGCAAGCTTAGGTAGCAAAAGATTGCTTGGTGACCTGCGGGTACAAGTTCAGATTCTTCTTGGAGTTCCTACTAGTGTCCTATTGTATTGGAGACCTAGGCTAGCTGGTAGAAGTTAGGCTAGCAGAGCTAGTGGTTGAGACTTGGAGACAAGGAGATTTCTTGGAAGGCCATGAGTATAAGTTTAGATCTACCTTAGGGTTTCCATTGGTTGCTGATTGTTTTAGGACTGAACTAGCTGAAGGTGTATTGGATCATCTATGATCTTGCAGAACTGTTTCTTCCATTGTAATTGGTCGTAACTAGGAAGGCCTTACAACCTAAAACATTACATGTAATCAATTAATTGTTAAATTAAGATATTTGTTTACATTAGATTTGGTATTATTGTTGTGTTATTCTGCTGTGTTGGTGTTGGCTGCAAGGTTTGGATAGTCCTTAATTGGATCCTCCATCCTTGACTTCATTAGGTGGTATCACAGCAATGGTTTGATCTTGTTGGAGCAGAAGGTTGACCTAGTAAGGATGATCTTGCAAAGTTGATCTTGTTGGTGAAGAGATTGTGTGCAATCTAAGTTGCAGATCTGTAGTGCTACACTTGTGAAATCATGGCCTGGTTGTTCATGCAAGGTGGCAGGTTGTGATCTAACTTTCTTACAACTTAGGAGATTGTCACAAGGTGGTTGGTGTTGGGTTTGTTGAGGAGAATGGTTTTCATGTTTAGTCGATTGTGCCTGACATGGAAATTATAGAGAATCTAGTTGTGCTTGATCATATTGTTGTTGGTATGAAGATAATTGTTGTTGAACACCTTCTTGATGTTGGTGTTACCAAATTATTTATGTTCAGTGTTGAGGTGCAGAGATTGTTTACTACTTGCATATTTGAATTGCTAGTTGACAGTAATAAGTCTTGTGATGAGATTCTGAGATGGGATTTTGATTGGATCCTTGGTGATGGGTTGAAGGTTTAGTTTGTTCAGGATGTTGGACATACTGAATGGTTGAGTTGCAGATTGGTTATCTTTTCTATGGTGAAGTGGAAACCTTTGATGAAGATGAAATGGAGTTGGTGGTTTTTAGATGTTCCCTTTGGTGAGAAAGTGTGGGACACACTTTTCTTTGTACCCCAGGAGTCTGATGCAGTGGCATCCTAGCTTGTTCCTCAGTGCCTGAAGATTCTAGTAGTCTCGGTAACTATCTGGTGGAGTTTGGTTACTTGGCTGGTGGTTTCGGTAGAAGACTAGAGTTTCTCGATCTTAATGGTGATTCTTAGTTGGAAGTTATAGTGGATCTCAGTGGATGTTGGTCACTTGGTGGCTTGGTGTTTTCTTACTCAGTGCTTGGTTACTGATAGGGTCTCAATGTTTATGCCTATTGCTTAGTCACTAAAGGGAGCTTGGTCATTAAAGGAGACTTGACAGTTTTGGTACTCGATGATACCTGTGGTACTTGGTCAGCATTGGTACTTGGTAATTCTTATGGAGCTCAGTTGGTGTGGTTTCTTGCTATATTTCTTAATGCTCGGTAGTTTGGCTTACCAATGGATGTTCTTGGAGATTCAGCTTGGCCAGCTGATGCATTTAATTTGGGTTGCACTCCTCCAGTTATGGATTTACTATTGGATGTGTAGGGACCTATATCTCACGTGTTACATTCTCTTATATGGATCTAGAGGCCAACTTGGTGAATTAGATATTTGTGAATTTATTTGTGAGCTAACTGATGTTTGGCATTTAATATTTGTATCTTTTTGGGAGCCAACTAGCTTTTGGGATTTAATATTTTTTTGTAAGAGTTAATTCTTTGATCCAACCAACTTGTGGCTTGGATTAGTATTTAAGAGGATGGTTGGGTAGTTGTTTAGGCAGTAGCAGATAGTAGGAGATCTGTGAAAGAAGAGTCAGTAGCTTGTGAGATTAGGTAGCATAAGATTTCTTGGTGACCTATGGGTACAAGTTTAGATTCTTCTTGGAGTGCCTACCAGTGTCTTGTTATGTTGCAGACCTGGGCTAGCTGAAGTTGGTGAAGTTGGTAGAAGTTGGGCTAGAAAAGCTATTGGTTGAGACTTGGAGACAACAAGATTGCTTGGAAGGCCATGAGTACAAGTTTAGATCTACCTTAGGGTTTCCATCAGTTGTTGATTGTTTTAGGACTAAACTAGCTGAAGGTGTATTGGATCCTCTGTGATCTTGTAGAACTATTTCTTTCTTTGTAATTGGTCATAATTGGGAAGGCCTTACAACCTAGTACATTGCATGTAATCAGTTAATTGTTGAATTAAGATATCTATTTATATCAGATCTAGTGTTGTTGCTATGTTATTTTGGTGTGTTGGTGTTGGCTACAAGGTTTGGACAGTCCTTAATTGGATCCTCCATCCTTGACTGCATTAGAGTTGATGTTGAGGAAACTTGAAGAAAATGAAAGGATGATCCGAGTTGCTAAATTTGACACTTGCAAGTTCGGATCATTATTAGTATGTATATTTTTCTACTTGAAAAATTTATTTCCATCAATCGGTGATGTTCAATGGGATACAAAAAATCTAGTCATAATGCAAATTGGTAAATATATAAATAGTCTAGGTCATAAATTTGAACCTATCATGGATGACTGTTTTGGAAAATTTAAGGAGAGAATGAAGAAATGAAGAAGGATTCCAACACAATTGGTGGAAAAATATAAGGATGAAATTTTTTTTCTAGTGGACACCGACTCCACTCTCATGAAGGCAGTTAAATTGAGGACTGCATGGTTGCCACCAATGGTGTACGAACTTGACATTGACTGAGAAACTAAGTCAATAAAGGCACTACTTGAAGAGCCTAAGGAAAATAATGCAACCAAATTTGGAACCTTTGAGGAGGCAAAATAGAGAATAAAAATGGATTTGATTAGAGTGAAAATTGGTAGAGAGATAAATAAAATGATAGTCACCTTAGAAAAATAATTCGGTGATGAAGAAGAAGATAAGTCATTTGAAGAGGCAACCAAAGAACAATTGTCGATCGATAATAGTGAAGATGATGAAGAGACCAAGTCAGATAAAGAGGTAAAAGAAGAACTGATGAAGGAAGTAAGAGGTAAAAGGAAACAAGTTTCTACTTCAACATGAGCTAGTGCAAGGTCAACTACTACTAGCACCCTAAAATAAACCGATATGAAAATATGACTACTGAGGATCAAGATAAACTGGAAGAAGCTATCATCAACATGATGATCAAATTTAAAAGATTACCAGTTGAATTTGCAAACTATATTCCAAAGGAGTTATATGATAAAGTATCAACAAGGTGGACTTATGCCTTGCATACTGACAAGAAAATGAGGGAAAGATCATTAATTTTGGCAATGCCCAATTTATTTGTAAACGAGATTGAAGATAGGATGAAAGAATATGGAAAAAAAATTATGATGAACGGGTGAGAATTGAATATTCTACAAGGAAAACTCCAAGAAGTTGATGAGGAGATTGAATAATTATGGATTACAATTCTCAAGTCCAAAGCTGGAGTAGAACAAACTACACTTGTAGTCATTCCTGAGAAAGATGTTATAGGAAGAGGTAAAGGTGTACACATTAATAATGTCAAAATTACTACACAAAGGACACTTGAAGAGATGATTCACATATCAAACACCGAGCAGCTAGAGGAAACAACTTATGAAAAGTGGTTTATCATGTTGGCCTAAACAAGAGGATACATTAGAAAAAATATTAATAATCAGGAATGAATAAGTATTGATTGAAGATATCACTGAAGGTAATCCCAATGATGAGGCAAAGGAAGATGAATATGTCACTACTACTATAAATAAAGATGAACAACATACTATCAAGCTAGCTAGTGTACAAATACTGGGTAACTTACAAATTTTGGTATAATCTATTGATATTGCTACCTCAAAGAAACCTGAGGAAACTAAACCTAAGAAACCAATGGATACCACTGAAGAAAAGGGTGAAGGAGAAAAAGAGAACATCGAGACTACACATACTGAGGCAGAAGTGAAAGATACACAAGATGAACCTAATATAGAAGATTCTACTACCAGCACTAGGCAAGAAGCTCAAGATCCTCAAATTGAGGAAATTATAAAGTGGTAGGAAAAAGAAGAAAGTGTATCCACTAAGCCACAAAAGTCAAATCTAGAGCAGAAGGATCTAGTTCCTTATGGGCAATCCCCACATCTAACAAACAAAACAAGAAGAATAAGAAGAAACATGGAAAAGGTCCAATCACCCTGGATAAATCATAGAGATACCATCATGTGACCCTATAACCTTGGGCCCTAAAGCTCTCAGAAGGTATGGAGAATTATGCACCATAAAAGCTGCTCAGGAGAAGCTGAGGTAGGAAAGTAAACATAAATAGGTGCTTGATGATGTGAGATAAATTCTGATGCAAGTTGTACCTGATGTCAATGTTGATGAATCCACTCCCATTATTGACCATCTTGTAGCACTTATCAGGCACATCAATTCTCCCAATACTAATGCAAAAAAATAAAATTGAAGAGAGAGTAGAATTAAAGAAACAATTCAAGATAACTAAGAAAATCAGCCAAGTAGTGGGAATACACAAGGTGAAGCTATCTAAGACTATAAGTGAAATTGAAAGTCTTATTCAATAGATACAATTTTGAAAAATATTTGCACTATAGACTCATTCACTATAGGAATAAAATAAAAACTTAAGAAACTAGATGATAATTTGTAGAAGAGTGCAGAAAGTTTGATTACAAAACCACATGCATTTAAACTACACTATGTAAAAGTCAAGCATGTACATGGGTTAAGGAATGAATTGAAGAGAGAATAAGATAAGATCAAAGATCAAATAATTGAGATAGAGGCTAAGTTGTTACCCCACATTGAGGTGATGCAACGACATGTGAAGTAATCAAATGATCTTGTAGCCACTCCCAAATTATAAGTGGTAGATCACATATTTGACATGCATGCCTGAGTTGGTCTAGAGAAGATTGCACTAGAAAGTCTAAAATAGGAATGGGAAAGCCTCTTGGCTAACTTAAAGAAAACCCATCAAAACATTGTTGATAAGTTGTAAGTATATATATTTTTGGTATTATTACCAAAAAATGGGGAAAATATGTATAGAATGTATACTTACTGAGGCACATAGATAGGGGGATTCTATAAATTTTTAAAGTATAAATTTTTGAAAATTTTGACTATGGCATACATATATGTTTTTGTCACTAATTCCAAAGAGGGAGAATGTTAGTGAATAGGGGAAAATTGGAGCCTTAACAATACACCTAACATTCAACACTATTCATTTGTAATATGTTTTGGATTTGAGATAGCATAAGTAAATCTGGAAATACTTGAAAATTAATTAGGTCAAGATACATACCTCATCATGCTCCTTCCATCTTCCCTTTGGTGAGATCACAGTGACATTAGAGAATGTCTACAGGATCATGCGACTTCTAGTCCGAGGTGAGACTGTTAGACCCAGAGCACAACATCTTTGTGAGGAGATCCGTGTAGACATAGAGTATTGTATAGGACATCTTCCATAGATGTAGACCCAGTCAGATCATGTCCTATTATCTTCCATACTGTCAGGCCCTACACCTTTAGTATGAAAGGTGATGCTTTGCATAGTATCCTTGGTTGTGTTACCCAACTGAAAGGGTATTGTATTTTTTTCACCTCTTACATATCTCATACATAGGATTGAGAGAGATAGGACCATATTCTCATGGGGTCATAGCATGCTAGCTCAGCTATACCATGAGCTAGGTCAGCTTGTGAGGTATCAGCGGGAGAGTCTATCGATATGCACACTCCTGCAGATTTGGATGTTCAAGAATTTTGCATGTACACATCCATAGGGAGTTCCAGTGATGGTAGATGCAAGCACAACAAGAGCTTTCACATATCCCTTGAGAGATATTTGGTAGTTTGGAGATATTCTCTACTAGAGAGTACATCTAGACCGTATTTTGAGTACTGATGTGATATGGAGACCCTATTGTCGGATGACAGAGTGGCCTGATACCCTATTATTATGATTGGGTGATGAGGTATTTCAACCTGTTACAGGGAGTCCCTAAAGTAGTACCTCGCTATGTACATCCAATGAGATATTATCAGAGACCCTATGCAATACGCTGACTATCGATAGCAGACATAAAGGATAGTGATGTAAAGGAGACAAAGGACATAGAGGTACCATCAGATGTGACCTATTTAGGCCTGAGCTGAGATTACATTAGGTACTATAGTTTGTAGGGGATCCATCCTATCTTCCCTGAGGATTATTGTATAGGTGATCCAGGCTTTACAGAGGGGACACATTGGGATAGTGGAGCCACAAAGGAGGATGAGGATATTAGAGATGAGGAGGAGCACATCACCAAGGGAGAGCCCATGGAGGAGGAGAGAGTAGATAGAGAGGAGGAGAGAGAAGAGGAGAGAGCCAAGGACATGCCCCCAGTTAGTGATACTAGTGCAGATATACCTATCACTTGTGCATCACCATTGAGATCATGATGGCCCCCATGGCCCCACATAGAGACACCACCATCAAGGCCTAGATAAAGCGAGCGTGGAGATAGTAGTCACTCCATTCCCCCACCATCTAGATGCTTTAGTGATGTCTAGGAGGGAGACCTAGGTATGAAACATGAAATTTGATTGAATATGTGATTTGATTTGAGATAAACAAGACACTAGGTTGATAAAAGTTTTCTTTCTACAGCTAGCTTAGCAGAGTGGAGGAGCTTTGTATCTGAGATTCTCAAGGATACAATTATATCCTACCGAGTACCAACTGATGAGTGAGAGTCTACCATCGGTCACAGAGATCTCGATAGGCATGCCGACATCTTTGCGTGCATCCAGTGAGAGCTAAGATTGTGTAGAGAGAGAGAGGAGAAGATGATGGTGGAGGTACAGAGTCTTCACAGATGTTCACATGGTATGATCATATCTAGGAGCCATACACAGACACACAAATCTTCATCTTCCCATCACAGAGTAGAGAGATCTAGGAGCCATTGGCCATCAGAGAGACATAGTGATAGACATAGTGATAGATAGGGTCATTGGCCACATATGTATCAAAACTTGAAAAACTAATTTTGATGAATGAAAAAATTTCTTTACTGATTAGTTCTATGTTTGATTACTATGCTTTCATCAATATAAAACTTAATAGAAAGAAAGAAAGAAAGAAAGTGCATAAACATATTCAATATGTAATTTTACTAAAACTACATAACCTATAAAATAAATCTTTATAAGGAATACATAAATGCACATGGAAAAAATGAAATTAAGGATAATAACATTTAAGATGCATAATATTAATGGGTTCCTTAAAAGAAACACCATCCATATCAGCAAGTTTATAAGCACTTGAACCAAAATCTTCAATAATAACAAAAGGTCCAAGCCAATTAGGGCTAAATTTTCCTTTTTCACCTGGTAAAGCATTCACATTTCATTGATTCTCATAAAGAACTAAATCACCAACCGTGAATGTTTGTTCAATTACCTTATGATTGTATTGTTTCTGAAGAGATTTATGATAAGCTTTTATATGTTCTAATGCATGTATTCATTGGTCATCCAACATTTCTAGCTCTTGTAAGCGTTGTTCACAAAAAGTATCTTTATCAATTATCCCATGAAATGAAACATGTAAAGAAGGTATTTCTAATTCCAAAGGCATAATAGCATCAGTACCATAGACAAGGTTGTAAGGAGAAGTACCTGTGGCAGTATGAACACTAGTCTTGTAGGCCCATAAAGCATAAGTCAGTTGAGTATGCCAATCTTTCACATGCTTATTAACTATTTTTCTCAAAATTTGTTCAATAATTTTATTTGATGCTTCAGCTTGTCCATTAGATTGAGGATAGTAAGGAGTTGAAAATCTATGTTGAATCCTATATTTTTCCAAGAATTTCGTGACTTCTTTGTTTTTAAAAGAGGTTCCATTATCTGAAATTATCGTCGAAGGAATACCAAATCTTGTTATGATATTATTAAGGATGAAATCACAAATAACATCTATTGTTGTTGAATGAAGAGGGATAGCTTCAACCCACTTTGTGAAATAATCCATAGTAGTGAGAATCTAAGTATGTCCTTGAGAAGAAGCCAGTGAGATTTTTCCAATAAGATCAAAACCCCAAACACTAAAAGGCCATGGAGAAACTTGATTACGAAGCTCACGAGTAGGAGCATGAATCAAATTACTATGTTGTTGACATTGAGGAAATTTCTTAACAAACATGAAATAATATTGTTCCATTGTTTGACAATAATATCCCATTCGAAGTAATTTATTAACCAGGGATTTTCTACCAAAATGTCCCCCACAAGAACCATAATGAGCTTTTGCTAAAGCTACCAGAATTTTAGTTCTATTAAGACATCTTAATAATAATCCTTCATAAGAGCATTTGTAGACCATATCTCCTAAAATGATGTAACATGCAGCAAGTTTCCTAATATGATTATGTGTGTTCCTTGCTGTTGATTTAGGAAAAGTACCATGCTTTAAAAATGAAAAATATGTGAATACCATTCATCTGAATGCAAATGGAAACAGTCAAAGGTAATCTTGTCAGAAATTGTAGGGCATTTAAGAGTTTGTATAGTAAATTGAAAGTTTTTAGCATTGTTCTCAAGACAAACCAAAGAAGCTATGCTTGCCATGATGTCTGCATGTTGATTATCCTTCCTAGGTAAAGTCTGAATTGTATAAGAGGAGAATTGTGAAAGCACATCAAGAGTTAAATCTATATACTATGTCATTTTAGCATTCTTAGTCAGATATCCTCCTTTAATCTGTTCAACAATCAGTTGCAAATCTCCATATATGTGTAAATGTTTGATATTGAGGGATGATGCTGCTCGTAGTCCAGCTATAAGAGCTTCATATTCTGCAATGTTATTAGTACAAGGAAAGGTTAATTTATATGATAAAGGGATGGGTTTTTTCGTAGGTGGAATCAAGATGATACCCACACCAGAACCTGTCTTACACTTAGAACCATCAAAATATAATTCCCAAATGTCATCCTATTGAATAGCTAGGATATTATCATCAGGAAATTCTATGGAAGTAGAATATTTATCAGAGTGAGGACAAGGAGCTTTGGCTAGATGATTTGTCAATGCTTGTCCCTTAATAGACTTTTGAGAAATAAAATTAAGATCAAACTCGGTAAGCAACATAACCCATTTTGCTAACTGTCTAGAGAGATTAGTTTGTGAGAAAAGATGTTTCAAAGGATCAAATTTGACAAAGATAATGCCTAAGTTTCTGAAATGCATAAACTATAGCTAGACATTGTCTTTCTAAATCTATATATCTTGTTTCATACAAGTAAAGTCTGTCTAATGTAATACATGGGTCTTTCTTTACCATTATCATCAATTTGAGCTAACAACGCACTCACAGCCCATGGAGTTGCTGAAGTGTATAATTGAAATGGTTTATCAAAATTAGCAGGCTGCAAGATAGGAGGATTCACAAGATACTCCTTAAACTACTCAAAAAAAATTTTACACTCATCATTCCAAGAGAAAGTAGTATCCTTTCTAAGCAAGGAAGTAAAAGGGATAGTTCAGTCCGCTAAATTAGAAATAAAGCGACGAATAGCTTGTATTTTTCCTTGTAAACTTTGTAACTGAGAAATATTCTTTGGAGGAGGCATATTAACAATAGCTTCAATATTTTCAGTGTCTACTTCGATGCCTCGCTTAGAGATTATAAATCTTAATAATTTTCTAGAATCAACTCCAAAGACACATTTCTTAGGATTCAATCTCATATTATAACTTCTAATCCTTTCAAATATCTATTGTAAAATAGTAACGCAATCTTCTCTTTGTATAGATTTTTCCAAAATATCATCCACATAATCTTCACGGATCTTATGAATGTAATCATGAAAAATCAGAGTCATAGCCCGTTGATAAGTCACTCCTGCATTTTTTAATCCAAAAGGAATCATGAACCAACAAAAGGTTCCCCAAGGTGTTATAAATGTAGTCTTAAATTGATCTTCAGGAGGGATAAAAATTTGATTATATCCCAAAAAACCATCCATAAAAGATAACAAGGCATGACCCGCTGTTGAATCCACAATCATATCGATATTAGGTAATGGGAAATCATCTTTCAAGGATGCCTTATTTAAATCTCTAAAATTAGTACACATCCTTATCTTATTTTCTCCTTTTGACACAAGCACAATGTTTGAAATCCAATCTGAATAGTCAATAGAATGGATAAATCTAGAATCCAATAATTTCTCAATTTCACCTTTGACTAATAAAGCAATTCGTGAATTCATCTTTCAAATTTTCTATTTAACAGGTTTCATATTTGATTTTAAAATGATATTATGAGTAACAATCTTAGAATCTATACTCGGCATATCTGAATATGTCCAAGCAAAGATGTCCTTAAATTCAAGTAAAAGGGAAACCAATTGATCACATTCATCCTGTTTCAAACATTTCCCAATTTTTATCATTCTTTCAGAGTTGTTTTCATCTACTTGAATATCAATAGTTTCAGTGATTAACAAATCACTTCTTATTGGAGAATCCATCGGTAAAGGAAGAGTATCCTATTCTTCATGTTCTCCAAATTAAGCATCAGTTTTTAAACAATAAGGCTTTCCTCATTTGTGATGAAACTTAGGTAAATCCTCATAAACTCCTAAAAATTCCATTAAGGCTTCATCTTTAGGAAAAATATCCAAAGAAGATTGTTGATTAAGGTCAATAAGCAATGCGATAACCAGCTTCAACTATCCACTACAAATATGATTAACATTAAGAGGAAACATTGATGGTTGTCTATAAGGATTGAATCCTAATCCATATGTATGATCATAAACTTCATTATCCAAAGGTACTTGTATACCTTGTTCATATTTACCAAATCCTTTCCCATTAAATCTTGATTTCTTAACCAAATGATAACCAAGACCATATCAATTAGTCATGTCAGAAGGAGTCCAAGGAGTGGCATATGTCACAATGTCATAACAATCAAGCTTTATAGTTTCAATCATTTCATTAATCAAAGCAGCAACAAAATTACTTTTTAATTCTTCAGACTGCGGAGAAGAAATAAAAACTTTTTTCTTGAATTTGTTTTGTTGCTTCATAAATCAAATCAGAGACCTTGTATTCTCCAATAAACGTAGGATTAAAATCCAATGTACCCCAATCATCCTCAATCAAAGAAGAAGAAGATGGATCTTCTTGTTGTTGAATCTCAAGTTGTTTTATCTCAGATTGTTGTATCTCTGATTGTTTTTCAATATCTTTACTAGGTTGAAGAGGTTCATAGATTTTGGCATATTCTACATTTAAGCAAGATTCAGGGCATCATCCACATGTAATGTATACATTAAGTTGTTATTGATGAACCTAACCTTGCCATGAAGAGTAGAAGGAACTGCATGCATAGTATGTAGACATGGTCTTCCTAAAAGGAGATTATAATTGAGAGGTCCAAGCATAACATGAATAGGAGTATTTAGAATAACTGGACCAACTTTAACAAGTAAGGTAATAATGCCCAGAGTTCTTTTCGCAATATTGTCAAATCCACATATATGAACATTATCAGGTTGAATAGTAGTAAGATCAACCTTAATTTCCTTGAGCATATCCATGCTACAAACATTAAGCCTGGATCCATTATCAATTAAGGTTCTTTGAATGATACTCTAATTAATAGAGACAAGCACCATAAGAGCATCATATTGATTCTGCACCTCTAGGGAAGGTAAATCATTATCAGAAAACACAATAGGAGGTACAAAAGGCATAGTATGCATACAATCCAAAATAGAATGAATGTTCTCTTGATTAGGAGGGGAAGCAGGAAGAGTAGATAAAGCTTTTTGCAATGCCTCATGATATGTCGGGGAAGTTTGAAGTAATTCCCATAAAGATATCTTAGCAGGAGTAGCACATAGTTGGTCAACTAAGTTATACTCCTTAAAGGTAGATGGATACCTAGGTGCTTGAGGAAGCATAGGTTGAGAAGGAGGTAAAGAAACTGGAATAGTAGGCTGAGGGTTATTCCGTGTGTGATAAGCATGTGAAATGGAATCAATGTTATCAAAGAAATCCAAAGGATCTCTAGGTTTACCCTTAATTGTTATATGAGGACATCCTTTTATTGTCATCAAAGGTGTAGGATATATCATCTTAGGTTTATCAATATTACAAATAGTGGGACATGAAGGTAACCATGCACACACCCTATGGTAAAGGTCAATTGGAGAAGTTGTGGAGGAGAGTGAAATAGGAGTAGGATCAATGGAGATCATATTTAAACCATTTTCATCCTTACTACCATGTACCTCATTAGGGAATCTATCCACTTTTACAATAAAAGCCTCATCAAAGTACTCAAAACAAGAATCATACATATTGAATACAAAGAAAGCCTTAAAAGCATGAAAATGTAAATATTTTTGTATTTTTAAAGGAACTTTGCAATTTTTTTGTATTTTTGAGATATAAAGGCAAGAAATAAATGCAATAAATCTAATCTTATAAGCATGCAAGATTTAAATCTAACACCATAAAAGAAATATTTTTCGTAAACGAGTTCACCAAAATGAATAGGGGAAAATTGGAGCCTTAACAATACACCTAACATTCAACACTATTCATTTGTAATATGTTTTGGATTTGAAATAGCATAAGTAAATTTGGAAATACTTGAAAATTAATTAGGTCAAGATACATACCTCATAATGAAATTGATTTAGAAATACTTGTTTTCTGATGTCTGTGTGTACTCTTGGGCAATTCTGCAAGAAGATTTGGGATTAGGAAGCTGAGATAGAGAAAACCCAACAAAATTTCTTCTTTCTGACAACAGGTAGTCTTTGACCCTCATAAAAGGTCAAAGGATACATTTTTATTCTGATGGTCAATTCTGACTTTGTTCATAGATCTCAGAAGTTTAGTGAAAAGGGTACTTAGATCTGTCCTCTAATTCCTGAAATGACTATAGATATCTAAAAAAGAGGGTTTTGGGGGTGGCTATATAGGGTTTTGCCTTAGTCAAACCCCTATTTTGGTGATCTCCACCTCCACGAATAGCCGATTGAAATAGAATGTGTGTGTGTAATCCTCTAGATCAAAACCCTAGCATGAATATGTATAAAACAACAATGCATAAATTTGAATGAGATAGAAAAACATACAAAGCCCCCAAGGCTAAAGTACTTCTACCAAACTCACAATCCATAATTGCTACTCCATGATTGTATCTTTGAATTCTTGAAAGTTGATAATGGTGGATCAAGGAAGAAAATATCTCTCTTTCTCCAAGTATGTGTCCACAAAGATGCTTGATGTCAATAATGGCTTGATCTTCTATATCATCCTCTTGCAATCTTGCATCTTCACCATTCCTTGCTTTCTTGAATCTTCTAGTTCATGAAATTGTCTCCTTGAGAACACTTGATCATGAAATTTCTTGACGTTGCTTGGTGAAAATGAATGCAAATGAGAGTCTTTATGTAGAGGTTTCAAGGTGAGGCTCCTAGAGCAATGTGAGGACCCATAATTTAAATTTCACCTCAAATTAAGGTCCAATCACAATAACCAACTAAGGAGGGAAAACAATTAAAATAATTTTGAATTAAAACCTTTTTGCACTCAGATTTGAGGGCCCGACATTGATTTCGGGGCCCATCAGGACCAAATTTGAAAGAGGGGCACAGATTCTGGAAGGAGGTCAAAGACGAGCTCAAATCTGACCTAGTCAGGTTTGAGCTCAATCCTGACCTAGTCAGGGTTGAGCTCAACCCTAACCTAGTCAGGATCAACCTTGACTTTGACCTTGTGGGTCCAGATCTAGCCAAAATCAGGACAGGAGGTCCCGGGGATGCCTAGAGACCTAAAAATGATACCAGAAGTGTACAAAATGCTAGGGATAGGCATAAAATCCTATGATGACTGTGATGAAGTCCAGGAGGAACTATTTCTAAGTCCTACCTAGAAAATAGAGCCATGGAAAAAGGGGAATTAAGGAGAATCCTCTGGATCCTAACCCTAATTTCACCTAGAATGAAGAAGATAAGAGAAGAATGCATCCTAAATGAAAGTCTATCATGATAAATGTACTAAAAGAGGGTGCTAAACCTATCAAGATGGAAGTTCTTCCATTTTAAGACAATACAGTTAGATTAAGAGTTGTCATTAGTGTCACACATATAGTCGATAAAGGAAGAAAACAAGCTAGTCGGTCAACACACAAAGTATAGTAACCAAGAAAAGCACAAAGTAGAATGACGAGGTAACCGAGCATAATCTTGACCAAGTACATATACCAAGATAGATAATTACTTAGCACCAAGTATAGTTATAACTAAGCATTTAGATTTACCGAGCAAAAATATTTTACTGATTCATGAATGTAGTATATACCGAGTAAACTAGGAATGACATAGAAGTATGGAATGACACCGAATATAAGGCAAATGGTTTACACCAAGCTATAAAATAGTTTACAAATTTTGAGGTGAAGATTAAATGCAGATCTAATCATTAAATGATTGATGATCCCTATGAAATATTGTTTAGGTTATTCATTTGGATCATAGATCTAATGTTTTCTAGATGATACCATAACCCTAATTAGGTAAAAATATTTTGATATAAGAATAGTCAAGATGTCATTTTTAAAAGAGAGAGTAACACATGAAGTAGCTACCTACATGATAAATCTGAAGATCAAAAAAGGGTTGTGAAGCTAAGTATTGGATAGGTATTCATAATTGAATCAGTATTAGACCAGAGGCTACCAAGAAGAATTCATAAAAGAAATCTATCACAACAAGGTGATATTAGTTAAGTACTTATCAGATCTAAAATCCAACAAAGTTTGTACATACAAATCAATCTATTGTTACTTTCTAACAATTATGATAGAAAAAATCTCCTAACTGAGTAGATCTAACAAGTATTTTGTAAATATCTTAACCAAGTGCACACTTAATAGTGTTTCTTAAATCCTCTACATGGTAGATCCTAATAGGTCTTTATTATTACTCTTAATAGGGTAAGATCATTAGAAGTGATCAACATTTTAGCCTTAACCAACAAACTTTATTATTGTAGTAGTGAAGCTTTGTGAGTGTCATCCCCACCATAGTTTTTACCTTCTAACAAGGGTTTCATGAATGTTTACATGGTATTTAATAGAAAACATTTCTTATTTTCAAGTTATGTTATGAATGGATGGAGATGTTAACAAGACAGTTGGTTAATATGGTACATTGTCTTAAGGATTAAGATAAAAAAAATTTAGGGTTACTAATTCATCCCTCCCCTTTTAGTAACTCACCTTTCCATAATCCCAACACTTAAGGAGTTGTTGGTGTAGTTAAATATTTACTAATTATACTTAAGCTTACTTAGGATAATGCATTGCATAGTAGTTTACATATGAGACACCTAGGTGTTTGCACCTATATTAGCACATGGTAGAGGAGAAATTCCACTTTAGGTGGTAATAGTTATCACATTCCACTTGATGTGTGAGATCTATCTTTACTACACATATCACAGTATCATCCTTATCATATGGCACATAGTTCATTGCATAATAGAGGATGATCCACCTTTTGTGGACATGCGATTCCACCTTATGTAGGTGATAGATTATCATATCCTTATCATTGTCTCTTATTAAATTTCCTATATAAGTAAGCCTATTATGTACATTTTAATTATGTTCATTATCAATAATATCATTCTTGCGTCCTAATGCAATTATCTTTCCATTCTCTTGTGGAAGTTATATGGGATTTTCATTTAATCCTAGGGTGTTGTAGAGCCATCTAAAACTCTAATAGGGTTATCCTCTTGTAAGATTATTAAGTTATCACTTTATTAAGCTACCCACAATGGGTTACCCTAGATAGCCACTTGAGGGCTCCCACCCCCATTGTAATCCACTTCCCTCCTATGCTTCTAGATAACCTATCCTGGGCTCAAAGAATCGATAAACATCATAATGAAAAATAAATATCAAATCTAATTCCTTCTCATAATAGGAATATACTAACACTCATACATCCATAATAATAATAATAAGACCTCTAAATAACGCACATGTATCCATGTAAAATCAACCATATAATCAAGGGTGGTATTAGAACACTTATAACATGACTCTCAAAATGATAAAAACATTTAATATAAGATGTACCCAAGCCTTTGGCATGGCTATCCCAACCTATGGTACAAACTACCAACCTAATCCAAAAATACTTAATCAAGACATAGTGAAAAAAGAACAGGTCTATACCAACATATTAATATGAAGAACAATTTCACTTGTTTGGTTGCTGGAATTAAATAATGCTGGAATTGTCAAATTCTTGTATTTGACAATTCTGGAAGTTTTAAATCTGGGAAATAGTTTTTGGAATATGGCTGGAACTATTTGGTTCACTTGGAAGATGAGTGGGAAGATGCATTTTTTGCATTTGGTTCCTAGAATTGGAATTTGAATAAGGTTTTTTTTACTTTTAATTTTTTTAATTTTTAATTTTTAATTTTTTTTCAATACTAAGAAGTCATTATATCAAACACCTTAACAACTAGACAATGTGATTCAATGCATTTTCTTTCCTATGATCAATCATTGTGATTCAAAATAGTGTGCTTCAATAAACCAAACTTCACTCCATTGCTAAGTTATCAACTTTTTTGATTCTAATACAAAATCACTATTAAGCTCTACCTATATTCTCAACCTCTTCAAACAAACTAGATTACAAAACAAAGGGGTTTCTAATTTGAAAACTAGTCTCTCCAAAAAAAACAACCAGACTTAATCAAACTTCTCTCAATTAATGAATCCTTATTGGGGAGCTATCTATTTTCTTCCTCGTGATCATCAATTACTGTGATTCAAATTGTAAATTTGTTCACCAAAAACATACAAATTCATCACATTTTTTAACAAAAAATATAAAAATTCATCCCAAATTAAACATAGAGGAAGAAAGGAAACAATTGTATGCATAATAGATGAAATTGATCAATAAGAGGGAAACTATGATCAGAATCAACCTCTCAAACCCAACAGTGTCAATCAGAATCAACCTCTCAAACCCATGAGTGCCAAGTAGACCCAATGAAATGTATATAAATTGATTTCATTTGTTACATCTTCTACAAACCTAAGGAATAAATGAAACACCATTGAAAAAATTTCGTAAACCCTATCTCTCATTTGTTCCAACGGTGGCCAAAATAGAGATTGTGAAATGTAAAAAGAATAGTAGCATACTTTTAGATGGAAAAAGAAGGCAAACGTACCCAAAAACTTTTATAAATTTTGATTTATAAAAAAGTGGAATTAGAATTGGTTTTCCAATTCCACCTTTTGAGGTGGAAGATTCATATGCTCATTTTGGACAAAAATTAGAATTTGTAAAATCCAATTCCATTTTTATTTTTTGGAAACAAATTGTGAATTTGGGAGTTCCAATATTTTCATTTCCCAATTCCAACTCAATTCCAGCAACCAAACAAACCCTTATATTATGCACCTAAGTACCTTATTAAACAACTATATAATATATAATTTCATATGTATTTATAATTGATACATTTTATATGAATCCCATAGTCAAACACATGACCTAACCACATATGTGAGATCATGACTTTAGTTAACCTTATACATATATACTAGTATTTTAATCATAAACATATTGAATGCACATTAAATGCACGTCCCTCAATAACAACCATAAATGTATTAATTTTACTAAAACCAAATGAGTTTAATTACAAAGGGATACACAGTTTAGATATGAATTGAGTTTAATTACTAAAACTAATTGAGTTTAGTTACTAAAACCATAAATATTGGGAAAGGAGTAGGGTGTTAAATGCCTTTACAACACAAGACAATAGTGCATGGGAGAAGGCACCCCTTAAAGCCAAAACTTGCATGTTAATTAGTTGGTGTAGCCCACGATAAGTGGCACCATTTAGCTGGTGTAGTCCACAAAATAAAATGTGATTAAAAAATTCCCCATATCTTTTAGCCCTGTCCAACATAGGGTATGATGCATAGGTTTCTAGGCATAATTTAAATATAATAAATGATGCTTAAAAATAAGTTTCTAGCCATAATTTAAAAAAAATATATATACATATATATATATATATATATATATATATATATATATATATATATATATATATATATATATATATATACATATATACATATATATATATACATATATATATATATATATAGATATATATATAGATATATAGATATATAGATATATATATGTGTGTATATATATATATATATATATATATATGTATATATATATATATATATACATATACATATATATATATATATATACATATATATGTATATATATATATATATGTATATATATATATATATGTGTATATATATATATATATATGTATATATGTATATATATATATATGTATATATATATATATATGTGTGTATATATATATATATATATATGTATATATATATATATGTATATATATATATATGTATATATATATATATATATGTATATATATATATATATATATGTATATATATATATATATGTATATATATATATATATATATATATATATATATATATATATATATATATATATATATATATATATATATATATATTCAAAATGGTCACCCATTTTGAAAAAAATGGGCACTCGTTTTGAAAAAAATGGGTACCCATTTTTTGAATTTTTGGATTAGGCATCGTATCCTAAAACGGGTGCTTGTTTCTAGTGGCATTTCTCAAGTCCACAAGACTTCCACTGAATTGGGACCCAACTTCTTGCACTTTCCCTAACACATGTTAGGACATTATATCAATGTACATAAATCCAATTAACAATCTCAATGGTCCCCAAGATGTTGTTACTTTAAACAACATTAATTACATTACTAAGTTTTACTACGACACAATTGCATGATTTAAGACAGTTCATTTTAACCAAAAAGGAAGTGTTCCTAGTTATTTAATTTACCATAATGAAATGAACACAAATCATAAAGTAAAATAATTATACATTACATCTAAGTAACATGGAAAATTCATCATATCTGTGTATTTAGGAATAGTACAATCATGAGATACAACTGATACATAATGGCATACAAAGATCATAATGATAAATCAAATTACATATACATATACATATATACAATTACATTTCCCTGTAGCAATGTCTCAATATATTATATGACAAAATACATGATAACATCTAATGATAACAAGAATGAACTCGCCAAATAGTGAACATGGTAATATCATCTAGGATCAATTAGGTGTAAGAATATGGATATTAGATCTCAATGGTAAAATTAATCACTACCATCCAACCATGTGGAACTCAAAGGCCCATCCCATCATGCTAGAGAGATAGACACCAGACCCCACTCAAAAAGACAATTTTCAAATAGTGATATCTTAGTCATTATGCAGAAGATTTTCAAATAGTGATATCTCAATCATCCAAACTTCTTTTCTCAAGTTTTTTTTTTTGTTTTGGGGTGGAATTTTATGCTCTACACATTGGTATAGGTGGTTTTTAAATTTTTGTTACTTAATTTTCTGAAAATTGCAAATCCCATCTTTTGCAACTTCCAAGGCCTTGTTTGGGCTCATATGGACTCCTTTTTAGGTGCAATATTTTTTTTGAGAGTGCATAATTATCTCTTTATTTTATAGTTGTGCTATCATATTATAGTGACTATGATAAAAAAATTATTCTTTTTAAAATTTGGCTTAGTTTTACAATTGTAATGTATAGACATTAGTTTGGCCTTTTGCATAGTGATATAAGTCTATTATAGCCTGATTATAGGGTGTATTCATTTTCTCATCTTAATTTATAATGTGAGAAGTGTATCATTGATGTAATAATCGGATATGGAGCACATCCTACTATAATAACTTTACCAACCATCAAATATTATAGATGGCTTAATCTCTTGCCTCATCTTCATGGACTCATTACTTAGCCAAATATGAAGTGGAAGAAAATAGTTTAGGAAGATTAGAATGGACATATCAGAGGATTGATGGGTATGAGTCTCGATTTGCATTTACACCATGTATTATACTCCAACATAAAGGGTATTTATTACCCCCACATAACTTGGAGCATTATTTGGGAGCATTTTGGATATCCACATGTTCATCCATTCCTATATGATCCTATTGAAAATTGTCTCATTCCACTTGATGATGCAGATAACATTCCCTATGATTATGAAATATTATATGAGACTAAATATAATGCATATATTGAGAATAAGGGTGATCTAGTGACTCCACTTGTAGCTCTTACTTCTCCAGATGAGATCGTACATTCATCTCTTACTAGTGATTCCAATGAGTCATTGCAAGAGATATCTATTTGTCTTCTTGATTTGGATTCTTACTTGTGAGACATTGGTTCATTATTTATAAAGACTCATATTTCAGATTTGAGAGACATACTTGACGAGGTTCCTCATCTCTTTGATGACAGTTTCATCAAAGTTGGAGTTAGAGATATTTCTTCTCCTTCACTTGGTTTTTCATATTTCATGATTCATCTTGATGATGTGATGAATTCCTTGATCCTAGAGATATCTATCCAGTCTTTAGAGATCTATATTTGGAGACCTTCTTCCTCTTTAATTTGGATATGGATTGGTTCATAGAAACATCATCATACTTCATTTATAGTCCACTTCCTAGTTCCTATCTAGAATGGGAAAAGCTCTTACATTTGTACTTGGGATATCTTCTTCCCAAGGGGATAAATTTTGTTTGTAGGCATTAGACTATGTTTTGTCTTCAAACACTCACCATTTTTGTAGGATATTGTTCATTATGAGGGGGATATCATGTCTTCTTATTTCCTTCCTATGGGGGGATATTTTCTTGTATATACATGATGTATATAGTACATGGGGGGTCTTGAATCTTTCATCCATCCATGCATCTTTTGTTTTCATCTCTCTCTTTTTTTTTCTTTTTTTTTTTTGGGGGGGGGGGATTTTTGTCCTACGAGGCTTTCTCCATTTCTACACTGTATGAGAGATTGCATTTCTTTTGCACTTGCATATTGTACATGGGTACCTAACATAGCCTAGTAGTTAGGACCCATCTTTCATTGAAAGTTTAAATGCATTCTCCTAGTTGCAGTTAAGGGGGGCTATTGGTGTAATTAATTATTTACTAATTACACTTTACTTAAGCTTACTTAGGATAATGCATTGCATAGTAGTTTTTATATGAGACACTAGGAGTTTTCACCTATATTAGCACATGGTATAGGATAAATTCTACTTTAGGTGGTAATAGTTGTTATCACATTCCACTTGATGTGTGAGATCTATCTTTACTGCACATATCACATTATCATCCTTATCATATATCACATAGTTTATTTCATAATGGAGGATGATCCACCTTTTGTGGGCATGTGATTCCACCTTATGTAGGTGATAACTTATCATATACATATCATTATCTCTTATTACATTTCCTACATAAGTAAGCCTATTATGTATATTTTAATTATGTCCATTATCAATAATATCATTCTTTCATCCTAATGCAATTGTCTTTCCATTGTCTTGAGGAAGTTATCTTGATCTTTCATTTGATCCTGGGGGTGTTGTAGAGCCATCTAAAACTCTATTAGTGTTATCCTCTCGTAAGCTTATTAAGTTATCACTTTATTAAGCTACCCACAATGGATTACCCTAGACAATCACTTGAGGTCCCCCACCCCCATTGCGATCAACTTCCCTCCTATACTTCTAGATAACCTACCCTAGGCTCAAAGAACTAATATAAATCATTATGACAAATAAATATCAAATCTAATTCCTTCTCATACTAGGAACATGTTGACACTCACACATCCATGATGATCATAATAATACCTCTAACCAATGCACATGTATCTATGTAAAATCAACCATATAAACAAGGGTGGTATTAGAACAGTTATAACATGACTCTCAAAATGATAAAAACATTCAATATAAGATGTACCCAAGTCTTTGGCATGACTATCCCAACCTATGGTACATACTACCAACCCAATCCAAAAATACCTAATCAAGACATTGTGTCAAAAAGGAAAGGTCTATACCCACATATTAATATGATGAACATTTTCACTGAAGGCCCGTTTGGTTGCTGGAATTAAATTATAACGCTAGAATTGTCAAATTCTAGTATTTGACAATTATGGAAGTTTTAAATTTGGAAAATGGTTTTTGGAATATGGTTGGAAAAATTTAGTTCATAGCTTGGAAGATGAGTGGGAAGATGCATTTTTTTTATTTTGGTTCCTAGAATTGGAATAAGGATTTTTTTAGCTTTTAATGTTTTTAAATTTTTTAATACTAAGTAGTCAATATATCAAGTGCCTTAACATCTAGATAGTGTGATTCAATCATTTTTTCTTTCCTATGATCAATTATTGTGATTCAAAACAATGTACTTCAATAAACCAAACTTCAGTCCATTGCTAAGTTATCATTTTTTTAAATTCTGATACTGAATCACCATTAAGCTCTACCTATATTCTCAACCTCTTCAAACAAACTAGATTACAAAAAAGAGGCTTCTAATTTGAAAATCAGTCTCTCTAAAAAAAAACAATTAGACTTAATCAAACTTATCTCAATTAATGAATCCTTATTGGGGATGTATCTATTTTATTCCTTGTGATCATCAATTACTGTGGGGTAAAAGTATAAATTTGTGTCACACTTTTACAAAGTAAAAAGTCAACATCACACAAACTGTTCAACTTTAATGACATAAATGTGGCATTTGTGTTTAGAATTTGAAGATGATGTAAACTAATGAAATGTGTAAAATTGGATAAAGTTTGTCTATAATTTTTTAAAAAAAATTTTGAACAAGAATTTGCACAATTTTTTAATTTTTGAAATCCATTTTTTACTTGCTAAAAAATGTTGAAAATCTGGGGTCTAGTTCCCTCCAAACTAGTATATACAAATAATCTTTTTTTCCTATGATTTCAAATATGTTATAGATGACATGTATAACTAGTGTAGAAAAGAAGAAAGATTAGTTTTTTATGTATATTTTCTCCAATATAACTACTCAAAGTTGAACCTATCTGAAATCAACAATTTTCATCTCCCGTCAAATTTCCCCTATCAAATTGATGAAGGGTGCTCCCCTTAATACCACAAACACATAACAGAAATAGAGAAACAACAACAATAATATGCAAGAACAGAAAATTGGCTTCTTATTATCTCCACAAATGTGGAATTACAAACTTTCAGAATTACAATATGCAAAGCCACATGGGCATTCCTTACAATATTCTGTAGGACAAAGCCTCAGATCAATACCCAGATCTACTACCCAGAACTATTCTGAACTGCCTAAGACAATAATACAGCCTTCCTTATATAGGCAATTTTCCACCGCCTGGAAGGTTCCAGAATTTTAGCCAATAAGGCCGACCAAACTTAGAATTATTTTATTTTACATTTTATTACATCATAGTCGGCTCAAGATAACCTTTGAAACCCGAACAGAAATTTTGAAGAAAATTATTTTTCGCCATTTCAGGTGGCCCAACTTCCGAAGACCATAAGTCATCACCAGTTGACCCGCTCGGCTATTATAACCCCATTTCGGAAATGCCACGAAGTGCTCTATAGGCTTGACCTGCACAAGCGCCCATCACCCAAATTTTTGACCTCATCCGGGGCCTCTAAAGCCTTCAAAACTGAGCTCAAAGTTTCTGTACCCTGCTGCCAATATCGAAAATCTTCAATATCTTCCAATATACACTTGATCTGGCAATGAAACTTTACTGGCAAGCTTATATGACCAAAATGAACCTCCAAGAAAGAAATAAGATCATTCTGAGCACATACGAAAATTACCAAAAATAGTAACTTTCCATAAGTAGCAGCTCTGCACAAAATAGCCCTTATTGAATACAAAAACAGAAATATTTTTGGGTGATGCAAGATTGCTCTTACACCCAGGATGCTCCTGCATCACAAATCTACACCATTCAGGAAAAAATTATATATTCTTGAAGAGGACTCTCTCCTCTTGTGTTAAATATAAATTTTAAATTTTTATGATATGATTTACTATTTTTTTCTTTATTTGAAGTAACATCTTCTCGAATGTTAAAATACCTACTTGCAATATTTTGAAATCAAATATATTAGATCTAATCAAAATACTATAAAACTTATATGACAATAATCTTGACTCTGAGCTCTAAAAAGGGGTATTTTTATATTTTTTAAAAAATATCATTAAAAAGAGTAAGAGTTATTGAAATAACACTTTTCTAAAATAATCTTATTTCTTTCATATTTGGACCCAAATTATTATAAAACATGCATTTAATAGATATTTCCAATTAAAAAAGGTGAAGCACTTATCTAATGAATCTAGCTAGGCCATATGTTTGAAAAAATTAACTTTTAGTTAGAAAGAATCAAATTCAGTTGTGTTGATAAGTTAGCCTCAAACGTGACAATTTTTTTTTCTTTTACCCAGTGATTCAAATTGCAAATTTATTCACCAAAAACATACAAATTTATCACATTTTTTAACAAATTATATACAAATTCATCACAATTTAAACATCGAGGAAGAAACACAACAACTATATGCTTAATAGATAAAATTGGTCAATAAAAAGGAAACTATGATTAGAATTTGGAAAATCCAATTCCATTTTCTTTTGGAAACAAACTATGAATTTTATAGAATTTTGGTATTTGCATTTCTCAATTCCAACTAAATTCCAGCAACTAAATAGACCCTTATAATATGCACCTAAGTACCTTATTAAACAACTATATTAATATAAGAATTTCATATATATTTATAATTGATAAATTTTAAATATGAATCCCATAGTCAAACACACGACCTAACCACATATGTGAGATCATGACATGATTTAACCTTATATACATATATACTGATATTTTAATCATAAACATATTGTTATTCCAACTGTGATCACATTAAATGTAGTCCAGTAATAATAGTGATAAATGTATTAATTTTACTAAAACCAATTGAGTTTAATAATATGAATTGAGTTTAATTACTAAAACCAATTGAGTTTAATTACTAAAAATTCCCCATGTCTTTTAGCCCTGTCCAACATGGGGTATGATGCATAGGTTTCTACCCCCAATAAAGTTGAAAAGATCAATGCATGGGAGATGACTTTGGATTTTGGCTCTAGTAAATAAAACAATAAATAAAAGAAACAAGTCCATCCCATTCGGCCAATTCAAGAATTGTTTAAGAAAAAAAATGTTGACTTGTCATTTTTGGCCAATGCGAACTAGGGGAGAGGACCTAGTAGTTGAACACGTTCCAATGGTTGTGATAGTAGTTCTTAACTTAATACCCATACTTGTTGATTTAATATCCAATATTTTTGACAACATTGTACCAATAGGTGTGACTTTAAAGTTGTTTTTGCTAATGATGACTACCCATAATTGAATGAAATGTACCTTTTGTTCTAAAAAGCAGCCAATAGTGTGATGCCACATCAACTGCATAACTATTGGGGTCCCTAATTCACTATGATTGGTCTCACTTTTTTTTTGGGCTGTTTTGGACACCTTGGCAAAAAGCATGTTGAAGTGGCATCATATTTGATGATGTGGCTCTGAAACCTTAGTTATAAGCAGGAGACTCGCCAAGTAAGCTACTGTAAAAAAATGGGAGTGATTTGAAATTTCCACGTAGGTTTTTGAGAAGCCCAAAGTTAGGCTGCACAACTACTGGGTCCTCTCCCCTAGCATAATGGAGGAAATCCTAAATCTTTTTTTAAAATTTTGTATTATATTCGCAAGAAACTAGTAAATACTAGCCATAGGATTAAAAGGGGAATTTAAAATAACCAAAAGAATAAAGGGTATATGGTTTTTTTTTAATTTCATTATTATTTTTATTTAAGTTATCCTATTATTTTGTTTTTTGTTTAACAAAATAAAGGACATGGATTTTAAAAAAAAAATTAATCTCTACAATGTTTGAACATCCACCTATGATTTTCTTTCAAATAAGAATGAATCAAGATAATTATGAACTCATCATGCCAAACATGCATATGAATCTTATAGACATGTTTAAGACAAGAATAAATTTTTCAACTGCAGTAGATGGAGCCCATACCTAAAAGGAAATAAATTGAATTCAAAGAGAGAAGAGAGGATGAAACCCAAAATCCAAATGAGCTCCCAAGCTTTGAAAATGAATCTTTATCCCTAAAAACCTCTATATGACACAATCCCCAAAAACTTGCTAGAAAATTCCTCTAAATAAAAATGTATGCATAATTTGTCACATTCAACCAATTTAGGGAGAAAACAAGAAAATAAGGGTTTCAAAGAAAATAAAACCCCAAATGCAAATAAAATGATTTGAAAATAATTAAAAATCAATTTATTAATTATTAAATTTACTTAACTTGCCCAATTTGAATTTCTATTAAAATTAAAATTTATTTATTAAATATAAATTTATTTAAAATTACATGATTAAATTATATTTAAATTTAATTAAATATTATAGTATAATCTCAAAAATATAAATATACATATAAAATTAGATAGTAAAGTAATACTTTATTTGATCATGCACCTATGAGCATTTTATAATTTAATATTGATTAGAATATCTAACTAATATATTAAAGTTTGGTATTTTAATCATAAAATAAATTTAGATATTTTAATTAAACCTTTATAATTAATTATCAAACACATATTAGTAATTCAATGAATAGTAATTTACTTAACAAGACATACCGTGATAATATGTGTGTGTGTGTGTGATTATCTAACCTTTTTGTTTTAACCCCTTTCTAACCTTTTGTCGACATCATGATATAAATGCATCATTAACCTACATGAATGCATGCACACAAAAAATTGACCAACCAAAATGCACTAAAGGTGAAACAACTACAATTATACTCAGATAGGGCACACAAATTCACGTCACCTTGACAAACCCATATAGGGTTGTCAATTAGATACTTGTCAGGTTATATGGGACAAACGTGTAGGTTTAGGGTTTATTTCAGGCCTAAATGTTGTATCCCCTCTTCCACCATCGAGATATGTATAAGGGCCCGCACTCAATCTTGCCAATTTAGGGGAGATAATGTCTGATACTTGCAAATATACATTACAAAGTCAAGCATGTGCATACATGTATATAATCATAACAAGCAATGATGAGGATGAGTACATTATGTAGAACTCATAAACAAGTAACTACGACTTCATCCCTCACCATAAAAGAACATCAAACAGAAGCATAAAACATGTCCAACATTAATATTAATGTAGATATAGGAGTTCATATATCAATGAAACATAAATATCCATAAAATCATAATATGAGAATAGTGAACATCATCTAAGTAGAAACATGAAATAACTTGGGTAATCAATGTACAATATATCTTCATCATCATAAAGTATCATCAAATCCAACAAAAGGTCTAACACACATAAAAATGGCCTAAAGAATCATAAATATAAATAACAAATTATGTGTGGGTATTGCATCCTCCCTTCTAGGATTAGGATTACTCTAGGAAGCCTACAAATAAATAAGGATATAACTCCCTCATTCTTGTTACATCCTCCCAAGTCATTAAAGACTCATCATTTGTGTTCAATTAGACCCTCTCCTTCTCTATGGTACTATCCTTGAGGGTTAGTCCTTTCTATTGAAGTATACGAATGGGTTCTAAAGCCAGCTACTTGACATGGACCTATAATGCAATCCAATAAAGAACATGTGTCACATATGAAATATACAATGTTTAAGTACAAAAATATGGAAAACATCATGTATGAAGGCTAGGTTGTGCGATAATGCAAGATGGTAAGAAACTAGTTCAAACTCTATAGAATCTCAAAAGGGACAAAAAAATGAGGTGTCAACTTCAAAACCTTTCTATAAGAGATCAAACTCTTTTTTGAACACACTCTTATCCAAATACCCTATCACCAATTGTAAATTATATTTCTACCCTATTGTATAGTTGGTGAAATGAGATGAGGATAAGATATGTAACACACCACACTTTTTATGTATATATATTCAATGTTATGATCAAGAGGAGGGGCCACAAAGGAAGAGATATCCCAAGAAAATTCCCTATTTGGATCTGATTTAAATTAGCACAACCTAAGAGATGTAAGAGTTCAAATTCAAAACAAGGAACTAACGAAGTGCTAAGTAGAAAGATGTTATTTCCTAAGTGTTGAGTATAGTCAACTAGGAAGGTAAATACAATTGTAGGACTAATGAAATAGATCATATCTTATATATAAATTCTCAAAACAACCAATGAAATATGAAAAATCATGTTAAAATACTCAAAATATGTGCTCGAACTTAGATCTAGAATAATGCTCCCAGAACAAATATGAAAATTGAACAGGATCAAATTTAGAGCCAAAAAATTGTGAACTACGAAACCCATAAATCTTTTTGCCTCTGGACTAGGTTGACCTAGAGGGGGTATGGTGACTTTTGAAAAATCCACCAAGGACTAGGCCAAAATTGACCTCCTCCTAATCTATAATTTTTTTTGGAATCTAAAAAAATGATAGTAACCTAGTTTTGAAGGTTCTGAATCCAAATTTGCAAGTTTGAAAACCTGAATTTGCAAGAGAAAAATGTTTTTTTGTTGGGGAGGGGCATTCCTTGGTCAAGCCCTAATTTAGGAATTAACCTTGAATGTAAATGTATGTAAAAGTAAAGATAATGCATAAATTCACCTTACTTGGTAGAAACCATCGTGAATGATCCAAATCCATAATCCACAAGGATGTATAAGTGTTCAATGGTGTTCAATCTTGTAGGAATGTAGGATATCTCCAAAAAATGCAATAGATAAATCATACCTTGTCATGGATCCATGGATGTAGATGTACTCATATACTTGAATCAGGTATACAAATGCAAATGAAGAATGGATGAATGAACCCTTCCTTGATGGCCAACTCCACTATCTTCAAAGAAGGAATCTAGATCTTGAAAGGAACATGCATGATCATGGAAATATGATGAAAAGGACCCCAAAGAACTCCTTGAAATCTCCTTGAATGCAAAATATCTTAAATGCTTTAAGTCTTGAAAGGTTACAAAATGTCTTCTCCAATGCTCCTAGAAATGCTCATGAATGCTCTTGAATAGAATATGAATGCTTATATTCTTAATAGATAGCTTGAAACTTATAAAATGAAGTGAATAGACCTCATTTTATACCAATTTCATGACCAAAATTGAAAAGGGTTGACTACACAATGCGGGAAAAGAAATTGGAAACTCAAGATGGGCCCCAAATCTCAAGGCACCCAACCTCAGGGGGAGGCAAACCTTGGCCTCATCCTAGGGACTAGGAAAACCCCAACCTATACCAAAGGAGTTAGGTTGACATCATCCTACCCCTTGATGGGTCAGATCATTGCGAAATGGTCCGAGATCTTGGGGACAGAGAAAAGAATAGCAAAAATAAGAAGAAAATATGGGTATGATTTGACATAAAAGAAAAGGTACATCCATGGTTCTATAAAGGCACTTAAATTAGGTCAAAATCATCCTAATAAGGAGGTATGCACATGTCTCAACATAGGTGCTTCTATTTTAAGATGATACACCTATGAGCATCCACATACTTCTTCTATTGGTCATGTGCTACAACTTGATTCTATCATATATGTTCTACATGTTCCATATCACATAGAATCTTGGGACCTAGGAGAGCTTGGTGCTCTAATCAATCCCAATTCAATGGTGTACATAAAGGATGACCATAAAAATCCTAAAAGGTGATATTCCAATAGAACTATGATACCCATTATTATATGCAAACACAACCAAATACAAATAATCCTCCCAGTGAGTCTTTCTATCCATGATATACATTCACAACATGTCCTCTAATACCGGATTGACCAACTCTATTTGGGCATCAGTCTTAGGATGGTATGTTGAACTAGCATTCAAATGATCTCCTAGAGCATCCTGCAATTAATTCCATAATGTAGAAGTGAAAACAAGATCTCAATTTGAGATGATCTTGCATGGAATGCCCATATAATCTCATAATTTTTTGCATGACGAATTGGACTACAAAAGCCATTGTATAAGATGATTGCATGGTATAAAAGTACACCACCTTGGTCAATTGATCTATGGTGACCATGATAGCATGATGTCTATGAGGATTCACAGACATGATTACAATAAAATCTATCAATATAATATTCCATTTTCATTGTGGAATGAGATTTGGATGTAAAAGACCTTCTAGATGATTATTTTTTACTTAACCCTCTAAAATTCTAAACATATCTTCACAAAATTCCCAATGTCACATTTCATACCAAACCAATGGTAGAGTTGTTGAATATTTTTTTCATCTTCTTGATACCAAGGTGTGTTGAATAAGGTGCACAATGAGCCTCAAATAATATCAAGGTACAAACACCCTCTAATGGTGGTACATAAATATGGATCATACGTCACAAGAGACCATTTGAATCTAATACATAACTTGATTATATACCCTCCAAAGGTCTCCTAGATTCAATATCTAACTGACCTCCTAATACCAAGTATATATGGGAAGTGCTTGGAATATCTAACTCTACAAATCCAAACTAATATTTAGTGCTAATATATCATGTCTCCTCTAACTCAAAGCATTAGATACCACATTTTAGTTTTTTTTGAAAATACTTGACTTCTAAATCATACTCGTAAAGTAATTCAATCCATCATTTCTATCTGGAATTTAGATTAGTCTGAGTCAAAATGTACTATAGACTATAGTGATTAGTATGTAGCTCAAATCAATGTCCCAACAAGAAGTGTCTCCATCTGGATAATGCATGGACTATCATTTCTAACTCCATATCATGCATGGGGTAATTTAGCTCTTGATCTTTGAGCTTGTGATGCTCATAAGCAATCATACATCCTTCTTGTATAATGACTACCCCAATTTCTTCCAAGGATGCATAAGTATATACCATGAAATCACACATTGGATTAGGGTCTACTAAGATAGGTGTTTTGGTGCCCAAAAATGATGGCTTGGATTTCCTTTGGATTTGACAATCCAATGCTGGAAAACCCAATCATTTTTTACAACTATAAAGTTCAACCAAATGGAGGTTTGAACTTCTACAATTCTATCTTTGCAAAGCGAAGACTAGTAGGCATGTACCTTAACCACATCTCTTGATTCAAAGGATTTTTTATAGAAGGTAATTGAATATAAAACTTGTGTCCAACTCTCTCAAAGTGGAAAATAAACTTGAGAGGAATCAAATTGTAAGTATCTCAATCAATAGTATATTAAATGCTGCAAAAATTGAAATGCTTTGATTAATAGTAAATGTTTGAAAAAGGTATATAAAATGAAATAGATCAAAGGAATAAAATATTACAAACTTTGAACAATTAACTCAATGACTATATTCTAATTATTGATAAGATTAGTGTCTTGCTCCTACTTAGGCAATGGAATCAATTCTATATCAATCCTACGTACACCTCAGAGATAGTTTTATAAACTTGAATATAAAAATAACATCATTTCAAGGGCTTCTACATGAATTATAATTGAAACTAAATTATACAATTAGTTCTACCAAATTTAATTCTATCTTTGAGAGACCAATAGAACAGAGGAAAGTTTGTCAACCACACCTTTCAACTGATGATCAAATTGTATATATATTTTACATTACAAATAACATGAGAATTAAACACAATGAAATATTCTATCTAAATAGATTTATCTGTGAGACTAACTGAAAATAATTGAAAACTATTACCATAGGTGAGAGAAAGAGAACTTATCTCTTCATTAATGTTGAAAAATACTATATCAAAGTTCATGTTGTAGTTGTGATCAAAATCTATCCTATGAAAATTTGTACTATCCTCTCTTTATATTTTACATTATGTATATATATGTATTTGAGTGGATTTCACACCTCTTTAGGGTGAAAAGACACAAGCCTTATTATAAATTATTTTGAAAAAACAATAAACTAACTAAAAAATAACTACATAAATTTCAGATTTGGAACTGGTTGAAAAAACAAAACACCTTTTGGAAAGATAAGATTTGGATTGGAGATAGAAAATTTGATTTCCCAAACTGGGTCATTTTTAGATTTTTAAAATTTGACCATCTTCAACCTTTATCGACATCATCTTTGCAGAAGGTTAAAATTCTAGAATTTTTTGAAGGCTTTGATTAGTTTTTTCTATTTATTTGTGTCATAAATCTTCATTCCTTTGATTTTTTTAGTATGGGGAAACTTAATTCTTGATAATGGATTGAGACTCCTAAATTCTTAAAATTTAGGGTACCACCAGTGGCTCTTTCTGGAGATGTATGCTCCCTGTGGGCATAGCGAGAATCTATCTTTGGTAGAAGTAGACCAAGTGTGAATTCCATTGGGCTATAGCGTCACTACATATTTCAATAATCAAATAAAATCTCATTCGATGGCCTCGGGCGACCAAAACATGGAATCAACATTTTCCCTTATCAAACACTTGATTCTGATCATGTAAAACTTTGAATTTCTTGAATACGATGCCACCATTCCCATGGACAATATTCATTGCTTTATTATCATTCTCTAACTTTTGTTCAACCTTCGAAAAGTCATCAGGTGCACTATAGTCCTTGCTAAATAGAATATTCTCATGCATTTGATCAACCCTACAAGTAACTAAATTAATCTCTTCTGCTTGGATGCATTTATGTACACAATATACCCTATATTCAAGATGTTGGTTCTCTTCAGAAAAAGGATTTGAAGATAACTCAGATTCATGAACTTCCATCTTATCAAGAATATGATCAGATAGGACACTTGAATAATTTTCAGAATCAAGCTTATATAATTTTACCTTATCTTTGCATATTTGATGTATTTCTGGCTCGTAGGATGAACTGAAAGATGTATCACCTTCTACTTTCATATCATGATTTTCATAAACTTCAAAAATATCATTAGGATTATTATCTTCATCATGATGTTGATGGGCTTCATTGCATAGAAAATCTTCCTCCAATAATGGATTCAAGAACTTAGAAAACTAGAGTGTATCTTCTTATGCTTTCTCTTCAAAAAATGGATTTAGGAACATAGAGAAATTAGGCATACCTTCATTAGAACTTTCATCCAGCTCCACAGGTGTTCTATCATACAAGATACTAGTAAATTGTATACTAAACTCATTCTTTTGAAAATCATCATCTGCTTGATCAAAGAGACCGATATCTTCACTAGCATTATCTCCTGAAACATTTTCATACTTGCCTTCCATATGCAGTTCTATTTTATCTTTTCTATTTGATTCTTGGAAATTATCATTTATTTTATCTAGTACCCCTTGATTACGTGCTGATCCATCAACTTGTTTATCATGGTGAATTGAGAAATTTTTTTGACTATTCTTCTCAATGTGTTTATGATATTCAATGTCCAATATATCTAAAATTTCCTTTGTAGTGAGAAAATTTTCATCTTGATCTACTTCATTATCTGCATCTACTTCACATGTTAATTTTTCAGAAAAGTCATCCATACATGAATCAATTAGTGGTTCCCTATCCTCAACACTATCTTCTCTAATGGATATACCACAAAGTAAATGTCTAATTTTCTGAAGTATGAGGCTATGGATAAAGTTATCATTTCCTTCACATGTCTGGTAAGTATTTTCTTCTTCATATGCATCCCGGGGAGGTATGTAGGGTTCTTCTTCCATAGTGGAATTTTGATTTTATTCATAGTCACAAAACTCATTATCTTCTTCATCACTTGCATTATAAAATTCGTACATGAACCATTCTACAAATTCCTTCCATGATGAGATGCTATGTACAAGTAATGTCTCATATGCTTTTCTTGCATAATCCCTGAGCGTTTTGGCAAATAGAATCATCACCTAACCTTTTTCATAAATTTCACAATATTCTATGAATGAATGGAATACTTTTAAATGCTAGTTTACTGATTCATTATATTTACCTTAAAACCTTGGTACAACTTGTGCAATTTGCAAAAATAACTTATCTGGAAAAAATTTGAATTCTCTAAAATTCAATGGCTAGATGCCATCTGAAATATTTTCTCTGATACATTCTGTAGTAAATTCTTCACTACTAACTAGGGGATCAATATTCATTCCCTATAGGTTATTTCCCTTAGCGGAGTCACTGATAACTTCTAATACATGGAGTCACCACCTTCTTATCAGAAGGAAAATATAAACTGATCTTTAATTCTTAATCTAGCGGAGTCACTTTCTTAAAAACCTATATAGAATCACCACCCTTGTCTTCAAGGGAAAAATTTAACTTGTTATTATGAGTTCCCTCACTTCTAGCGGAATCTAACTCTTTGATCACCAAAAATTTTGAGTAATGTTTTACAAACAACTCCCCAACGGAGTCACCAATTTGTTGGTGCCCAAAAATGATGGTTTGGATTTCCTATGGATTTTCCAATCCAATTCTGGGAAATCCAATCATTTTTTCCAATGAACAAGTTCAACCAAATAGAGGTTTGAACTTCTGCAATTCTGGCTCTACAAAGCCAAGGCTAGCAGGCATGTACCTTAACCAAATTTGTTGATTTAGAGGATTTTTTTATAGTAGATAACCGAATATAAAACTTGTGGATTCTCTCAAGGTGGAAAATAAACTTGAGAGGAATCAAATTGTAAGTATCTCAATTAATAGTATATTAAATGAGCTGTGAAAATTGAAATTCTTTGATTAATAGTAAATGTTTGACAAAAGCTATATAAAATGAAATAGATCAAAGGCATAAAATTTTACAAATTTTGAACAATGAACTCAATGACTATATTCCAATTATTGATAAGATTAGTGCCTTGCTCCTACTTGGGCAATGGTGTCAATTCTATATCAATCCTACATACACCTTAGAGATAGTTTTAATAACTTATATATAAAAAGACCATCATTTGAAGGGCTTCTACATGAATTATAATTGAAACCATATTATACATTTAGTTCTACCAAATTTAACTCTATCTTTGAGAGACCAATAGAATAGAGGAAAGTTTTTCAACCACACCTTTCAACTGATGATTGAATTGTATATATATTTCACATTACAAATAACATGACAATTCAACACAATGAAACAATCTATCTAAATAGATTTATCTGAGAGACTAACCGAAAAAAATTGAAAACTATTACCACAAGTGAGAGAAAAAGCACTTATGTCTTTATTAATGTTGAAAAATAGTACATCAAAGTTCATGTTGCAGTTGTGATCAAATTATATCCTATGAAAATATGTATTTTCCTCTCTTTACATTTTAGATTATGTATATATGTATATTTGAGTGGCCTTAACACCTCTTTAGGGTGAAAAGACACAACCCTTATTAAAAATTATTTTGAAAAAACAATAAACTAACTAAAAAAGAACTACCTAACTTTCAGATTTGGATCTGGTTGAAAAACTAAAACACCTTGTGGAAAGATACTGGCAGCCACAATTGTGACCTATCATTGATGTATCTCATCATGTAGATACTCATAATAATAAATCATGAGTATATCTCAAATCAAAATCATCATGGAATATAATGAAAACATGGGAGGCACTACATCCTCCTCTTGTAATAATAGGCTTACTCTTAGAATCCTTCAAAAAGATAAGGATACAAAACTCACAACCACAAAGAATCATCCCATGTAGTAGAAGTTTCATCACTTGGGTCCCATTGGACCCTTCCCTTCTCTATTTATCAAAACCTGAGGGTCAACCTCCAATGCTAAAGAATGAAAATGGGATCTAAACAAAAATTTACATCCTCTACCTATAAAGCACCCTAATCAAGAGCATGGGTCACATTGGGAATATAATATCTCAACATAAAAACATAAAAAATACTATGTATCTATGATAGGATATGTGGTAAAGCCAAGTGATAGGAAACATGAATAATCCTCTAAAGGATCTCAAAAGGACCAAAAAAATGTAGCACTAGCTTAGAGACTTTCCCATAATGGATGGGGCTCTTTCATGATTGAACTCAAAAAATTACATGGTCATCAACTAAGAAGTGATGGTTGAGCCTATAGGCATCAACATACTTATTATGCCAATCTTTAGCAGTAACCAAATTCTCTCTAATATAAGAAAATTATTTCTCCATATCCTAAAGCATCGTAGGACCCAAAACTACTTGGTCCTCAAGATGATCCCAAATCAAAGGTGTACATCATGATCAATCATACAAGGCCTAAAAAGGAGACATGCCAAGAGAATTATGCTACCAATTATTATATAAAAACTCAACCAAGTACAAATAGTCATCCCACCCATCTGTTTATCCATAACATACATGCAAAGTATGTCCCCAAGAACTTGACTAGCTAATTCCATATGACCATCGGTCTTGGGGTGGTAAGATGAATTAAAATTGATTTGTGCACCAAAATCGCAATGGAGAGATTCCCATAGTGTGGAAGTAAACACTAGATCTCTATTTAAGACAATCCTATGAATTATCCTATGAAACCAAACTATATCTTGCATGAATACATGTGCTACCAAAGAATCCATTTAAGAAGATCTCATGGGTGAAAAATGAGTCTCCTTGGAAAACTTGTCCATTATAACCATAATAGCATCATGATGGCCTAAAGCAATAGGAAACTTATTAGGATTGGGAACATTGAGAGGGGAGGTGAATCAGTGTTCACTATATTTTAATGTTTACTTTACTTCTTGAAACTTAATCTTTATTGCTTAGGTATAGAAACAAACTTGAATGTAAACAAGATACACACACTAATATTTTGTACTAGTGTCTTATGATCCTTGTTAGAAGATCCTTAACCCTATTAGGAGTTGTCTTCACAATACATTTAGTATAGTGACTTGGTCAAGGGTCAGACCCTGTTAGGAGTCTTTTATAATAACCCTATTATGGGTGGGGACACATTTTCCTAGAGCTCACTACTCAAGTGGTGAAGGCTACAACCTTCTGATCTCAAATACACACTATATCTACTAGATGAACTCACACTATGACACTACTTGTTTGATCAGTTCCCTTGATGCATGATGCTTTGACCTCTTTCAAATCTCTAATACATCTTATCTACTCTTCACACACTTCTGCTCTTCTTATCTCAACTCTATATCAACTTCCATACTTATTACAAAGGGCACATCTCATATTTATATGCACTATCAAAACAATTAACTAAGTCAACCTATAACCGATTACATACAATGCTTCAAAGTGAATTGGCTCAAGCATGTTTATAAAAAAAGTTAATTACATGTCTAAAACATAATTAAAATAGGCACATAGCTTTTAAAAAACAATAACATCGTCTCTAATCAAATTACCAACAATCGGTTGCATACTATGTTTTATTCTGGCATTCACTGGTTGTACCTCTTCAACTATCTATAACTTCATCATACTTGCACATCTAATCATGTGCTCATAGACTAAGCATGAATGCATTCTTACCAACTTATCTTCTAGGGTGCATACCATAACTTGGTCATACGCATGTGCGCTGATGCTCCAAACTACTGGTGCTTTGCTAACTATCCAATCTTCTATACTTAGCCAAATTCTGATATTTTGATGAAGTGTGCTGACTCCAACCCACTATATGACTTTGTTTCCATAATGAAAAAACTATGTTTAGTTATATACAACAATATATTCAACTTTCCAACAATCTCCCCCTTTGACATTGATGGTAACAAAGGAATATGGCACAGTTACTAACTATTCTCTTATACAAAATTTTTTAACATACTTTATCTTATATCTCCCTTAGACTCTGTACTATACATCTTCTTTAAATATAAGACTCCATATTCTATACATTACTCCCCCTTTGACATTAATGACAAAGGTGCTCCAAAAATATATATCTACAAGTACTTACAGTGTTAGGACATCCGAATATGCTATCTATAAGTTTTGGATCTCTTGCTTCCAAAATGCAATCAGTGCATTGAAAATCTGTAGATGGGCGGATAATGCATATTGTATCTTCTCCATCTTCTCCAAGTCTATGCTAGGACCCTGATCATATGTCACCATGGTTGCATTGATCTCCTTGATGTTATAATTAAGAATATCTAGAGAGGGCACAAGAGCATTCTTGAGCTATGTCTTCCTTGCCCTTATCTTAAACATCTCCTTTTCTGCCTTTTCTATCTTGTCTATCTATCCTTGGTACACATTGTTTCACATGTTCACATCAGTGGAGGGTTCTTCTACTGATTTTCTTACATTTTCTATCATTTCTTCTACCTCTTGGATCTTCTTGAAATTATCATCAGTCAATTTATCCTGATCCATACATTCAACAATAATCTCTTGTGATTTTCTGAAAACTCCTTCAAAGAAGACCAATCTTTAATGAACTTAGGCCAGTTGAAAAGTTAGTAACCAATTCACTTAGCCTCTTCTTCCTATATTTCTCTTCTGCAACTAGGGATGCAGATTCTTCCAAACTAGAAAACTTTGTCTTGAAGGTTGTTAGGATGCTGCTAACATCATCAATTGTATTGACCTTAGATACTTTCTTGTCTGAAGGTAATAAACTATTGAAAATGTTGAATGATTCAACAAACAAGGGGTTCCTCATCACCTAGTTTTATTTTTCTTTCTCTATGGCTAAGACACTAATCTTGATCAGGTCTTCTTCTCCCCAAGAATCCAAACTAGTGGTGTCTGGTGTCAATCTTGTCAACGATGATGTAGAAGGTAATGGAGTGATGGGAGTGTTGTCCAACACTTATTTCTTTAGTCTAATTGGCATTTCAACTAATGACTTATCTGTTGGTTCTCTTTCTTTTTCTTCTTCTTCCCCTTTCTTTTCTTCCTCATCTTCTTCTCCTTTCTTTTCTTCTATCTTTTCTTCCTCTTTTTCTGTTTCTTTTTCTTCTTTTATTTCTGTCTCTTTTCCTTCTTCTTTTTTTGTCTCTTTTCTTCTTTTTGTTGTAACTTGGGTGAATTGTCACCGCATAGAGTTTTAACCGCTTGTGTACTTACAAAGGCCTCTTAAAATTTGTCCAAGTCCTTATCTGTGGCTGCCATTATAATCTCAATATTATCAATAATGATAGTGTTGTCCTTTTGTGTCTCTATTATGGGCACATACTTTTATGCCTCTATATGTGTTTCAACTGTAGGTGCTAAATCTTGAGGACCTTTAAATGGTACATTTGTGGTCTTTGACTCCTTGACTACCTTTGTGGGCACTTGAGTTGTGGGCGTAGTAGGTGGGTACATATGTCTATTCATGAAAACCTTCTCAAAGGCTTTCTCTATCTCTTTGGCTATCAACTCAAAGTTCTTGTCCATTATGTGTAGTGTTCTTAGCTTTTTTCCTAGATGTGGCTTCACCAAATATAATAGTAGTGACTTCTCTTCTAAGGAACACATAAGTAGGCTTTCTTTTAGAATCATTTCCCTTATTCTAAGATCTTCTTCAATAGCCTCTTACTTTAGGGATTCCAAGATATTCCAAACACTATCTGGAATGACTATCTTAACTTCCAAGACTGTCTTCTTGAACTTAATCATATGTTTTATGATCATGCCATGAATCTCTGACTTGTCAATTTCACTATACTTCTCATTAAACTTTCCTATTTGATCTATCCTACCTTCATTAACAATCATTGTTCTCAAGACTTGTAAACTAGGTATGAAACCTACCTCTAGAGGTGTTTTAGTAATTTTTTTACTTCTAGTTGCTCACGAGGATGGGTGGCTTGAACCTATCTCTTTCTTCCTCTTAGCCATTGTCTTATACTCAGGAGGAGCTGTAAGATCAATTGTTTCTGTGGGTGCATGAGGTGTATCATCTATTTTGTCTTGTTTATCCTTTTGTTCATCGGTCTTCTCAATGTTGACCTTTTTCATCTTAGGATCATCAGATTTTGCTTCAATTGCAGATGCACTCTTAGTTCCCAAAGCAATATTTTTTTGTCTTGCTTTGTCAAGGTGTACTTGTTTTACTCTATGAATTCTGAGGATCTCAAAAGTAACCTTAGCTACTTCCCTCTTAGTTGCTGCGCTATTCAAAACAACATCAACTTCTCTTGTTTTCTCTTCATAAGTCCCCCATCTTGGTTCATTAGGGTCCTCACAGGCTGATAGTAATACTTGGTCATATGCTTCTAGGACTTGTTCATCAACCTCATATCTAAGTGGATGGATCCACTTTGTTCTTGGTTCCACTACTTCCATACAAGTTGTATCAGTTTCTACCATGAAACAAATAGTGTCTTTGTATTTCTCAACAATGCTTTCTGGAATCCTGTATCTCATCTGCATTCTGATTCTAAATGTCTTCAATTCCAATGTCATGTAATCCTTTAGTGTGCTCTTAGTGAATTCCTTAAGGGATATCTATGGCATTATGGGTAAACTCTTGTCCAAATTTAAGTCTGAGACCTTTCCAACTATATGGAATGGAAATTCTCATCTCTAAGCAAGGAAGCATGCTACCTACCTTTTTATCTACACCAGGAATGGAGGGGACCAGTACATGTATATGATTAAAGACCCAAACCTGAATATCTTGGTCTTATCATGCTTAATGGCTTTAATGTTGTCTATCAGTTGTGTGTGTAAGATCTCGCATAGATTAAAATCACCATTTTATCTCACAAGTCTTATAACTACAAGAATTGTGGCCACTGACACATTGTTCACCCTACTGGTGTGTTGAAACCTATACCCTATTATCATATACACAATTTGATGTCTTTCTCCTCTATAGGCTCAATAGTCATTACGTGCCTATTACTTTTTGACTTGTATGTTTGCTCAACTAACTTCCTTACATCCTTACCCACTGGAAAAATGACACCTTTCCTTAAAAGGACTATCATTTCATGAATTAGGTCACCTATGATTCTTAGCGGTACTTCACCTATCTAGAATAGGTCATCATGAATTCTGCTAAGAAAAATCTTTATCCATTCAGACTCATAAAAATCATATGCTGTAGCATATTCAACCATGAGATGGTTTTCCAACTGCGCAAACTCATCAAGGAAGGTTTTATCTAGTTTCATCATGGTCTTAATGTGCACTCTAATTCTATCAAGACCTATTGGTTCCTTCTTATAGTAGATGTATGCATAAATGTCTTCCACGTGCATACCACCCATAGGGGTTCGGGAGAATGCTCCTTCTAAAATATCTAGGGTATATTTGAAAGGATGCCTCTTGAATATGTATCTCTTCCTCTCCACAACATCAAACATAATAGGAGTAGCCATGAATTACTTGTTTATTGCTTCAATTAGGTTTCCAAGAACTTCTAAATCATCACGACGGATTAGGGCTTTTGCAACTGATCTTATACACTTAGTCGCTGGTGAATTAAGATTCAATCCTTCACAAACAACTACTAGGGCTTATGTTCTCTCTAATCACTAAAAATTGAATGCAATGAGTGATCTACAAGTATCTGTCTACTTTAAAGTGAAAATTTTTCCATTAATGCGGGTCGCGTAAACCAGACTTTCACTGAAAATCTCTAACTTTCATTCTGTAATTAATCAGCTAATGCGCTCTTGCACATAGGTTCTACTAGACTCCAAAAATTTAAATCCAAAGGCACATACTCTAAGGGTGAGTATACCAGCTGTGTAGGGGTCTAGAGCTAAATTATCTCCCCCTATGACCTTGAGGGCCATTCATCCAAATGTAGAGGGTGCGTCCACTGCGGATGCATCCAATACATGCTCATCAACCTTATCATTCTTTTCCTCTGACCAAATCATGCTTGCATCATCTGAAGCTTTCACAAAATTAACTTCTCCTTTAGTATCCAATATTGGTTCTTCTAGCTTTTTAGGGCTTTCCTAACTTTACATTCTTGATCTACAAAACTTTGAGATGTTTCTAGCCTTGTTACAAGAGTGACAAATAATTGGAAGCCTTAAAATCCTTGGCACATTGACATGGGTTACCATTTTACACTATCTAGCTAAGTGACCATTATAATTACATATCTGAGATGTAATATTCTGAGAACTTCTTACATTTGGTTGATTCTAATTTCTCTGATTATGATGAGTCTTGTTCTTCTGACTTGTCTTACAATTCATAGCTCTATGACCAAATTTATTGCATGAATAACAATAACCATTGAAAGGTCTTACCTCTTTATAGTCTCTTGCAATATGTCCATGCTTGTTACAGGCATAACAAGTTTGATCTATAGGTTCACTCATTCTTTGATGGTTCAATATTATCTTTAGTCTAATTTCCAATCTCCTTAGCATATGTAGTATCTTTTGGTGCTTCCATATTTTCTCTCATGTTGTCAATTTGGTTTTGTGCTTCATTTTATCTGATGTAGCTAGTATCTCCTTTAAGCCTTTTAGCATACAATTGTGACTCTATCAAATCAGAACTAGTGTGTGACTTATCAATGTGATTCTTTGTCTCTTTCAATTCAGATTCCAACTTTTCTTTGTTGTTTCTTAGCTCCAAGATTTCCATGTTTTCTTGCCTCAATTCTTCATTTAGTTGAAGGTTCTCTTTGATATGTTCTTCATAGAGTTCTTGATTGTTAGTTAGCTTATCATCTAGCTCTTCAATTTGATCTTTCAAAGATGAGTTCTCTTCATTTATATTTTTTATCAGTACCCCTAAATCACTCGTAGAGCATTCTTTCAAATCTTTTCTTAGTCTTCTGATGATTTCTTGAGAATCACTAACTCTTTCTTTTAGTTCTTTAATTTCTTTTTCTGATCTATCAAGGTCCTTATACCAATTTTTGGGATTGGGAACACTAAGAGGGGGGGGGTGAATCAGTGTTCACTATATTTTAACTTTTACTGTACTTCTTGAAACATAATCTTTATTGCTTAAGTACAAAAACAAACTTGAATGTAAACAAGATACACACACATAACACATAACACCAATATGGTTATGGGGAATCCCAAATAGGTAAAAACCCCAGTGGGAATTGAAACCCACTAATATTATGTACTAGTGTCTTATGATCCTTGTTAGAAGATCCTTAACCCTGTTAGGAGTTGTCTTTACAATATATTTAGTACAATGACCTTGTCAAGGGTTAGACCCTATTAGGAGTCTTTTACAATAATCCTGTTAGGGGTGGGGACACACTCTCCTAGAGCTCACTGCTTAATTGGTGAAGGTTGCAACCTTCTAATCTTAGATACACAATATATTTGCTGGATGAACTGATACTGTGATACTATTTGTCTGATCAGTTCCTTTGATGCACTGATGCATTGACCTCTTGTAGAGCTATAATACATCTTATCTACTCTTTGCACACTTTTTCTCTTCTTATCTCAACTCTATATAAACTTCCATACTTATTACAAAGGGTGCATCTCATATTTATATGTGCTATCAAAACAATTAACTAAGTCGACCTATAACTAATTACATACAACACTTCCAAGTGAATTGTCTAAAGCTTGTTTACAAACAAAGTTAATTACATGTCTACAACCTAATTACAATAGGTGCATAGCCTTTACAAAATAATAACATCATCGTTAATCAAATTACCAATAGTCGGTTGCATATTATGTTTTGTTCTGGCATTCACTAGCTGTACCTCTTCAATTCTCTATAACTTCATCATACTTGCACATCTAATCATGTGCTCATAGACTAATCATGAATACACTCTTACCAACTTATCTTCTAGGGTGCATACCATAAATTGGTCATACGCATGTGCACTGATGCTCTAAATTACTGTTGCTATGCTAATTGTCCAATCTTCTGTAGGGAGGCGGACATAGAAAGGAACATCTCGATAAAGTGCCCTACCCCTACTATTATAAGGGTAAGGGGTGCGAGTAAACTGCCAGGATTTCGAGGTGTTCATGCATGGGGAATTCTAGGTGTGTGGAATCATTGAGGTGGAGCATGGAGAAGCTACTTAGCCAAATTCTAATCTTCTGATGAAGTACACTGACTCCAAACCACTATATTACTTTGTTTCCATAATGAAAACACTATGTTTAGTCATATAAAAAAGTATAGTCAACTTGCCAACAAAACCCAATAATGAAATCAATAGATATAGTGTTCCACTTAAATTTAGGAATGTAACATGGATGCAAAAGGCTAGTTGGATGCTAATTCTCTACCTTCACTCTTTGGTACTCAAGACATGTAGTTACAAAATTATAAACATCGTGTCTCATCCCTACCCAAAAGTACAACTATCTAAGTTGGAATGCATCTTCTTAACACTAGGATGTGTGGAATATAGTGCACAATGCACCTCTAACAAAATAAATGAATGAAGGTCACCTGACACTAACACATAAATATGCTCATGATACTGTTAAATTTCATCTGACTCTAAGGAGTAACCTAAAAAATTCCATGTAAGGGAAAGTCCAAACTCAATCTCTACTCTAACCTCTTGATACAAAATATCACTAGGAATATCCTCAAGATATAGCTACAAAAATTCATTCCAAGTGAAATAATCTCATGTCTTCTCATACTAAAGGAATCTACAATAAAACTCTCCTTCCCCTTGATGTACCGAACATCAAAATCATACTCACATTTTTCTAGGTTACCAAATAATTGATGGTCATCTAGACACTACAAAATATGATGAAAATAGTATCATGCTCCTCCATATTCCTTAAATACACCAAAATGTCATAAAAAAATATAGTGAAAAATTGGTCAAGATAGGTGAGGAACACATTGTTCATCAAACTCATGAACATTGATAGTGCATTGGTCAACCCAAAGGGTATAAAATGTTAGAAAGTTGGATATGTTATTATTAATGTCAATATGTCATTCGTTTTATGTTAATGTTCTTAACATAAATTTTGGATGTCTATTCATATAGATTACATGTCTATAATACAATATGAATGATTTTTATGCAATTTCACCAGTAACGATAAATTTTTAGACAAGCTGAGTAGAAAGGTTACTAAAGATGAGGAGTTGAGAACCTCATGGGGAGATGTAGATGTTGTCTACATGATGTATGAATAATTTCAAATGCTGACAAGATGTTTTGGTTGAGTTATGGCATCTCAGTTAAAGACTAGTTATGTTACTATTTGACAGTGTGACAGAGTTGTAGAGTGGGAGAGTTTGGGTTCATGCAAGGAAATATGAAGAGATCATTGGTAATGTATTTGGGAATGTATAAAGGACATATCAATGTGTCTACCATTCAAAGGGTTTTTTATTCTAATAATCTGCAAGGCAGTTACAAGTATTTTATTTGGGAAGAACAATGTTCTTGAAGGGGGGAAAGAAATAATGGAAAATTCATAAAGGATGATGAATTGATTATTTCTTTGAGCTTAAATGATGTCTTAGGATGATCTAGGATTATGTTCCTAATGAGTTGGAAGTTTACATTGATCAAGATGACCAAGTTCAATGAATTTGAAAAAGGGTTTTACGTTCTAGGCCAACATGCTAAAGAAATATTATAAAACAACTTATGTGAGATCGACAAAGTATTTTAGGGTTATAGTTATGATATCGAGGTATTTAATATAGATCATTGATATGTTTGGAAAGCACGTGGAGATATTGATGATTGATTTTGGTGCAAAGAGATGGATGTTTGAAGATTAGGTTTTTTTGACCTAGTTCTTGATAGATATGATGAAGTAGGGTTTGAAATGTGTGTTGAATAGAGGATTATTTTTGCAAACATCAATGGTTTATTTGTAGAGTTTTTTTTTTTTAGAACTACTGGAGGTTGAATTTCTTGTCTGAATGTGGTAGAAACAATTACAACAAGATATTTGACTGTACTTCAATAGAACTAATCTAAGCATAGAGAGATGCTACTATATAGTTCATTTATGTAACATATTGTAGTCAAAAGTGTGTATGTACGTTAGTGTGACTTTATTAGGTTGGGTTCCCAAGGTTGAATTGAGTAGTAAGATCTAAGAAGTATGCCTAAATGCAAATGAATTCCTTTTATTATAATAAGCTATACTTTTAACAAGGTATTATTCTTATTGTGGATTTTAGCCCCATCATTGTTTTTAGCCTATTTTGGTTTCCATGATAAAAACATTTGAGTTACATTGTTTTTGATGTTTACTAATTTATTCTTACATTTTTTAATTTCTACAAATCAATAATAATTTTTATATGATTAAGGGTTTCATGTATTAAGAGTTTTAAGTGGTTTGAGGTTTAAGTGTTTTTTTGAAGCAACTGATTCAAACCCCCTCTTAGTTTCTTGATGTTATTTCCAATAATTGGTATAAAAGCCTACTGCCTTTATGGAATCCTCATAGTTTAAGGGAGATCTAAAGATGGAATCATATAAGAAGGATAGCCCTATATTTGATGGAATTAACTATGCATTATGGAAGAACAAAATTATTGTACATCTGAGATGCATTAGTGAATATTGTTGGAGGATCACAAAGAATTATTTTGTCCCTCCTAAAAATCCTACAAATCCTGAAGAGATATGTGATTTCAAGGAAAAGATTAGAGATAAGGAATATTTTTTGAGCTCATTGACCCTTGTTGAGATGACTAATGTCATTGAATTAGAAATAGACAATATAATATGGGAGAATTCAGGGATGATTTATGAAGGAGACATAATAGTAAAGCTGGAAAATTTGTAGAGTCTGAAAGGAAAGTATGAAGCCATGAGAATAAGTGAAGATGAAAACATATTATATTATATGTTAAAGATAAATGAAAGAGTGTGTTCTATCATATGTGTTGGAGGTATGCTTGATGAAGATGAGGTTGTTGTAAAAGTCCTGAGCTCCTTCTCTCTTTCCTTTGACACCAAGGTTGCATCTATTGAAGAAATAAGGAAAGTGACAAATGTGACAAGAGAAAATTTTGTTGGAAAGCTTACAACCTTTGAGATAAGTAAATTAGGTGGTGCACTGCCTAAGGTTGAGATATAATTCAAAGTAATGGTGACTAGGAAGAACATGCAAATATTATATCAGATTGATAGACTTGCAAGGAGGATGAAAATATGGGAAAGAGAGCTAAAGGAGATAGAATAGGAAGATAGAGAGATTGGAGTACTAGAAGTAAAGTTTAAAATGTTTTTCTTATAGTACAGTAGGACATCTTGCATCTAGATGTCCTAATAAAATTCCTAAGTACTAGTATGATCCTAATCCTATGGAAAGATGTTATTATGCTATTAATAATGAAGGTATTACTAATGAAGAGTATGATGAAGCTGATAAGTAGTATGATGAGTTCACATTAATTTCCATTAATGAAGATAATAAACTTGTGCTATTGATAATGAAGGTGTTACTAATGAAGAGTATGATGAAGCTGATAAGTATTATGATGAGTTAACATTCATTTCCATTAAGGAAGATAATAAACCTATATTTTATGTTGTAATGACTATCAATGTTGTTGAAGAAAAAGATTTGACTACTTAAGCTGAGAAGAAAGACAAATAGGTGATTGAGAGTGGATTATCTCACCACATGACTAGTAAAAAGAGAAAATTTTTAATCTATGACAAGTATGAAGGTGAAGAAGTGAAATGGGGAGACATATCTGATAGTAAGATAAAAGGAAAAGGTTCTATTACTTTGGATGGAAAAACAACACTAATGATGTCTTATATGTGGATGGTTTTAAACATAATCTTCTAAGTGTTGGCTAGTTGATGGAAAATGGATATGGATTACATTTAAGGATGATATTGTTAGGAATGGGAACACTGAGAGGGGGGGGGATGAATCAATGTCCACTATATTTAATATTTTTACTTTACTCTTAAAAATTAATCTGAATACTTAAGTACTAAAATAAACATTAACATAAGCAAGATACATAAACACAACACATAACACCAATATGATTATGGGGAAACCCAAATAGGTAAAAACCCTAGTGGGAATTGACACCCACTAATATTATGTACTAGTGTCTTATGATCCTTGTTAAAATATCCTTAACCCTATTAGAAGTTGTCTTTGTAATGCTTTTAGTACAGTGACCTTGTCAAGGGTCGAACCTTGTTTGGAGTCTTTTACAATAACCTTGTTAGGGGTGGGGAAACACTATCCTAGATCTCACTACTCAAGTGGTGAAGGCTACAACCTTCTTATCTCAGATACACACTATATTTGCTGGATGAATTGGCACTGTGACACTTCTTGTCTGATCAATTCCTTTGATGCGCTGATGCTTTGACCTCTTGTAAAGATTTAATAAATTCATACTTCTCTTTGTATGCCTCTTCTCTTCTTATCTTGACTCTATTTCTACTTCCATACTTTATTACAAAGGCACATCTTATATTTATATGTGCTTACAAAATAATTGACTAGGTCGACCCTTTAACCGATTACATACAATGCTTCCAAGTGAATTGGCTCAAGCATGTTTAAAAAAAAACATAATTACACGTCTAAAAATTAATTACAATAGGTGCATAGCCTCTACAAAAAAATATTATAACCGCTAAACAAAATACTACCACTTGGCTGCATACTCTATTTTGTTCTGGCATTCGCTATTTGTGTAACTTCAACTGTCTGTAACTTTGTCATACTTGCACATCTGATCATGTCCTTATAGAATAAGCATGAATACCCTCTCACCAACTTATCTTCTAGGGAGTATACCATAACTCGATCATATGCACATGCATTGATGCTCTGAACTACTGGTGGTCTGCTAATTGTCTAGTCTTCTATACTTAGCCAATTTTTGATCTTCTGATGATGCGCGCTAACTCCAAAACACTATATGACTTTGTTTCCATAATTAAAACACTATATCCAGTCATATACAATAGTATAATCAACTTTCCAACAATCTCCCCCTTTTTCATTAATGGCAACAAAAGAATATGGCACTGTCCCCTGAAGATCGCAACAGAGAAGAAAGATCAGGAGTCAAAGACTTCAAAGAAATGGGAGTGGAGGAAAAAAGGGGAAACTCAAAAAACCCCTACTCAATAGATCCCCTATTCTAACTTAGAGGATAATTACGCATCCCCTCAAATGAAGATGGAAGGAATAGAAGAAAAAAGGAAACAACACATCGTGATGAGAATAACAATCTACAGGAACAAGCGATCAATTCCTCTAAGGAGACTATTGATCTTTCAAATGATTCAGATCCTTGGCTGATATCTAGGGTGGAAGATAGTCTAGATTCATCAAAAGGGGGGGAATCCCAGCTAGGACTTCAGGAGACAGGAGAAGTCTTGAAAGCATTAGATCAAAATAGTAGTGAAGCGTCGAATCCTATCCTTTTAGAATTTGACTCAAGGAAGGATCAGCTCAAAGGATAGAATGATGATTTTGAAATAGTGGAAGTAGAGAAAAATAAGAACCAATGGATACAAGTTAAGAAAAAATATCCACTAGGTAAAGGATCTAGCCCCCAATTGGAAAACAATAAAGATCTGACTTTCTTATCGGGAAAAAATAGTTCAAGGGCTTTAATAGGATGCTCGACATCTAAATCAAGCAAGAAGGGAGGAAAAATCAAATATGGAGGAGTCCAAATAAGAGGAAAATAACAAAAGGTGGACATAGGAACTCCCAAAAGAGATAGGGGAAGAGTTTATGAAAAGGAACAAAGAGAGATGGAAGCAAAACAGAACATAGTCGATAGAAGACAACTCACCATCGATCAAGTCTGCTCTCCAAACCTTAAATAAAGATTTTATCCTAGAAGAATAGAGGTCTAAATAGTCCTCATAAACAAGATATTGTTAGGAATTTAGTTAGAGATTCTAATCTTGACATTTTTCTTATTCAAGAAACTAAAATGGTTAAAGACAAGATAGCTAAAATCAATTTGCTTAAGAATGGTGAGAAGCTTGGTAGTGATTCAGAAGGAGCCTCTAGAGGCTTGGCTATTTACTGGAACTCTAAGTGTTTTCATAGCACTCTACTGAGAGAAGATAAGAACTTCCTGGTAGTCAAAGTTAGTAGATTAAGGATAACTTCTCCTGGACTCTGATTAATGTGTATGCTCCTAATACTAAATTAGGTAGACTCAAACTTTGGAAAAAGATTCATGAGCTTAGGAATGATTATCTAAATGAGAACTAGATGATGATGGGATATTTTAATACTCCTCTGAAAGAAGTTTAAAAAAGAGGAGGAAACAACACTCAAGTGGAAAGAAGGGTGGACCTTATGGAATTTATTAGTAATGAAGGCCTGTTGGATGTTGATCTTGAAGGTATTGATTATGGTTGGTCTAATAGGAGAGTGGGAGCTGACCTTATCCAGGTCAAGCTTGATAGGGTCCTTTCTCATGACTGGTTTGCTAATTTTTCTTGTACCCTCTCCTCTCTCAACCCTATTGGCCCGGATCACTATCCCATTTCCTTTCTCACTAACCCCTTCAGTGGGAAAGGACATTCTCCTTTTAGACTGGAAAAAATGTGGCTAGCTCACCCGGATTTTGAAAATAGAATCAGGGAATGGTGGAACATTAAAGTGGAAGGAAAAGCTATGTACCAAGTGGTGAAAAAAATGGCAAATGTCAAAGCAAGAGTAAGACAATGGAATAAGGATGTCTTTGGTGATATATTCCAAACCAAAAATAAGATTCAAATTGAATTAAAAGAAGTTCAAGATAAAGTTAAAAGTTCTGGATTGACTGAAGAAAGTAGAAAAGAGGAAAATCATGTTCTTGTTGACTATCACAATATCATTACGAAAGAGGAAACCTACTGGAGATAGAGATCTAGATCCCTTTGGCTGAAAGTGGGAGACAAGAACACTAGATTTTTTCACCTTAAAGCTATGAAGCATAAAAGTATGAACATAATTAATTCTCTTGTTACTACCAGATGCACTTTAACTAAAGAGGAGGAAATAAGAAGAGAAATGATGGGCTATTTCACTTATCTTCTTTCCAAAGAGAAAGAGCTAAATCAAGAGAACCAAAGCTCCCTACTGAGTTCCATTCCTTCAGTTCTAGACACTAAGGATAATGACTTTCTTAAGTCTATTCCTAAGGACAAAGAAATTAAAAGGGATATTCACTCTTTTGAAGGAGAAAAATCTCCTGGTCTAGATGGGTTCCAAATGTTTTTCTTTCAAACCTTATGAAATATCATTGGGAAAGATGTGTGCGCAATAGTGATAGAGTTCTATGGCTCTAAATCTATTCTTAAAGAACTTAACTCTACATATATAGCTCTTATTCTGAAAAGACTAGTAGAAAATGCTATTAACTGCTTCAGGCCTTTCAACCTTTGTAACTCATTGTACAAGATTATGTCAAAGGTCCTCACTAATAGGATTTTAAAGCTCCTCCCTCATCTCATCTCACCTCAATAGAATGGATTTGTCTTGGGGAGAAAAATTATGGATTCCATTATGGTGGTACATGAGAATATCCATTCTTTGGAGAAATCAAGGAAATAGGGCTTCTTGATGAAGCTTGATTTATCCAAAGCCTACGATAGACTAGACTGGGAACTGCTTTCAAAAATTCTTCAAGCTTTTGGCTTTGATAATGGAGTGGTAAAATTGATTATGCAATTGGTCACTACTATGTCTTCTTCTGTGATTGTGAATGGTGGCTCCTCTCCCTTCTTTAGACCTTCTAGGGGGATGAGACAAGGAGACCCTATCTCCCCAATCCTCTTCACTATCATGGCTGAAAGTCTTGGGAGATTCTTTAAAAACCAAGTTAATCAAGGGCATATCTCTAGTCTGCAACCCTCTTTAGCGGAGATTAAATGTTCTCACGAATAATTTATTGATGACATGATTCTTATGGGGGAATCTACTGTCACAAAGTTGAGGAACATTAAAAAAGCTCTAAATGTTTATTCTAATGCTATTGGTCAACTCATAAACTAGGAGAAAATATTTCTATAATTCTTTAATACACCTAAAGCTAGATTGAATAAAATCACTTCCAATCTTGGGTGTAAGATAGGAAGGCTTCCTACCCCTTACTTAGCTTTGTCATTGTGTTTGAAACTAGAGGCAAATTTTTGGAATGAAATTCTTGATAGATTCCACAATAACTTGGTGGGTTGGAAAGGGGTGATTCTTAGCCAAGCTAGAAAAGTTCAACTCCTGAAGGCTACTCTTCAAAACCTCCCTGTTTATACTCTAAATCTATTCAAAATTCCTCTGAAGTATATTGACCTTATTGAAAAAATTCAAAAAAGTTCCTTTGGACTGACGTGGAAGAGAAAAAGAGACTTAGCTTGGTGGCTTGGGAGAAGGTTTGTAAGCCAAAGAAGTTGGGGGGACTAGGCATCAGAAATATTACTAATACTAATAAGGCCCTATTAGCAAAACAATGCTGGAGGATATTTGAAGATGAAAAAGAATGGAATGCAATAATCAAAAGAAAATACCATCTCACTTCTCTAGAAGGAATTCTTCATTCTCAAAATGATATCCAGGGGTCATTTATTTGGAATAGTATAAGCAAGGGTAAGAACCTTATCAGTAAAGGGGCTAGATGGAAGCTAGGAAATGGCAGGAAAATTCAATTTTGGGATGATAAATGGCTCTTAGATAAACCTCTTATAGAGAATGTGGAGTGGAATACTGCGATCCAAGAATGTAAAGAGATCATTGGGGAATTTGTGAGTGACTACTAGATTAATGAAGAATGGATCGACTTGGGTTTGAGGGACATCAGATTAAAAGAGGTGAATAAATAGTTTAACAAATAGCTTATTAGAGATAATGACCCTGATGAACTGATTTGGGGGTGTGCTATCTCTGGAAAATTCTTGGTTGCCTCTGCTTTAGCTCTTCTCATCCCCTCTGGGGATTAGCCTTTCTGTGCTCAGGTATGGAATAAATATCTTATCCCTAAAATTAACATGTTTTTCTGGTTGCTTGTCCATAAAAAAATCCTCACTATGGATAACCTCATGAGAAGAGGATTCCAAATGCCTAATAGATGCATCATGTTTTGTGAGGAAGCTAAGTCTTGTAACCACTTAATGATCCACTGCCCCTTTTCTAGAGAGTTTTGGGACTCCATCATTTTGTCTCTAAATCTGAAGTGGGTAAAACTGCATAATATCCAGGAATTTTTTCAACAATGGCAGAGCCCTTTTCATGACAAAAATGCTAAGGATCTCTGGAAACTTGTTTTCCCTCACTTTACCTAACATATATGGAAGGAGAGGAACAATGGAATTTTTAGAGATAAAAAATCTCCCCCCTTCTAGTTGCTAACTCTATTTCCAGAAGTATTATGGAGAACTACAAAAGTAGTGGTAGGAAGGATATCAACTCTTGGAATCCTAATCCTAAAAAGGAAAATACCATTTCTTAGGAGAATTTGAAGAGAAAAAATGATCCAAATCCTAGAGATAATGTTATGTGGTCTACTCCTCCCCTGGGATGGTTAAAAGGGAACTTTGATGGCTCTGCTAGAGGAAACCCTGGAAGGGCCGGAGGGGGAGGCTTCATAAGAGACTGGGCTAGTAATTTCCTTGGTGCTATTGTTGTTCCATTGGGGACTCAAACTAACCACATGGTAGAGGCTGAAGTGGCTCTTTATGTGGTTAATCTAGCCAAAGATTTGGGTTGCTCGAAACTTTGGCTCGAGGGTGACTCCCTCAACATTGTTAATTGTATTAAAGGGAATTATGTGAGCTCCTAGACTATAGCCCATATTATAAACAAAATAAAAATTATTCTCAACTCCTTTGAAGATTTCCATGTGACCCATATTTACCGTGAACGTAATAAGATGGAAGATAGGTTGGCTGATGAAGGTACCAATAGTGACATCATTAAAACATGTAGAGGGGAAGGAAATCTAAAAGATGAGATCATAAGTCTAATCACTTATGATTAAATTAATCACAATGAAGGGAAAATCACTTAAAATCATGATGACAAGGATGAAACATTTTTTAGGGAAGGCTGCCTGTAATGTGAAGTGTAGGATAATTATTTTGGTATTAATGATATACGGATCCTAGATTATTTTAAGTAATCAGGAAAACAATAGAAAGAACTACAGTGAGAATAAGTTCATGGGTAAGGAGCCAAGTTAGAATAACAATAGAAAGGAAAATATGGGAGGAGGTCTAAGGAGAGAGGAGCCCACCAACTGTGAGAAATGGAGGCATGAAAGGAAAGTCTGGAAGAAGTTGAGAAAAGATGGGGTTTCTCAGTACATGGAAAAGCTCCACAACTATGATAAATAGGTAGCTTCCTTGTTCGTTAATGGCTGGGTTAGAGGTAAAGTTAATTTATGGGGAAAATCTTTCCCCCTTAATCTTTCCCTTATGGCTAAGATTATGGGATTACCCCTAGAGGGAACTCATTTCCATCAAGGCAACCATAGGCTTGGCATTGAAGCTTTTAATCTCTTCCCAAAAACTGGTGATGAAAAGGCTCTCATGGAAAAAGGGAAAGGGGATTATGTAGACATAAAAAAAATTAAGTATTTTTGGGCTAAAATGTTGAAGGTTATGATCGAGTACTTCACGCTCGATGGGTGCTATTCCAAAATCTACAACCTTCATTTTGTCCAGGTTAATCACTTAAGGCATAATAAGTGGATTTCTTTCCCATACTTGTTTTTGAGATCTTTGAATAGTATCATAACTAAGCATAGGAAGAAAATGAGTAACCCTATGTTGCATGAGGGTTTGATTCTGCTCATTTCTGACTATGCCAGAGATATTATCCCAGACCCAATTCATAAAAGGGTTAAAGGAAAAAGAACAGAGACAAAAGAGGTTGATAGAAAGGTTGAATCTAGAAAAAAGAGGAAGAAAAACAAGGAAAAAACCTCCAATAGTAGTGAGGAAGAAGGAAAAAAGAGGAAGAAAAATAAAGAAAAAATCTCCGACAACAGTGAGGAAGATAGTAATAAAAAAGAAAAGGAAAAAGAAGGGGTCAGTGGAGATGATGCTAATGAAAAAATCCCTCTTTCTCAGGGAAAGGGAAATGATGAGGAAGATAATGCGGAGCTAGATTTTGGTACTGAGGAAAGAGCCTAGGAAAATGAGGATAGGAATATTGATTATTCTAAGCAGGAAGATGACAAGATTGTCATTATGGAAGATGATAAGAAGGAAGAAGGAGGGAAAGATGAGGATAATCAAGATGATGAAAAAGAAGAGGAAGGAGATGAAGAGGAGGAAGAAGATCCCCAAGACTCCCCTACAGAGGATGACAAGGATGACGCTTCAGATTTCCCTGCTCAAGAATAAAAAATTGAAATTCATTCTGACAATGAGGATGGTATGGAATTGGCTAGCAAAGAGGAAGGTGAAAACCAAAAGGAGGACACCATGGGCCTCCTAGAGAGCCAAGCTAAAGAGGAAACAAAAGTTGGATAGAACCCCCCTTTTATTGATGAAAAAGAAGAGGAACATAAAGAAACTGCTACTAGTTATGACCAGATTACCATTGAGGAAGGTAAGAGCCACAAGGAGGATACCCTCATTCCCCTGATGGGTGCTTTTAATCTGGATGAGGTTAACAAAGCTAAGGGTCAAAGTACTTGTCTAGATTGGATTAAGAAAGAGATGTAGGAGATGAGGCTTCACCTTCAGGCCTTGGAAAAAACTGCAAATACCCTGACCACCAAGCTAGAGAATAAGGTTTTGGATAAGGTAAATAATAAAAATTGGAAAGAGTATATAGCCACTGATATCAATAAGATAGTTGACAAAAAGGTTAAAGATATTAAGGCCAAAGTTAGTAACAATGGGAAAATGATAAATGAGGTCCTGAGTCACAACAATGAGGGACTTAGTGCTATTTTCATGAACCTGAATATGTTGCACAACTATCTAGAAAAAATCCAGTTGGAAAATATGACTATTACAATTGATGAGGATGTTGGGAATGCTGGTCCAGGAATGAGAACCAGAGGGTGCACTTAGAGGAAGATCCCTAAAAAGCCAAAGGAATTGAAGGACCTGAAAGAAGCTATCTAGAAGATGGAGGACTTGAAGATGAATGTGGAGAAAATGATAAACAAATAGTTAGGTCTGGTTGGTTGCTGGGTGTTGCTAGTAGTTTTTCTAGTAACTATTCTTCTTTTCTTTTGTTTTGTTTTGGGTCCTACTCTTGTCTTTCCAGTAGGTGTCTCTTTTTGGTAAAATTTCATGCTATATCTTTATGCTTTAATGTAAATGGTTTTAGGTTCCATTGAAAACCTATTTTTTCCTTAATAAAAAAAAAGGAATATGACATAGTTACTAACTGTTCTCTTATACAAAAAACTTTTAACATACTTTATCTTACATCTCCCTTAGACTTTTTACTATACATCTTCTTTAAATATAAGACTCTAAGACTCCATATTCTATACATTACTCCCCCTTTGACATTAGTGAAAAAGGTGCTCCAAAAAAGTATCTACAACTACTTACAATGTTAGGACATCCAGATATGCTATCTGTAAGTTTTGGATCTCTTGCTTCCAAAATGCAATCAGTGCATTGATAATCTATAGATGGGTGCATAATGCATATTGTACCTTCTCCATCTTCTCCAAGTCTATGCTAGGACCTTGATCACATGTCACCATGGTGGCATCGATCTCCTTGATGTTTTGATTTAATATATCTAGAGAGGGTGCAAGAGCATTCCTGAGTTGTGTCTGCCTTGCCCTTATCTTAGACATCTCTTTCTCATCTTTTTCAATCTTGTCTATCTACCCCTGGTATACATTGTTTCACATGTTCACAATAGTGGAGGGGTCTTCTATTGATTTCCTTACTTTGTCAATCATTTCTTCTGCTTCTTGGGTTTTCTTAAAGTGATCATTAGTCAACTTGTCCTGGTCCATACAGTCAGTAATAATCTTCCTGCCCTTTGCTGAAAACTCCTTCAAAGATGGTTGACCAATCTTTAGTGAACTTAGGTCAAGTGAAAAGTTACTAAGTAGCTCACTTAGCCTCTTCTTCCTATATTTCTCTTCTGCAACTTGAGATGTAGATTCTTCCAAGCTAGAGAAGTTAGTCTTGAAGGCTATAAGGATGTTGCTAACATCATCAACTGTATTGACCTTAGAAAATTTCTTGTCTGAAGGTAATAAACTATTCAAAATGTTGACTAATTCAACAAACAAGGGATTCCTCATCACCTATTTTTCTTTTTCTTTCTCCATGGCTAAGACATTGATCTTAATCAGGTCTTCTTCTCCCCAAGAATCCAAACTGGTGGTGTCCAATGTCAAGCTTGATAATAATCATACAGAAGGTAATGGAGTGATAGGAGTGCTATCCATTACTTCCTGCTTTACTTTTATTTTCATTTCAATAGATGGCTTATCTTTTTGTTCACTTCCTTTTACCTCTTCTTCTCTTTTCTTTTCTTCTACATTTTCTTCCTATTTTTCTGTCTCTTTCTCTTCTTCTTTTTGTGTCTCTTTTTCTTCTTCTTTTTGTGTCTCATTTCCCTCTTCTTTTTCTATCTCTTTTCTTGTCTCCTTCTCTTCTTCTTTTTGTAACTTGGGTGAATTGTCATCGCATAGAGTTTCAACCTCTTATGTACTTACAAAAGCCTCTTCAAACTTGTCCAAGTCATTATTTGTGGCTGCCATTGCAATCTCAACATTATCAATAATGATAGTGTTATCCTTTTGTGTCTCTGTTATGGGCATAGACTTTTCTGTCTCTATATGTATTTCAACTATAGGTGTTGAATCCTGAGGACCTATAAATGGTACATTTGTGGTCTTTGACCCCTTTTCTACCTTTGTGGGCACTTGAGCTATGGGCACAGTAGGTGGGTACATGTGCCTATTCAGAAAAACTTTCTCAAAGGCCTTCTCTATTTCTTTTGCAACCAACTCATAATTTTTGTCCATGATATGTAGTGTTTTTGTCTTATTTCACAGGTACGGTTTCACCAAATCTAACAACAAGGTTTTCTCTTCTAGAGAACATACTGCGAGACTTTCATCCAAAACTTTCTCTCTTATTCTCAGATCTTCCTCAATTGCCTATCTCTTCAAAAATTCAAAAATGTTCCATACATTGTTTGGAATCACTGTCTTTAGTTCTAGGACTGTCTTTTTAAACTTTAGAATATATTTGATAATCATTCAATGAATTTCTGATTTGTCAATCTCACTATATTTATCATAGAATTTTCCTACTTTATCTATCTTTCCTTCATCAATAATCCTTGTACTCAACACACTAAGAATGGTTTTGAAACCTACTTGTGGAGGTGCTTGAGTGTTCTTTTTACTTTTGGTTGCTCGCAAGGATGGATGACCTATGCTAATTTCTTTCTTCCTCTTGGGCATTTCCTTATACTTAGGAGGAGCTATAAGATCAATGGTTTCTATGGGTGTAGGAGGGAGAACATTAGATTTGTCCTATTTATCCTTGGGATCTTCAGATTTCTCAATCTTGACCTTCTTTAGCTTAGGATCATCTTCCTTAGCTTCTACTACAGATGCGCTCTCAATTCCAAAAGAAATCTTTTTTTGTCTTTCTTTGTCAAGGTCTACTTGTCTTACTCCATGAATTCTAAGGATCTCAGAAGTAACCTTAGCTACTTTCCTCTTGATTGCTATGCTATTCAAAATAGCATCAAATTCTCTTGTTTTCTCTTCATAAGTTCCCCATCTTGGTTCATTAGGGTCCTTAGGTGTTGATAGTAGTACTTGAGGATAGGCTTCCAAGATTTGTTCATCAATCTCATATCCAAGTGGATGAATCCACTTTGTTCTAGGCTCCACTACTTCCATGCAAGTTGAGTCAATTTCTACCATGAAGAAAATGGTGTCTTTGTACTTCTCTACAATATTCATTGGTATTTTGAACCTCATCTGTATTTTGATTCTGAATGTCTTTAATTCCATTGTCATGTAATCCTTGAATGTGATCTCAGTAGATGCCTTAATGGATATCTATGGCATTGTGGGTAAACTCTTGTCCAAATACAAGTCTGAGACCTTTCCAACTATATGGAAGTACATGTATATGATCAAAGACCCAAACCTAAATATCTTGGTCTTATCATGCTTAATGGATTTAATATTGTCTATCATTTGTGCATGTAGGATCTCACATAGATTAAACTCACCATTTTCTCTCACAAGTCTTATTGCTGCAAGAATTGTGGCCACTGACACACTATTCACCCTACTGGTGTGTTGAAACCTATACCCTAATATCATAGACATCAATTTTATGTCTTTCTCCTCTATAGGCTCAATAGTTATTCCATGCCTATCCCTTCTTAACTTTCATGTTTGTTCAACAAGTTTCCTTATATATTTACCCATTGGAAGAATGATGCCTGTCCTTGAAAGGCTTATCATTTCATGAATTAGTTCTCCTATAATCCTTATTGGCACTTCACCTATCCAGAATAGGTCATCATGAATTATTCTAAGCAAAATCTTTATCCATTCAGACTCATAAAATTCATATGTCATAGCATATTCAACTATGGGATGGTTTTCCAACTGCACAAACTCATCAAGGAAGGTTTTATTTGGTTTCATCATGGTCTCAATGTGCGCTCTAATTTTGTTAAGACCTACTAGTTTCTTCTTACAGTAGATGTATGCACAGATGTCTTCAACATGCATAACACCCATAGGGGTTCAAGAGAATGCTCCTTCTAAATCATCTAGGGTAGATTTGAAAGGGTGCCTCTTGAAAATGTATCTCTTCTTCTCCGCAACATCAAACACAATAGGAGTAGCCATAACTTACTTTTTTATCACTTCAATTAGGTTTCCAAAAACTTTTGAATCATCACGACAAGTTAGGGCTTCTGTAACCAATCAAATACACTTCTTCACTGGTCAATTATGCTTCAATCCTTCATAATCAACTTCGAGGGCTCTTGTGCTCCCCAATCACTCAAACTCGAATGTAATGAGTGATCTGCAAGTCTCTGAGTACTTTAAAGAGAAAAATTCCACCATTAATGCTTGCCAAGTAAACAAGACTTTCACTTAAAATCTCCAACTTTCATTCTACAATCAATCAGGTAGTATGCTCTTGCACTTAGGTTCTACAAGTCTCCAAAAGGTTAAATCCAAAGGAACATACTCCAGGGATGAGCATATCGGTTGCGTAGGGGTCTAGAGTTAAATTAGCTCCCCCTATGACCCCGAGGGTCACTCATCCAAATGTAGAGGGTGCGTCCATTGTAGATGCATCCAATGCATGCTCATCAACCTTATCCTTCTTCTCCTCTGACCAAATCATGCTTCCATCTTCTGAAGCTTTCACAAACTTGACTTCTCCTTCAGTATCCAATGTTAATTCTTTTGGATTTTTAGGGCTTTCCTGACTTTGCATTCTTGATCTACAAAACTTTGAGATGTGTTCAACCTTGTTACAAGAGTGAAAAATAACTGGAGGCCCTAAATTCCTCAGCCCATTAACATGGGTTACCATTTTACACTGTCTAGCTGAGTGACCATTATAATTACATATCTGACATGTAATATTCTAGGAACTCCTTGCATTTGGTTGATTCTAATTTCTTTGATTATGTTGAATCTTATTCTTCTGACTTGATTTATAATTTATAGCTCTATGACTAGATTTATTGCATGAATAACAATAGCCATTGAAAGGCCTTACCTCTTTATAGTCTCTTACAATATGTCCATGCTTGTTTCAGGCATAACAAGTTTGGTCTATAGGTTTGCACTCATTCTTAGATGGTTTAACATTGTCTTTAGTCTGATTTCCATTCTCCTTAGCATCTATAGTGTCTTTTGGTGCTTTCATCTTTGCTCGCATGTTATCAATATAGTTTTTTGCTTCATTGTATCTGATGCAGCTAGTATCTCCTTTAAGCCTTCGAGCATACAACTATAACTCTATCAAATTAGAACTAGTGTGTAGCTTATCAATGTGATTCTTTGCATCTTTCAATTTGGATTCCAGATTTTTTTTATTGTTTCTTAGCTCCAAAATTTCCATGTTTACTTGCCTTAATTCTTCATTTAGTTGAAGGTTCTATTTGATCTATTCTTCATAGACTTCTTGATAGTTAACTTATCATCTAATTCTTCAATCTGATCTTTCAAAGATTTGTTCTCTTCAATTAGATTTTTTACCATTATCCCTAAATTACTGGTAGAGAATTCTTTCAAATCTTTTCTTATTCTTTTGATGACTTCTTGAGAATCATTGACTCTTTCTTTTAGGTCTTCAATTTCTTTTTCAGATCTATAAAGGTCTTCAAGAGCAGCTTCAAGATTATTTTTTAGATGTTTCATTTCTTCCTTGTCTATGATCTCCTCAAGTGGTTAAAATTATTTTTTGATGACCAGAGCTCTGATACCAATTTTTTGGAAAGGTAACATTGAGAGGGTGGGGGGGTGAATCAATGTTCACTATATTTAATTTCTACTTTACTCTTGAAACTTAATTCGAATGCTTAAGTACTGAAATAAAAATTAACATAAGAAAGATACATAAACACAACACATAACACCAATATCATTATGGGGAAACCCAAATAGGTAAAAACCCTAGAGGGAATCGACACCCAGTAATATTCTATACTAGTGTCTTATGATCCTTGTTAGAAGATTCTTAACCCTGTTAGTAGTTGTCTTTATAATGCTTTTAGTACAATGACCTTGTCAAGGGTTAGAACCTATTAGGAGTCTTTTAAAATAACCTTGTTAGGGGTGGGGACACACTATCCTAGAGCTCACTGCTTAAGTGGTGAAGGCTACAACCTTCTGACCTCAGATACACACTATATCTGCTAGATGAACTGGCACTATGACACTGCTTGTCTGATCAGTTCCTTTGATGGACTGATGCTTTGACCTCTTGCAAAGATTTAATACATTCTTACTACTCTTTGCATGCCTCTTCTCTTCTTATCATGAATCTATTTCTACTTCCATAATTTATTACAAAGGCACATCTTATATTTATATGCGCTTACAAAACAATTGACTAGGTGGGCCCTTTAACTGATTACATACAACACTTCCAAGTGAATTGGCTCAAGCATGTTTACAAAAAAACATAATTACATGTATAAAAATTAATTACAATAGGTTCATAGCCTCTACAAAACAATATTAGAACCGCTAAACAAAATACTACCAGTCGGTTGCATACTCTGTTCTATTCTGGCATTCGCAGTTTGTGTAACTTCAACTGTTTGTAACTTTGTCATACTTGCACATCTGATCATGGTCTCATAGACTAAGAATGAATACAATCTTACCAACTTATCTTCTAGGGAACATACCATAACTCGGTCATACGCATGTGTGTTGATGCTCTAAACTATTGGTGCTCTACTAAGTGTCCAATCTTCTATACTCAGCCAATTTCTGATCTTCTGATGATGTGCACTGACTCCAAAACACTATATGACTTTGTTGCCATAATAAAAACACTATATCTAGACATATACAATAGTATAGTCAAATTTCCAATAGATATGTGGAAGATATTGAATGATTATGGAACGGAGATAGATACTAGATCTAAAAAAAAGAGGTAACATATTTCTTTGGAATAGTGGATAGAGGACTTATTTGATTTATAAAATAGATGAAAGTTGGTTATGGCATAAAAGATTGTGTCATATGAGTTTTGACAATATAATGGCTATAAGTTCCACTTCTATTGTTATATATTTTCCTTTAATGAAGATGTTGACTAATATATTTTTCAAGGAATGTCAATTAGGTAAGAAAACTAGATCTACTTTTCACTCTGAGAAAGTGAACTCCAATGGATTGCTTGATATTTTTCATGTTGATTTTTGTGGTCCTACTAAGACTAGAATTTTTCAAGGAGATACATATTTCATGTTACTTCTAGATGATTACTCAAGGATGGTATGGGTAACCTTTTTGAAGGATAAATCTGAGGTTTTTTACAAGCTCAAATTCTTCAAGGCATTGGTTGAAAATGAGACAGGTCTGAGAATTAAGAATTTGAGAGTAGGCAGTGGAGAAGAACTCATATCAAATGATCTAAACTTATTTTTTGAACTAAATGGAATCAGAAATAAGTCATCTTCTCCTATAAATACTCAATACGATGATATAGTAGAGTGAAAGAAAATAAAAAATTATAGAAATATAAAGGACCATGACGCTTGAAAGGAATGTTCCAAAGATATTCTAGAGAGAAACCATGAGCACTATAATCTACACACTCAACTATGCACAAATCAGAGATGGAACTAGTAAGACATCTTATGAACTCTTGTATGGACATGTTCCTACTATCAAGTATTTTATAATTTTTGGTAGCATATTTTATATAAAGAGAGATGATGATATAAGGTTTTTCTAAGGAATGATGAGGGTATATTCCTTGGATACTCTACCAAAAGAAAATCATATAAGTGCTACAACAAGAGATTGAGGAAACTAATAGAGAGCACAAATAATAAGATAAATGTTATCCTTAAGAACCTAATAGGATGTACTGAGAGTGAGTATCATAAGGATATTGATGATTAAAGGAAAATGCAACAAATGCCAAACATAGATCTAAGAATGATAGAGAGCGCAAAAGATGATGGCTATACAAGTTGTGAAGAAGAAGAAGCTGATAAACCTGAGACAAGAAACAATACTCAAAGATATGTGAGAATGAATCATAATGAAGGAAATATCATTAGTTATAAAGAAATAGTTGAGACAATAAGAAGAGTTGTGTAGAATCAAGTATGCTTGATGTCTCATACTAAACCTAAGCATGCAGAAGAAGCCTATTAAGATGATCAAATTATTGAGATAATGGAAGAAGAATTGCCATAGAGTGAAAAGAATAAACTTTGTTTAAAATAATGCATTGACTCAAATGATAATGATTGGACCAAAACTATCAAACAAGAGATTGATTCTATGAACAATCATGTTAAGAATATCATGCTTAGAGAAACTACACTTAAGGTTCTTCTTGAGAATTAGAAAACTAGTGTTAGATATGTAAAAAGTGAGATTGGATTAGGATCAAACAGAATTCTTTTTTTTCTTCCATCTGAATAATGAAGGAGTAAAGTATTAGATTGAACAAAGTTGGACCAAATCATACAAAAGAAGATAAGAAATCAACATTAAAGATGCATTGCACCAATAATATTTGAATAAAATGTAGAGGGTCCCAAAGAAAATAAAAGATGAAGATAATGCAATAAAAGAAGAAGGAACAATGCTAGAGTCACAAGTGAATTTAATGATATCAAGGTATGGAAACTTAAATAATTCTGAAGATAGTGACTTAATTGTTTAGTCTCGTAGAAGTCAAACTGATTCTTGCAAAGGCAAATTAAATGAATATAGTGTTGTATACCATTTGGAATAAAAAATTCTAATGAGAATCAACTAAAGAATAGTCCAAAAGGGTTAGAAACTCAAAAGAAAGGGATAATAGATATAGAAATAAATGAAAAAATGCCTACAAGTTGTGTTAACCTCAATGTTAAAAACCAAAGGGAGTCTAATGTCAAAAAAATAAGGAGAATGAAATTCAAGAGTCAATTAAAGATAATTTCAACTCAAATTATGATAGAATTGTAGAAGATTAGATCTATCTAATATTTTTAATTGAGGTTGGAAAAGTGTACAAAGCCTATATAGATGATCAATGGGTTAGAGCCATGGAAGAGGAGTTTAGAATTGCACATGATATAAATGATAAGATTAAGATCAGTTCAACTAAGCTTGAGATATTTCTACTTCAAAGAATATCAATGGACAAAAGTGATACTAAATTAGAAGAAGGGGGTGCTCCATGTTTAGTCAAGGAAATTATAACTAAGATAAGAAGAAGAAGAATAAGAATAAGAATAAGACCAAGAATACTTTGGAAAGGAAGGCTAAGAATTTCAAGGTAAGTGCTTTGTTTGCAATAAAGTTGGACACAAAGAAGTGAACTACAGAAAAGGATATCTTGTTCTAATTACAAAAGGGATGATTATGATCCAAGAATATGTTGTAGTATGAGTAAGAAGATTTTTACTATCAAGAGGGAAAAGGATGATAGTCTTATATGCAAGAAATTTGGTCACAATGCACTAGAAAAAAGAAACAAAAGAATGGAAAAATTATTTTTCTTCAGATAAAATGAAATATATTTGAACCAACAAATGAAACTTGAAAAAGTAAGAAGCTGAACAAGAAGACACCAAAGAAGAAAATATGAGGATGAGAAGGAATGGTCATAACAAGAGAAAAACATAATATAAGGTATATAAGAATGATCAAATAAATATAAAGAGAAAAGGAAAGGAAACAGTGAACAAGGAGTAGAAGCACAAGAAAAGGAAAAGAAAGAAGAACAAAAAAAATTCACATATGGGATCTACTTCAGTAAGATCCAAAGGAAAGTCAAAAGGAATTTCTCATTCCAAAAAAACTAAGATGAAAAAGGATGATAGAAGATTTCATAGAGACATCATTCAATCTAGATTGACGTAAGGAAGCTACTACTTAAGGAGAGTAGACAACATGGTGATTAGTATGCATGGAAAGTACAAATATGAATGCACAGTGATCAAATAATAGATATTGATGAAAAGTTCAAAATGTTGTAGTCATTAGATGTGTTTGATGTTTTTATAGACATGTGGTAGAAGGATAGAAGTGCTTGATGAGGTAGAAGAAGCTGAGAAGAAATTGATAAGATAGGTCAAGCTGAACATAAGTGGTGATGCAACACCTTTTTCATTGATGCTAAAGGGGGAGAGAGATATAAGTGAAACATAAGTCAAAAATTGAAGAGAATAAGAAGAAGAGAAGAGACAGATGTTACCAAGTAAGAAGAGAAGAAGAATATGAAAGAGATAGAAGTGTTCAAGTAGTTGTGTAGAGAAGGAAGATAAAGTTTATATACTTTCACATAAGAAAGAGTTTCATAAGTAGAGAGAAATGTACATACAAGGGGGAGAAACTGTTGGATAGAAGAGTATATAATCAGAGAATGATCCCAGGGGGAGGGATCTAAGGGGGAGAAGTATTAGAACTAAGCTAGAGGGACTCCAAAGGATAATGATGTATTTTAGATATATATTGACAGAGATGTTGGTTTCTTATTCCATTAATTTTTTTCCCATCACATGTTTCCATCAATGCCAAAGGTAGAGATTGTTGGAAAGTTGGATATGTTTTCATTGAAGTTGAAATGTCTATGATTTTATTTGAATGTTCTTAACATAACATTTTGGATTTTTATTCATACAAATTACATGTTTATCATATAGTATGAATGATTGTTATATAGCTTCACGAGTAACATGGAATGTTTAAACAAGTTGCATAGAAAGGTTATTGAAGATGAGGAGTTGTGCACCTCAGGTGGAGATGTAGATGTTTTCTATATGATGTATTCAAATTTTCAGACTTTGGCATGATGTTTTGGTTGAGTTATGTCATTATTTGACAATGTGACAATGTGATAGAGTTACAGAGTTTGGGATCAAACAAGGACATATGAAGAGATATTTGGTCACATAGTTAGGAATTTGTAAAGTACATATCAATATGTCTACAATTCAAATAATGTGCAAGGTAGTTACGAGTATTTTATTTGGGGACAACAATGTTCTTGAAGTAGGGAAAGAATTACTAGCATATTCGTAAAGGATTATGAATTTGATTATATTTTTTATTTTAAATAATGCCTTAGGATGATCTAGGATTATGTTCCTAATGATATGGAAGTTTACATTGATCAAGGTGACCGAGTTCAATGAATTTGAAGAAAGGTTTTATGTTTCAGGCTAACATGCTAAAAGAATATTATTAAATGGTTTATGTGATATCAATAAACATTTTAGGGTTATGCTTATGATCTCAATTTATTTAAGAATAATTGAAGATATATTTGGAAAGTTTGTAGAGATCTTGATGGTTAATTTTGCACAAAGAGATGGATGTTTGAAGATTAAGTTTTTTTGACCTAGTTCTAATAAATATGACAAACTAGTGTTTGAATCTGTGTTGCATAGAGGATTTTTTTATAGACACTAGGGGTTTGATTTTCAGATCTACTAGAAGCTGAATTGCTTGTTTGCATGTGGTAGAAAGAATTGTAGCAAGAAATATGACTATACTTCAATGGAGCTAAACCAAGCATAGAGAGATGCTATTATACAGTTCATTTATGTAATAGATTGTAATATGAAGTGTGTATGTAAGTCAGTGTGACTTCCTTAGGGTGGGTGACCAAGGTAGAACTAAGTAGTGAGCTCTAGGTAGTATTCCTAAATGAAAGTTCATTCCTTTTATTATAATAAGCTATATTTATAAAAAGGTTTTTAGTCTTATTATGGGTTTTAGCCCACCGTGGTTTTTACTCTATTTGGGTTTCCATGATAAAAATCTTAGTGTTACTTGGTATTTGATGTTTACTAATTTATGCTTACATGATTTACTTTCTATTAATCAATAACAAGATTTATATGATTAAGGGTTTTATGCATTAAGGGTTTTAAGGGGTTTGAGTTTTAAGTATTTTTTTGAAGCAATTGATTCACCCCCCTTGAGTTACTTTCTGCTATTTCTAATATAACCATAAAATCATAGTACCCATAATTAGTATGAAATATTGTTCAATGAATTTCAACAAAATAGATACAAAGTTGATCCTGTCTTGAATTAAGATCTATCTATTAGGAATGGGAACACTTGGGGGGGGGGGGGGGGGGGTGAATCAGTGTTCTATACTTTATTACCCCAGTGAGAATTGATGTTGGAAACTGGAATTGAAACAATTGTTGTATTGTCATTGATGTCAAACCTTAATTGGTAAGACTATTGTTACTTAGGAAAGTACTATATCTTTTTGAGTGTTGCTAAGGGGCTAAGAAAGGTTGGTAACAATAGCACCTAGGGAAAGGTTGAGTTATCTTGATACTACAAAGTGTACTTGACTATGTTGCACAATGATGAGATAATGTATTGTTTATCTTAGTAAGACTAAAGACTAAATTGGTAGACTTAACCGAGAAAAGAATGGAAAAATCATGTTTAAGTTGAGTAATGTTAGTGTCAAATGAGTTAGTATATGCCAAGAAAAATTATAGTGTCGACTGAGCATCAGTAAATTACCGAGGAAGACAGTGTAAGTTGAGGAAACAGTTTTAGTAATGACCAAGCTTTCTACATGAAGACCGAGTGAACAATCACAGTATTGACCGAGCATCAACAATTTTATATTTGAAGAGAATTTAATTTTGGAGCTGACATTGTTAAATTATTGGATTATGTAAAACATGTTGACTTTATTTATTGATTGTTTAGAAGCATTAAATGCATTGTAAAATATTTTATTGTAAATCTTTAAGAGATTTGAGATGATTTGAAAAGGAGTCGAAGAACATGAAGTGGGTAGATTCAATGAATCTGACCTAACCCTAAGATCTACGAATGAGATTGAGCAGAAAAAGATGAGTTAACCTAATTGAGGAAAATATAAGGGAACCTAAGCATTTTGATATGTATGTACATGGAGAACAAAGAATGCTGGAAGTGGAAAGTTTTATTGACTGAACAAGCAAAAAAGGCTGAAGCAGAATTGTGGTGATTGCTTGAAGAAAAGTTCCGAGCAGATTAGAGATGGAAATGGAAAAGTTTTAGAGTCAGTAAACCAGCATTAGTGTACGGAATCAGATCTGATATTTGAAAAGTGAGTTGTATATTTTTCAAATAATACTGCCACTACTTTCTAATCATTGTAATAGTCAAAATCCTTTTAACAGAGGTTGACCTAACAGTCATATGTTAAATCCTTTGAACAAGGTTGCATTCTAATGGAGTGTATGTAAGTCCTATGACTAGGCTCACTTTTAACAGGGTGATTGAAATCCTTTAACCGGGTCACACCTGACAGTGTGTATTGTAACCTTTGATAGGGTTGGCTTTTTACTGAGCTCACTTCAGAAGGGTGAAAATAATAGTAGCATGTTACAAAGTGGTTTTTCCCAAATTGAGTTTCCACTATAAATCCTGGTGTTAATACTTGTGTGAATGTTTTGGTTTGAACATTACTATGTTTTGCAAGTTAAGTTACAGCTGGGTAGTGGACTGCATTGTTAGATGTTTCTATTATTGAATCAGTGATGACCGATTTTGTTTTGGTTTTGGATCTAATTTAAGGATAAGTTTTTGAGATTTTTTTATACATCAAGACCTAATAAAAACTGATTCACCCCCCCTCTCTATTTTTCTAAATCATATTAACAATTGACACCCACTAAGAACTGCACTAATGTTTTATGATCCCTTTTAGAAGATCTTGCAACCCTGTTAGGAGTTGTTCTTTACAATGCTTTTAGTATAGTGACCTCTTCAAGGGTCAAACCCTGTTAGGAGTTTTTTACAATTAACCCTGTTAAGGGTGGGGATGCACTATCCTAGAGCTCATTGCTTAAGTGGTGAAGGCTACAACCTTCAAGATCTCAAATACACACTGTATCTACAAGGTGAATTATTGTTGTGACACTGCTTGTTTGATCAGTTCCTTTTGTGCACTTATGCTTTAGCCTCTTGTAAAGTAATACAACATTTTAACTGCTCTTCACATGCTCTTATTTTCTTCTACAATCTCTATAACTCATGCCATCTTTAATTACAAGGGTGCATGTCTTATTTATATGCGCATATAAGATTCTTCACTAAGTCTGCCTACAACTAATTACATACAATGCTTCCAAATGAATTGGCTCAAGCATGTTTACATATAATAATATTAACATGTTTATGACCTAAATAAAATAGGCACATAGAATTTATAAAATAATATTACAAGCACTAATAAAAATAACAACAGTTGGCTACATGCATTGTTCTATTCTTCCACTCACTGTCTGTGTCACTTCATCTGATTGTAACTTCCTCATACTGACTCATATCATCATGCACTCTTATACTTAGCATTAATACATACTTAGAAGCTTATCTTCAAGGGCTCATGTCATAACTCTATTATACGCATGTGCGTTGATGCTCTGTTCACTTGGTGCTCTGCTAACTATCTAGTCTTCCATACTTAGCCATATTTTTGATCTTTTCATTATGCGCTAACTCCAAAACTTCATATGAGTTTGTTCCCATAATAACAACACTAAATATAGTCATATACATTAGTATAGTAAAATTTCCAATAATCTCTCCCTTTGTCATTAATGGCAACAAAGGAATATGGTGAAGTTACTAACTGTATCCTTATACAAAATTTTCTAATACATACTCTAACTTATATCTCCCTTTTCACTATGTACTATACTCCCCTTTACATCATATAAAAACTTCATAATATCTCTTCTATATACTATACTCCTCCTTTGACATTAATGAGAAAGGTGCTCAAAAAATATATCCACAAGTACTTACATCTAGTTAATACATCTGGGTAGGCTATTTGAAGGTTTGCAATCTCATTTTGCCAAAACTTCTTCAATGTGTCTATTGTTTGGAGATGGGCGCATAAAGCATATGTCAACTTCTCCATATTATCCAAATATGAACTAGGACCTTGATCATATGTCACCATAGTGTCATCGATCTCTTTGATGTTCTAGTTCAATACATCTAATGAGGGTGCAAGAGCATTTCTTAGCTATGTTTTCCTTGCCCTTATCTTGGACATTTCTTTCTCTACCTTCTCTATTTTGTCCACTTGTCCTTGGTACACATTATTACACATATTTACATCTGTAGAGGGGTCTTCTACTAATTTCCTCACTTTATCTATCATAGCTTCTACTTCCTAAATTTTCTGGTAGAGGTCTGCAGTCAACTTGTCTTCGTTCATGCAATCTGCTATGATTTTCCTTCCTTTAGCTACAATTTTATTTCAATGAAGCTTGACCAATCTTCAGAGAGTTGAGGTCAAGTGAAAAGTTTATAGTTAGCTCATTCAATCTCTTCTTGAGATACTTCCCTTCTACTACCTTAGCTGATGATTCTTCTAAGCTAGAAAAGTTTCCTTTGAAGCTTGTTGGGATAGTATTGACAACATCCACATAATGCACTTTTGTTACTTTCTTCTTTGTTGGCAATAGACTGTTCAAGATATTTTTTGACTCAACAAACAAAGAGTTTCTCATCACTTATTTCTCCTTGGCCTTTTCCATATCAAGGACATTGATCTTGATCAGGTCTTCTTCTCCCCAAGAGTCCAAGCTTGTAGTGTCAGGAGTCAAACTTGACAACAATGATGCTAATGGAGTGAGAGGTGTGCTAACTATCACATCTTTTATGGGTACTTCAATAGATGGCTTATCTATTGGTTCATTTTCCTTCTCCTCTTCTTATTCTTTTTCTTTTTCCTCTTCTTCTTCTTGTCCTGTTAGATCCTCAATCAACACATCTTCTTGCTGCTTTGGTGAATTATCACCACATAGTATTTCTACCTCTTGAGTACTCACAAAAGATTCCTCAAATTTGTCTAAGTCTTTGTTAGTGGCCACCATTGATATCTCCACATTATCAATCATTATTGTGTCTTTCTTGACTTGAGACATGGGCCCAAATGCCATTGCCTTTTTGGGTGTTGTCACTATGGGTGCAAAGTCTTATGGACCTATTCATAGGTGCATTAGTGACCTCAGCTACTTTGGATTTCTCAATAGGTGCTTTAGATGGGTGCAAATGTAGGTTACATTCATTGTTCAAGGAACACCTTCTGAAAGGTTTTTTCTATTTCCTTAGCTATAAGTTCATAATCCTTGTTCATTATGTGCAATGTTCTCATCTTTTTTCTAAGATGCAGCTTTACCAAATTCGTTAACAATACCTTTTCTTCTACTGAACATACTGGAAAATTGTCATCCAGTGTTTTTTCCTCTTATTCTCATGTCTTCTTCAGCTGCTTATCTTTTCAAAGTGTCCAAAATATCCCATACTTCATCTGGGATCAATGTGTTCAGTTCTATCAATATTTTCTTAAACTTGATCATATGTTTTATCAACATATCATGGATCTCAGACTTGTCAATTTCATGATATCTTTCATAGAACTTAGATATCTGATCAATCATTCCTTCCTCTACCATTCTAGTTCTTAATACTTGAAGACTTGGTAGGAATCCTACCTCAGGAGGTGGCTGCACATTTCAGCCTCTAGTTCTTGTGGCTCTTGCTAATGGATGACTTGTGACTGGCTAATTTTTCCTCCTTGACATTTTACTATGCTCTTGTGGTGTAGTGGAATTACTAGGAGTGGGCACAGGAGTGATATCATCTGTCTTCTTCTCCTTTTCTTTTGGATCATCATTTTTCTCAATTTATACTTTCTTCATCTTAGGATCATCAATATTTTCTATCTTGGCTTCCACAATGGATGCGCTCTCAATTTTCATAGCTATCTTTGCTTCTCTAGCTTTATCCAGGTCTACTTGGGTCACACCATGGATCTTCAAAATTTTAGAGGTGATTTTGGTGGCTTTCCTCTTAGTTGCAGCACTGTTTAGGACTACATTTATCTCCCTGGTCTTTTCCTCATATGTTCCCCATCTAGGCTCATTGGGATCCTTGGGCACCAATAGTAAGACTTGTGCATAGGCTTCCAAAAATTGTTCCTCCACTTCATAGCCAAGTGGATGAATCCACTTAGTTTTAGGCTCAACAACCTCCATACAAGTAATGTCTATTTCCACCATAAAAAAAATATTGTCCTTATACTTTTCAACTATGCTTTCAAGTATCCTATAACTCATCTTCTTCTTTATCCTGAATTTTTTTAACTATAACTCTATATAGAATTTTAGTGTGCTCTTAGTTGATGCCTTAAGAGACATTTGTGGTATTGTATGTAAACTTTTGTCAAGGTATAAGTCTGCTACTTTCCCAACTATATGAAAGTACATATAGATTATTAAAGACCCAAACCTAAATATCTTGTTCTTGTCATGTTTGATTGCCCTTATGTTATCCATCAACTATGTGCACAAGATCTCACACAAGTTGAATTCTCCATTTTCTCATACCAATCTGATGGCTACAAGAATAGTGGTTGTGGACACACTATTGACCCTGTTTGCATGTTGAAATCTATATCCAAGTATCATAGACATCAATTTGATGTCTTTCTCCTCAATTGGTTCATTTGTCATCCCGCGCTTGTCATTCTAGGATTTGTAGGCTTGCTCAACCAATTTTCTAACATCTTTACCAACTGGAAGAATGATGCTTGTCTTTGATAGACCCGTCATCTCATGAATGAGATCAGCTATGATTCTAACTATAACTTAACTTATCCAAAATAGGTCATCATGTATATCCTTCTCAACAAGATCTTAATCCAGTCAGATTCATAGAACTCACGTGTTGTAGCATACTCAATGACTGGGTGATTACCAAGGTGCATGAACTCTTAAGTGAATGTTTTGTCTAGATTTATCATGGTTTCTAGGTGCGACCTAATCTTGTCTAAACCAACTAGTTCCTTCTTATAATAGATATTTGCATGTATGTCTTCTACATGCATAACACCCATTGGGGTTCTTGAAAATTCTCCTTCTAGTTCATCTGGGGTGGACTTGAGGGGATGCTTCTTGAACACATATCTTTTCCTTTCCATGACATAAAAAATAACAAGTGTAGCCATGACTTACTTGATTTATCACTTCATAGAGGTTTCCTAGGGTTTTTGGATGGTCACGTCTAAATTAGAGCTTTGTAACAATCAATCTTCCTTCTTTGCTAATAAATTCAACTAAAATGCTTCACAACTCTACTTCTTGATCTTCTATGCTCTCCAATCGCTCAACTTAGAATGCAATGAATCTCTGATGGCTATAAATAAAATTTATGCCATTAATGCTTGTTGCGTAAACACAAGATGCAACTATAAATTTTGTTCTTTGTTTCTGATAAGAATCAGGTAGTGCGCTCTTGCATTCTACATCAACTAGACTTCAAACATTTATATCCAAAGGCACATACTCTGAGGATGAGTATACCAGCTACATAGGGGTCTAGAGCTAATCTAGCTCCCCCTATGACCATGAAGGTCATTTAACCATAAATAGAAGGTGCATCCATTACGGATGCATCCTCAACTATTTCATCAACATCATCCATCTTTTCTTCCTACCAAATGAAGATCACATCTTTTGTAGCTTGAATAAATTTGACTTCTCCTGGTTCTTCCAAAATTGATCCTTCTGACTTTTTAGGGCTTTCATTTATTTGCGCTCTTGTTCTCTAGAACCTAGAGATGTGTCTAGCCTTGTTACGTGAGTGAAAAATGACTAGAGGCCTAATATTCCTTGGCACATTCATGTGGGTACCATACTGCACTGTCTAGCTATGTGACCAACATAATTGCATATCTGACATGTAATGTTCTGAGATTTTTGCTATGGATGATTTCTTTGATTTTGTTGATTCTGATTTCTTTGATTTGATCTACAATTCATAGCTCTATGACCAAACTTATTACATGAATAACAATGACCATTGAAAGGTCTTACCTCTTTACAATCTCTAGCTATGTGACCATACTTGTAACAAGCATAACAAGTCTTATTTATTGACTTGCGCTCATCCTTAGATGTTTCAACTTCAGTTACTGTATGATTTCCTTCTTTCTTAGCTTTTGCAGTTTCTTCCAATGCTTTGTTTCTTGCTCGCATGTCATTGATTTGACTTTGTGCTTCATTGAATCCAATACCATTGATGTCTCCTTTAATCTTTTGTGCATACAATTGTGACTCTATGAGATCTTTTTGTGTGTAATTTTTCAATATGGTTCTTTGTCTCAATCAATTCAGATTCTATCTTTTTCTTGATGTTCTCTAACTCCAAGACTTTCATATTTTCTTTCCTTAGTTCTTCATCTAACTTCTTATTTTATTTGACATGTTCTTCATAGGCTTCTTGATTGTTAAGTAGCTTTTCATCCAACTCTTCAATCTAATGTTTCAGAGACATGTTTTCCTCATTTAGATTTTTAACTATTTTTAGCAAATCACTGGTGGAACAGTCTTTTCTCAGTCTTCTGATGATTTCTTGAGAATCACTAACCTTTTCTTTCAATTCTTCAATTTCTTTTTTAGATCTGTCAAGGGCTTCAAGATCTCCTTCAAGATTCTTTTTTAGATGTTTCATTTCTCCCTTATCCATAATCTCCTCAAGTGGTTAAACTTATCTTCAGAGGACCAGAGCTCTGATAACAATTATTAGGAATGGGAACACTGAGAGTGGGGGGGGTGAATCAGTGTTCTATACTTTATTACTTTTTTTGATATCTTGAAACTTAACTTAGTTTCTTAGTTACTAAATTCAATATCAATGCAAGTAAGATAAACACACATAACACAACACTAAATATGATTACGGGAAAATCCAAATAGGTTAAAACCCCGATGGGAATCGACACCCACTAAGAACTACACTAGTGGTTTATAATCCATGTTAGAAGATCTTGCAACCCTATTAGGAGTTGTTCTTTACAATGCTTTTAGTACAATGACCAGGTCAAGGGTCAGACCTTGTTAGGAGTCTTTTATAATTAACCCTATTAAGGGTGGGGACACACTGTCCTAGAGCTCACTTCTCAAGTGGTGAAGGCTACAACCTTTAGGATCTCAGACACACACTATATCTGCAAGGTGAACTATTATTGTGATACTGCTTGTCTGATCAGTTCCTTTTGTGCACTTATGCTTTAGCCTCTTGTAAATCACTACAACCTTCTAACTACTCTTGGTATGATTTGATCTACTTCTACCAATATATATATCTCATGTCATCTTTAATTACAAGGGTGCATGTCTTATTTATATGCGCATATAAAACTCTTCACTAAATCGGCCTATAACTAATTACATACAATGCTTCCAAATGAATTGGCTCAAGTGTGTTTACATATAATCATATTAACATGTCTATGCACTAAATATAGTAAGCGCATAGCCTTTACAAAACAATATTACAAGCGCTAAACAAAACAACAATAGTCGGCTCCATGCTTTGTTCTATTCTTCCACTCATTGTCTGTGTCACTTCATCTGACTGTAACTTCCTCATACTGACTCATAAAATCATGCACTCTTAGACTTAGCATGAATACATACTCTAAATCTTCTCTTCAAGGGCGCATGTCATAACTCTATCATACGCATGTGTGTTGATGCTCTGTTCACCTGGTGCTCTACTTATTGTCCAGTCTTCCATACTTAGCCATATATCTGATCTTCTTCATTATGCACTGACTCCAAAACTTCATATAACTTTTTTTCCATAATGAAAAAACTAAATATAGTCATATACATTAGTATAGTCAACTTCCCAACACTATCTTCAAGAACACTCTCACTCTCTTCATCTGACCAAAAAAATCATCAATCCTTAGCAAGGGATATTGGTTCTTCACTATCACCCTATTCAACTATAGGTAATGAATGCAAATATCCATCCTTCTTCTTCATGAAGATGATTGTGCACCTCATGGGGATACACTAGGATAAATATGACCCTTGGCCAATAAATTCTCTAATTAAAAATTGATCTCACTCAAATCTTGAGTGGTCATATGGTAAGGTGCCTAATAAATAGGCTCAACTCTAGGAATGAGATAAATGTATAAATATATATTGTGTTGAGGAATCATGCCTAGAATCTCATCTATAAACACATCTATGAACTCATAGAGTAGTGGGTGATCATCAAGAGATACCTCTCAACTCTCAATCCCATCCAGGTCATTAATAGAGACTACAAATTTTTTAAACCCTATCACATATTCTTCTTCAACTTCTTAGCTAAGATCATATGAAGTAAAATAGGCCTTTGGACTCCTATAAGCTCAAAATTCCCACCTACATCATCTACATACTATGCCAACTTACAATAGTAATTAATACTTTCTTGGTGGGAAGCTAATCAATCCATACCAAACACAATGGCATAAGATCCCAAGATTAGGATATGAAGACCTATGGTGGTAGTGAATATATTAAAATCTAACGCATAACCATTAACAAGGGAGTCGATAGTTACTCTAGAACCTATGGCTACCTCAACTTACTAGATATCAACTTGGCATGCTTTCACTAGCCCACATCGCTTAAAAATATAGGAGGAATGAAAGGATATAAATCACCAAAATTAAATAGCATAGAGGTAGAAGTATCATGAAAAACACTTGTATTTGAAAAAGTGGCTCCCAAGTGCTCATCTTAATGGTTATCAATTTTTCCAAAAAATTTGTGGGATCTACCTGCATCACTGAGAGTAAATTTGGAAGTAGACTACCTCTGACTAGCCCCCAAAAAAACTCTCTGTAGAGACATTTTTGTCTTTTGATCATGCTAACCATAAGTAAAACATGCCCATGGACTAGAACTACATCATTTCAAGGGTTCAATGGACTATTGATAACTCCATCTACTACCATTTGGATGAATTCTCTGAGATGACTGACTAGAATGAGATCACCTATTTTAGTTCCAATTATGATCTCTACCAGTTGGGGTACTATAACCACAGACACTCTAATGACCCTATGGATAAGACTACCTATAGTGCTGGTGGAAACCTACCATTGGAGGTGTTGAATTTATGTAGGAAGACCCTGTGGGTTGTACCTATGTACTGTATATAACTAACCTAAAAGGTTGTGCACTATGAACCCCCAGAAAAGTTACTCTCAGCCAATCTCTCTTTCATGATAGCTAAATAAATTATCCTAGATTGATTCATATGAACATCCCTAATAATAAGAACACTAAGGCCCTAAATGAAATGCTACATTAAACAAGGATCATCATGATTATAGATAAAATATTACCTCAAATCAAAAACTTATGCGCATACTGATCTATTATGATAGTCCCTTGTTGGAGGTCATGAAACTCATCAACACGTGCCTCTCTACACTTATCAAAAAAAAAAACTCTCACAGAATCACTCCTCAAAGATCTCCCAAGAGGTGGTTTCTATATCCATCTAGAGCTTCTACTCATATATGTACCACCAAGTAGATGCACAATCTCTATGAATACTGAGCTCTAATGTTTCTCACATAAAAGTGCATAGAAAAATAATTTCCAAGATCCAATAACTAGGTCTCAACCTTAGTGTCACTATTTATACCATCAAAAAAAGGTGGAAAATACATCATAAGGTCTCTCATAAGTACAACATGGATAGTATCCTTATCCACCACTTCCCTACCTCTCTAATGATCATCTCTCAAAATTGGTGGAGTACAAGAACACTCACACTCTCTTCTCTCCTCATGCTCTCTATGCTGAGATATCCATGAATCTCCATGGTGAGACTCATCTTGACAAGGTCCCAACTAAGCTATAAGATCATGCATCTATTAAAGTTCAATAGGGGGTTTCCATCATTACCTCCATGACCCTCTCTATGGTCCTTTTGGTGATCCTCATGCTACTCTTTTTCTCTATTCTCTTCTTGATGACGTTCCTCATCATGGTGACCCTCCTAATTGTCATCCTAATAGGCATTCCCTTGACCATGTCTATGTCTAGGAGGCATCCTTCAAAGAAAAACAAAGCATGGGTCAAAATCACATAAAATATACAACCAAGTCATACTAAGGAAATAGGAAATGAAAGATAACCATTGAGGTATATAACAACCAAACATCACTCACATAAAACACAATGGAAGAATAACACATAGATCACAACATATGGACATGGGCTCTCATACCAAATGTAATGTCCTACCAAGGAAATCTTGGAAAAAAGGGTTAAATATACACTAATTTATTTTTTTGAAACAAAGCATAATCATAATATAACAATAAAAAAAATTCTATATTGGAGTTGACGAATAAACAACCCACAGCTCCCAAGAACACTTGCATGCAAACACCTGTCATAGAAAGAGAGAGAGAGAAGAAGAAAGAAGCTATGGAGGCCTAAACACATTGATCCATGAGAGAGGATAAATCATTCTTGATGTGAAAAAACAAAATTTGTAATTCAATAATGAAAATCTGTAATACAATCTATTATAAATACAAAGGAGATCAATCCTTATAAAAGGAGATCTAAAAGCCTAAAAAGGTAAAAACTAGGTTGCACAATAATAATTAATTCCTAAAGTTTATCTTAAGCATAAAGAGATAATAAGTGACTTAGTAATTAAATCAAACATGATTTAATTAATAACAAAATACTTTATTACTCTAACACCCCCCCTAAAGATAAACTTTGGGAGAAGCTAAAAACCTAGAAAGAACTACTAAAAGCAAATGGGTCTCAACAACAAAGGCTTGATCAGGTACCCAAGTAGAAAAGAGAGTCTCTATAAAGTGGAGAAATGGAGAAAACCACATGGTAAAAACTCTACTCCAAAAAGAGACAAATACTAGTTTGAAGGACTAAAGAAGCCTCCAAAACTAGGAATGGTCCAAAAAATAGGAACAAGAATGAACATGTAGAACATCACTGAAGTAGGAAGCTTCAAACTCTATCAAGAAGTAATTAATGATACAAAGATCCTCCACTAAAATATGACCAAGTAGAGAAGACTATAATTTGCATGAGTGCCCTCAAATGACACTACTCAAATCAAGAGGCAAAAAAAGACAAACAACTAAAGTCAAAGATACAAATAACTATAATCTGCACTAGTGCCCTCAAATGACACTACTCAAATCAAGAGGCGAACAAAGGAAAACACTTGAACTCAAAAATATAGATGGAATAAAAACACCAAAATTATGAAGAGCTAATCAATCAAGTTGTAAGAGCATGTCCAAAAATAGGAAAGAAAGAGTGTCCATATGGTAAATGATCCATCTCACCAGAATGCATAGGTACCCATCCGCTACATTTGCCTAGTATATAGAATCAAATATTGAATACATAGCTCACACTATCAAAAAAAGGAAGCAGTAGAACCAACAGTAGAAGCCCCCAGATAATGTTGCCAATGGAGTAATGATAGGTACATTGAAAAGATCATCTAATATGAACTGGATGATGAAGAAGAATCTAAAACATCAAAGGTGTGGATATAGTACAAACACATATAGAGATATCTAAGGATAGTGTCATTGGAGGAACACTCACATGAAAAGGTATATGGCAAGCAAAGGCAAACATCAGACCCCCCTGCCACTTTATAATGGACTGTGAGTACAAAGAGCATGAACATGTGCAAGATCCCATAAATACAATAGAATGGAATGTTATCTCAGTGTGTGTGCATAAAATAATGCTACAAAATTTAAATATACAGTGCTCAAAGAAGATTGAAGGCTTCTGAAACAAAAGAACAACCAAAGATGAGCCATCCCTCAAAGGGAAGAGATCCCAAGACCTGTAACATCCAAGATATCTACCAGATTGCAAAAATGAAAGAATATAAATAAAATGCACCTAAATTAAAATTTGGAAAAATGACTCATAGCACTAGAAATATCTCAAAACAAGATTTCCAATGATATCTTTTTTTCCCAAAACGGAGTCTGGATGTGTAAGATAGGGTTCTTGGAGTGCAAAACTGAACATCTGGATTTGATAGTAAAAAATTCTATAAAAAAACAAAATAAAAAATTCAACCCCCCAGATATAGATAGATCTTGGAACCATCTTTCTAATGATATATTGTTTGCCCAATTTTGACACCGTATGCTCAAGATATGAGCAAAACACCACAAGCTGTGCAGATGGAAGATAGAAAATAAGCTCTATCTTTGAACCCCTAGTGCACAAAATAGAGGCAAAAAATCCTAAATCCAAAAGGATAGAAATATCTACCTCTAAACAAGATTTCCAACAGTATCTCATTTGCTAAAAAAGGATACTGTATGCTCAAGTTATGAGAAAAAAACCAACAGGTTCTCTGCAAGGCCCAAAAATGGTGTCTGAAAGATGTTGATGCACTACTGATGTCAACACTTCACATGCCTAAATTTGACTGCCATATGCCCATCATGGCAAAAAAAAAGAAAATCCCCTGGGGCTAATAAACTCTCACCCCTAGTTGCCACATGACTAGGGGCTGACTACAGGGCTACAAGCACTAGGGGCTGATCCCTATGTGACTAGCAACTAGCTAAAAAAGGTTGCAATTTGGTGGAACTATTAGCTCCCTAGCGGTTAGCCCTTAGTCATGCAGGTGACCGCAGCTATGACTACTAGTAACTGTGATTTTAACCTAGCGGTGATTGTGGCAGTTACATCACAGTCATCGGGCGGTGACTGTTGTGGTCTGCAAGTCACCTGGCGGTTACCTTGGCTGCCTGCAGTAGCGCTTGGGTGGCCACCTAGTGGTGCCTGAACTTTTTTAATTTTTTTTTAAAATAACATGCCTCAGTTTGTATGCCAAGGTCATATGGCCCTGGTATGCAAAAAAAATATCCCAAAAAATAAAATGTCATCCAAATTGGATATACCTTATATGGAAATAGGGGTTTTTGGGTGCTATAGACGCAATCATGAGGTCTGTTTGGGCCAAGATGACTAGAAAAAGAGCCCCCCCCCCATATCTGATAGGAAATCCTCTAAAAATTTAGAGGTGACAAATATGGGTGAATCTCTCAAGAAGAGGATAGGGGCAAATAGATCTGAAGCTCTGATACCATATTGGAGTTGATGAATAAACAACCCACAGCTCCCAAGAACACCTGCCATACAATGAGAGAGAATAAGTAAGAAGCTATAGAGGCCTGAACGCATTAATCCTTGAGAGAGGAGAAATCATTCTTGATGTGCAAAAACAAAAGTTACAATTCAATAATGAAAATCTATTATACAATCTGTTATAAATACAAAGGAGATCAATCCTTATAAAAGGAGATCTAAAAACCTAAAAAGGTAAAAGCTAGGTTGCAAAATAATAATTAATAAAGAAATTAATTATTATATGCCTAAAGTTTATCTTAAGTATAAAGAGATAATAAGTGACTTAGTAATTAAATTAAACATGATTTAATTAATAAGAAAATACTTTATTACTCTAACATTCTAAAGCTAACATAATAGACATCACATGTTCGCACACAAGTAGAAGACTTTAAAAGAACTTCCAAATGTTCCCAGACAACCCCTAACATGATCATAATGGAGATCACATATTCCAAAGACCACCCTTCACAGATCTGGACAATATACATGAATCTTGAGAGGAAAAGACAACAAGCATTCATGGATACCAAAAAGGGATACCATTATCAAGTCTGATCCCATAACATAGATGTTATTTTTAAGCCCAAAGTAAATGTTCCTACTATGATTAAACATACAAGTTCATTTCCTCTCTAATAATACACAAAATAATAACATAACCTATGATCCTCAAATAATCACAAAAAAGGTCTAGTAGAGATATAAGAACCCTCAAGAATCCATCCTAGATACACACGGGAAGAACCCAATTCACAAAATTGATTGGAAAAATAAACTAGGTAGAGAGAATGAATGAAAGAAGAGATTGATTCTTGTTGCATAGACACTTATCTAAACAGACACTGATCTATGCAAATGTTGATCTACACAAACTTTGATTCATGACAAGTGAAATTTTAGATGCAAAAAGTTTTAGTCGAGAGGGGCAGAGATGTTGATCTGTAGGCAGAGACATTGATCTCTACAAATGCCAAAAAGTAGGCATAGATGTCGATCTATGAAATTTATCCAAAATACAAGATTTGAAAGTCTAGAACCTAAGCCAAATCCAACATATAGTTGAAAATCATCTAGCTCCACATCAAGGAGTACTAGAACAAAACATATCAAGGCCATGATCACTTGATTGCAACAAAATATATAAATGAAAGCATAAAAGAAACAAGACTAATATGTTAGGAATAGTCCCAAGAGATAACTAAGAGGGGCATGGAGGGGTGCATCAGTTATCTACAAGTTTCAATTCTTTATTCAATTAAGTACACTTAAACATAAATCTTAAACACAATGAAAGAACACTTGAACAAAACACCAATATTTTGGCTATGGGGAAACCCAAATAGGTAAAATCCCCAGTGGGAATTGACACCCACTAATAATTTGCACTAGTGTATTATGATTCTTGTTAGAAGATCCTTAACCTTGTTAGGAGTTGTCTTTAAAATGCATTTAGTCTAGTGACCTGGTCAAGGGTCAGACCCTGTTAGGAGTCTTTTACAATTAACCTTGTTAGGGGTGAGGACGCACTGTCCGAGAGCACACTGCTCAAAGGGCGAAGGCTGCAACCTTCTAAATAACAGATACACACTATATCTAGATCTTGGTGAATTGTACTTTGACCTACTATCTATATTAGTTCCAATGTATAGCCAAAACTCTTTACTTGGTCACATAGACCTTCTACTAATGGCTCAATACTTCGCACACTCTGCTATGCTCTTCACAATCAACCATGAACCACACCTTAGCAATCACAATTGACTTCCTATAAATATATTTTCTCCAAATGATATAATCAAGTTAACCTATTAGAACCACCTTGAAATCATATTAGAGAAACCATAACATCATCCAATAATAATTTTGTTGGCTCTACTTAGCACTTATCACAAAACTAGAACCTATCTAATTCAATAATTGTAGACGCACATACACATTGTCGGCTCTACCAAATTAACTGTAACTTTCTCCTTAGGCTGAATTACATCATTCACTCTTAACCAAACATTTTTAACTCTTCTCTAATCACTAGTCCAAGGGTGCATACCGAAATGATAGGCGCAACTCCTAAACCAATAAGATCTTTGTCAGCTCTTCCGAACAAACATAGAATACTTCAACTAGTGAATAGCGACTACATAACTTTACTTCTACTAATCATTAAACTCTACATCCATGAACTTATCATCTCTAGCATGTCTCCATAATATATCTAAACGCGTAAGGCTTCATGATAAATGTACAGACAATTACTCACAGAACACTGCCTATAACTCTGTTAGGAACATTGCTGCCACAAGCTGTTGTATAACTATTTGTAATAACAATTAACCTACACATCCATGATATCATGCTGATAAAATGTCCATGCTACTTATACTCAATACTTAATGCATAAGTCTTCCATGCATGCTACTTACCATATGTTGTCATCAAGGACAAACATACAGTTAGTAGTGGCCTACTGGAAAATCTCCAACTTTGGCATTGATGGAAATATATGGAATGAAAAAAACCACCAATCCAAATGAGAAATTCTTTTATAACATTCTCCATTTCCTCATCAAAACTCCCCCAAGGATGAATCCTCCATTTTTTGCAATATTCTTCAATATTCTTCATTTCCTCAACTAAACTGCTTCTATGACTAAATACTACCCCTTAGTATATTACTCCTTCTTTGCTTTTGTTTTTCATGACTCTATATATTACTCCCCCTTTGACATCAATGGAAAAGGGCACCATTCATTTTAAGCACTAGTACTACTCCTAAGGTAGAGTAGTCAACCTTCCATCGGTCCCTGAGGATTGATGCTATTTCTTCTTTCTTCTAAGCAGAACCAAGGAAGGGAATTACTCCCAACTTCTCCCTGAGATACTCAAAAGTATCATTTGGCAAGGGCTTTGTAAATATACTTGCTAACTGATCTTTAGTAATCACATAATCCAACTTAACTTCTTTCTCTGCTACTTTCTCTCTTAGGAAGTGATACTTGATCTCAATGTGTTTTGTCTTTGCATGCATCATAGGGTTCTTTGACATATTGATAGTGCTAGTGTTATCATAATGAATAAAAATAAGTTAATCAATATGAATTCCAAAATCTTTTATCATTTTCTTGATCCAAACAATTGTGGAACAATTTAGGGCTGTTGTAACATACTCCTTGTTGACTGAGAGATACAATTTTGCTTGTTTCTTGTCCAAGTGACAAGTCTGTCACCAAGAAACACTGCTCTTCCTGATGTACTCTTTCTATCATCAATGCATCTTGCCCAATCTGCATCAATATACACATGAAGCTCAACATTTTTTGAATTAGGATACCATAGACCATAGTCTATAATACCTTGCAAGTATTTGAATATTCTTTTTACTACCATAAGGTGACTTTGTTTAGGCTTTGTTGCAAATCTTCCAACTATGCCAACTGCATTGGAGATATCAGTTCTAGTTTGAGTAAGATAAATGATTTTTCCAATCATAGACTTGTACAATGTTATATCTACTACTAGTGAGTCATCCTCTTTTGTAAGCTTACATCTAGTTATCATAGGTGTTTCTACTAGCTTGCAATCATCCATCTTGAATTTCTTCAATATCTCTTTTACATATTTAGACTTATTAATGAAAATACCTTTCTCTGTCTGTTGGACATTTAGTCCCAAAAAGTATTTGATAGGTCCAATCATGCTCATTTAAAACTCACTCTGCATTTCCTTAGCAAATTCTGCATTGAGTTTGTCATTACCTCCAAAGATAATGTCATCAACAAATATAGTTACAAGTAGTAAACCTTCAAATGTATCTCTTATGAAAAGATACCAATCTGCTGCTCCTTTCTTGAATCCAATTTTAGTTAGATATCCATCAAGTCTCTCATACCATTCTCTAGGGGCTTGCTTAAGTCCATATAGGGCTTTCTTCAATCTCCATACCATATCAGGTATGTTTGATAAGGTGAATCCTTCTGGCTACTCAATATATACTTCTTCTTTTAACTCTCCATTCAAGAATGCTGACTTGACATCCATTTGATAGAATTTGAATTTTTTTACTGTTGCATAAGCTAGAAACAACTCAATAGCTTCTAATCTTCTCATAGGTGCAAATGTGTCTAAGTAATCAATACCTTCTCTCTACACATATCCCTTACATACTAACCTTTCCTTGTTTCTTACTACTATACTATATTCATTCATCTTGTTTCTAAATATCCATTTTGTTCCAATAACATTCTTGTCACTAGGTCTTGGGACCAGTTCCCAAGTATCATTCTTGATAATCTGATGTAGTTCTTCTCTCATAGTATCATGCCAATTTGAATCATTACATACATCTTCAACACTTAAATGTTCAATATGAGATAGTAAACATACCGCCTCATTGCTTACTGAAATCTTTGCTTTTGATCTTTTTGTGACTTTGCCACTCTAATCATCAATGATGTCATCTTTGGAATGATATCTAGATGCAAACTTTGGAGATTTAGGTGATATTGTCTCATCTTCCTTCTGAGTTTCTTCTTCACCTATTTCAGGGTCATTGAGCAATACATCAATACTGTCAAACATTTCTTCAACAAATATCTCACTAGTGGAGGGTTTGGGTTCTTCTTCAATCATAGGTGAGTAATCATGATATCTTTCTTGAACCATAAATTTTTCATCAATCTTATAAATGAGGACTTTCAATGATCTTCTTCAATCTCAAGTTAAAACATCTTTAAGCTTTTCTTTTAGTAGAGTGACCAAGGAAAATACCTTCATCACTTCTTGCATCAAACTTTCCTATTGCTTCATCCCTCTTGATGTAGCACTTTCTTCCATAGATTCTAAAGTATTTCACTGTGGAAACATTACCAAACCATAACTCATAGGGAGTATTATCAGTGCCAGGCCTTAATTGTATTCTATTGATGGTATAGACTTCTATATTGACTGCATCTCTCCAATAGGTGTGTGCCACCTTTCCTTCAATCATGATGGTGCATGTTATATCAAGGATGATCCTATTCCTTCTCTCTGCAATCCCATTCCACTGAGGGGTTCTAGGTGCACTTTACTATCTCTTCATGCCATGTTCTTCGCAGTATTCATAGAATCTGTCAAAGGTGAATTCTCCTCCTCTATCCAATCTTAGACACTTTATCTTTAGTCTAGATTCATTCTCAACCTTAGCTTTGAATATTTTGAACTTCTCAAACACTTCTAACTTATCTTTCAAGAACACAACCCACATCATTCTAGAATAATCATCAAAAAACAAAATGAAATACCTTTCTCCATAGTATGATCTTGTTTGAGTTGGTCCACATAGACCTATATGAATCAAATCCAAATTTTTCTTTGCTGAATTTAGCTTGCTTCTAAATGAATTCCTCACATGCTTTCCCATCACACATTGTCTACAAATAGTATCAACTGGCTTTGCTATGCTAGGTAGATCTCTTACTGCTTTTACATTGCTTATTTTTACTATGTTATCAAAGTTGATATGTCATAGTCTTTTATGCCATAGCCAACTATCATGAACTTTAGCAAAAAAACAACTTGCTTTAGGATTAAGTTGAAAAACATTACCTTTAGTCTTTGATCCTAATGCAATCATTTCTCCTTCCTTGTTGTTAATGATGCACTTGTTTCCATTGAATTAATACAATAGCCTTTGTCAAGCAACTGGCCAACACTTAGTAGGTTATGCTTCAATCCATCAACATATAGAACATCATCAGTGTTATTCTTTCCATCCAAGGTGATGGATCCTCTACCAATGATGGGTTTAGGGGTGTTATCTCTAAATCTAACAATGCCTCCTTTGTATCTGTCCAAATGAACAAATCTATCTTTATCTCATGTCATGTGATGTGAAAAACCATTGTCAATGATTCAATCTATTCTAATGTCAGCTTGTGAAATTAGAGCTAACTCTTGTGAATTCTTCTCATCTTCAAGAGAAATGAATCTGATTTCCTCTTCTACAGATTCTTCATCTGATACTCCATCTCTAGCATAGTAGCATTCCTTTGTATGCTTAGGCTTGTAGTTATTCTTGAAATTCTTAACTCTTGTAGGACACTAAGAAGAAAAGTGACCAGTCTTATTACATGAAAAACACTTGAATGGTAATTGACCTTTGTATTTTCCTTTTCATTTATTTTCTCTTTTAGCAATCATAGCAATGAAATCATCTAGTATTTTCTCTTCATCATCATCATCAAAATTATCAGAAGTGTTCATATATTTCTTACCATGGAATGATGCTTTGAAGGGTATCTCACTTCTAGGTTCTGTCTTGAATCTTGAAATTTCAAAAGCTAAAATTTTGCTAATCAAGGTCTCTCTCTTGAAATCTGTTGTAAGCTACATTGTCTCATCAAGGATGTTGATCTTGTTTTCATACTCTTCTATAAGAGTAGTCATCAATTTATCCATAATATCTTCTTCCAAGATTTCTCCACCATTGTTTCTGATCCCAGCAATTGCTTCATTGATCCTTTGGTTGTAAGCTCTGATGTTTTCTTTAGGTAGCATTTCTAATGCATTGTATCTTTTCTTCCATGTCTTTCTATGTGCATTCTTTGCTTGAATATCTCCTTCAAACATGTCTTCTAGGTGCTTCCATATCTTGTAGGCTATGTCAACTTTCTTTAACTCTAAAAACTCACTGTCAAATAAGGTGCTTATAAGGGCTTCTTTGGCTATTGCATTCTAATGAAATAATTCCTTATGTTTGTCAGTAGCATCATCCTTTGCAAGGTCTGCTAAAGAAGGGATCTTAGTCTCTTTGACTGTTACTTGAAAAACTTCAAAAGAAATGCATTGCAAATGTGTCATTATCTTGTTCTTCCAGTCAAGATAATTCTCTCCATCAAATTTAAGACTTTCTTTTCTGAAGAATTTCATCTGATCAACCTCAAGCTGTTAAACTTTCTCTCCGAGGAACTTGGCTCTAATACCAATTATTAGGAATAGTCCCAAGAGATAACTAAGAGGGGGGGGGGGGTGAATTAGTTATCTACAAGTTTCAATTCTTTATTCAATTAAGTATACTTAAACATAAAACATAAACACAATGAAAGAACACTTGAACACAATGCCAATATTTTGGTTACAGGGAAACCCAAATAGGTAAAAACCATGGTGGGAATTGACACCCACTAATAATCTACACTAGTTATGATCCTTGTTAGAAGATCCTTAACCCTGTTAGGAGTTGTCTTTACAATGCATTTAGTATAGTGACCTGGTCAAGGGTCGAACCCTGTTAGGAGTCTTTTACAATTAACCCTGTTATGGGTGAGGACGCACTGTCTGAGAGAACACTTCTCAAAGGGTGAAGGATGCAACCTTCTGAATAACAGATACACACTATATCTAGAGCTTGGTGATCTATGCATTGACCTTTTGATTGGATTAGTTCCAATGTATAGCACAAAATATTTACTTGGTCACATAGACCTTCTACTGATGGCTCAATACTTCATACATTCTGCTCTTCTATTCACAATCAACCATGAACCACACCTTAGCAATCACAATTGACTACCTATAAATATCTTTCCTCCAAATGATATAATCAAGTCAGCCTATTAGAACCACCTTGAAGTCATATTAGAGAAACCATAACATCATCCAATAATAATTCTATCAGCTCTACTAAGCACACATCACAAAACTGAGACCTGTCTAAATCAATAATTATAGATGCACGCTACACACTGTCGGCTCTACCAATTTAACTGTAACTTTCTTCTTATGCTGAATTACATCATGCGATCTTAACCAAACATTTTTAACTCTTCTCTAATCACTAATCCAAGGGTGCATACTGAAATGATAGGTGCAACTCCTGGACCAATAAGATCTTTTTCAACTCTTTTGAACAAACACATAATACTACAACTGATGAATAGAGAATGCATAAATTTACTTCTACTAATCATCAGACTCTGCATCCATGAACTTCTCATCTCTAGCATGTCTCCATCATATATCTAAATGCACAAGGGTTCATGATGACTATATAGACAATTACTCACAGAACACTGCCTGTAACTCTGTCAGGAACACTGCTGCCACAAGCTACTATATAATTGTCTATAATAACAATTAACCTCTATGTCCATGATATCATGTTGATAACATGTCCATGCTACTTATACTCAAGGACTAATACATAGTCTTCCACACATGCTACTTACCATATGTTGTCACCAATGACAAACATACAGTCAGTTTGGCCTATTGGCAAATCTCCAACATAATCAAGAACATCAATATCCATATATATAATACATATACCAATTCCATTATGTGAAGTGAACTCTCAAGCTCCAAGGCTCTGTATCTAGAATAATTTCATCACTTGTACATCGATCCCCAATAGTGGTAATGTACAATGCCACCCTACCATGTGAAACTGATGAAGGGTGCTCCCCTTAATACCACAAACACATAACAGAAACAAAGAAACAACAACAATATGCAAGAACAGAAAATTGGCTTCTTATTATCTCCACAAATGTGGAATTACAAACTTTCAGAATTATAATATGCAAAGCCACATGGGCATTCCCTTACAATATTCTGTAGGACAAAGCCTCGAATCAATACCTAGATCTACTACCAGAACTACCTAGACAACACTACGGGCCTTCTTTATATAGGCAATTTCCACCGCTTGAGAAGGTTCCAGAAATTTAGCCCTTAAGGCTGACTATACATAGAATTAATTTATTTTCATAATTTTTACAATAGGGTCAGCTCAAAAGAAATAAAAAATATTCTTTTAGGTAGCCCAACTTCCAGAGGCCAGAACTTTTTAACCGTAGCTCTGTTTTTCTATTGTAACCACTTTTCAGAAATGCCATGATGAGATCTATAGTGCTTGACATCCGCTAGCACTAGTCAGCTAGGGGTCGATCGTGATCTGGAGCCTTTAAGGCCTTCAAAATTGACCTAAAAGATTTTGTACCCAAGAACCTCAATAACTTCACCAATACTAATGATGTGGCAATGAAACTCAACTGGTAGATTGAAATGACTAGGATGAACCTCCAACTGTGAAATCAAAACATTCTGAGATCATATGACCAACTTACTAAAAATAGTAAGTTTCCATAAATAGCAGCTCTGCACAAGATAGCCCTTATTGAAAAGCAAACATAAATATTTTTGGGTGATGCAAGATTGCTCTTACACCTAGGATGCTCCTGCATCAGACACTCAGGGTAATTTGAGAAGTGACCCTATCACGACTCAGGTGTGCAGAGGAAAACCAAGACGGTTAACCTCCTCCTTTGCTAGCCATGATGAATCTTCAATAGGTCATCCTTTCCATTTCACCAAATACTCTTCATATTTCCTATTCCTTGTGCTTCTACCAACATGACTATCTAGTATGTCTTCAATCTCCTTGATATCTGAACTGGTTGCTGGAATAGTCCACTGTGTTGTTGTAACCTCATCTTCAACACCTCCTTCATGATACTCTATCAGAACTGAAACATTAAATACTGGTGAAATATTCAGCTCAATAGGAAACTCAACGTCATATGCATTTCCTGAATCATGCTTCTTCAGTATCTTACATGGCCCAAACTTCTTCATTTTCAACTTGTTATATGTACCAACTGGAAATCTTTCCTTCCGCAAATGAACCATGACTTCATCTCCAACCTGAAATTATTTATGCCTCCTTTTCTCATCTACCTTAGCCTTATATTGCACATTCATCTTGGTAATGTGCTTCCTCACCTCCTCATAGATGTTCTTCAAATGTTCTACAAAATCCTCAGCTTCAGCACTACTTATTTTTCCTTTATCTATCTTTCTCAACTCAAATGCATTTCTTGGACTACTCCCATATACAATCTGGAATGGTGATTTACCAGTGCTCCTGTTGACAAAATTATTGTATGCAAATTCTACTTGTGGTAAAATCAAATCCCATCTTGTTGGCTTATCTCCAACCAAACATCTCATCAAATTTCCCAAACTCCTATTCACCATCTTTGTGTGTCCATCAGTTTGTGGATGATGTGATGAACTAAACTTCAAATTTTTCTTCAACTTTTTCCACAATGTACGCTAGAAATATCCAATAAACTTAGTGTCCCTATCTGAAACTATACTCTTTGACAAACCATGTAGTCGCACCACTTCTCTAAAAATAATTCTGCTACATGAACAACATCATTAGTCTTCTTGCAAGGAATAAAATGTGCCATCTTCGAAAATCTATCAACTACCACAAAAATTGAATCATGTTCCCATTGTGTCCTTGGTAAACCAAGAACAAAGTCCATACTGATATCCTTCCAAGGCTTCTCTGGTATAGGTAATGATTGATACAACCTTGTATTCTGCTTCACTCCTTTCACCATCAGACATACTCTGTAACTCTGTACAAACTTCTTGACATCTTGCTGCAACTGTGGCCAATAATAATTCTCACTAACCAAAGAAAGGGTTTTATCATGACCAAAATGTCCAGCCAATCCTCTGCTATGCTTCTCCTTGATGAGATTCTCCCTCATAGAACTTCTTGGAATGCACAACTAACTCCCTCTAAATAGCATACCATTCTGAATGATAAAATCCAGCCACTTCATTTTGTCTAGAGTAACAAGTTCTTTACAAACTTTCCAAGCTTCACCAAAATTAGGATCCTCTGGATACAAATTTTTGAGTTCCTTGAACCCAACCACCTCAATCTGCATCTCTGTCAGCAATAGTTTCCTTCTACTAAGCGCATCTGCAACCCTGTTAGACTTTCCACTTTTGTGTTTCAAAACAAATGTATAACTTTGCAAAAACTCAACCTATTTCAAATGTCTTTGATTCAACTTTCCTTGACTATTCAAATATTGCAAAGCTTGATGATCAGTATACAAAACAAACTCCTTAGGAAGCAGATAGTGTCTCCACTTCTTCAATGCCTGAACTATAGCATAAAATTCTTGATCATAAATAGAATATTTTCTCTTGGCATCATTTAACTTCTTACTAAAATAAGCAATAGGTTTACCTTCTTGGCTCATAATAGCTCCTATTGTAGTACCACTAGCATCACAATCTACTTGAAACACCTTATGAAAATCTGAAAGTGCTAAAATGGGTTGTTCTATAACTTTTTATTTGAACAATTTAAAACTCTTATCTACCCCATTAGTCCACTTGAACTCTTTTATATCCCCTCTCATCGTTTTAGTCAAGGATCCACAAATACTACTAAAATTTTTGATAAAATTTCTATAAAAGCTATCCAAACCATGAAAAGATCTTACCTCAGTAGCACTCCTTGGAGTAGGCCATTCAAAGATAGCCTATACTTTCTCTAGATCCATTTTTAGACCTTCTGCTAAAACTACAAATCCCAAATACATTAACTCTTTCTTCACAAAACTGCACTTCTTCAAATTAATCAATAATTTCTCATCTCTCAACTTCTCAAACACCATACAAATATGCATCATATGTTCCTCCAATGTCTCGCTAAAGATCAAAATATCATCTAGGTAAACAATGACAAACTTACTAGCAATTCTTTCAAAACCTTGTTCATGAGCCGCATGAAAGTGCTCGGTGCATTGGTTAGCCCAAAAGGCATGACTAACCACTCATACAATCCTTCCTTTGTTTTGAAGGTAGTCTTCCATTCATCTCCTTCTCTGATCTGAATTTGATGATATCCACTCTTCAGATCTATCTTTGAGAAGTACACAGCCCCACTCAAACAATCCATAATATCATCCATTCAAGGCAATAGAAACTGGTACTTGATTGTGATCTTGTTTATTGCTCTAGAATCTGTACACATCCTCCATTCTCTATTCTTCTTCGGTGCTAATACCACTAGTACAGCATAGGGACTCAGACTCTCTTGAATCAAACCATTCTATAACAACTCATGTACTTGTCTATTCAACTCTTCACTTTCTATTGGTGTCATTCTATGTGCTTCCTTGTTTGGCAAACTGGCTCGTAGAATCAAATCCATCTAATGACTGATCTTCCTTACCGGTGGTAATCCATCAGGTATATTATCAGATACAATATCCTGAAACTCATTCAATAAATCTACAACTTCTACAAGTACATCCTCTACTTCTTCTTTACCAACTTTTGGAATTAAAGAAAAACACACATGCTCATGCCTCATGCCATCTAAGAATTTTCTTCCATCAACAAAAGTTATTCTTGCATTACCACATACCTTTTCTTTGGTCTCCTTCAATGGCTTTATCTTATGTCGCACTCCATCCTTTGTGAGGGAATAGGTATTTGCACAACCATCATGTACAACACATCTATCAAACTACCATGGCCTACCCAACAACATGTGACATGCATCCATAGGTATGATATCACATAGTACCTCATCATGGTACCCACCAATCTTGAACTTTACTAGGCACTGTTCACTGAACATGACCTTGTGGTCATCCTGCACCCAGGAAATCCAATATGGATGTGGGTGTTTTTGTCTCTTGAGCTTCAACTTTATCACCATCTTTTTAGACACCAAATTTTTAGTGCTTCCACTATCAATAATCACATCACAGCATTTACCCTCACACTTGCATCTAGTGCGAAAAAGGCTCCTCCTTTGTTCAGGTTCATTCTCACTACTCAGCAAGACTCTTTTATTAATTAGCGTTTCTCCTCTTTCAATATCTTTAGAATTTGATGATCTGGCATCTTCATCTACATGTGCAACTCTAGCCTAACCTTCATTCCTCCTATCTATCCTTCCTTGGCATTGAGGACATTCAAATGCCCTATGACCTTCTTCTCCACAGTGAAAACATGTTCCACAGAAGTCTCCTCTTCCTGAACCTTGTCCTCTTCCTCTTCCTCTCTGATCTCTATTGTTATGATCTTGGAAATGATTGAAATTGTTTCCTCTCTAATTTTGACTACTATTGGCCTCATCCTTCTTTTTTAGATCTTCATTTCAGCCTCCATATAACCATCCATCAAATCATCCACCGCAACCTCTTCCATTTTGGCTTCTCTCAAACTTCTTGTTCAATTTTTCCTCTACTTTTAGAGCAAACTGGTATGCCTCTTCAATACTATTCATTCAAACTAGATTCAACTCTTCTTGAATGCTCAACCTCAACCCATTAAGGTAATGGGCAACTTTCTCTTTATTCGCTTTTGCATGGCTTGTTCTGATGAGGATTCGATAGAACTCCTCTCTATACTCCTGAATAGATCTTCCTACTTGCTTCAAACTTTGCATCTTATTCAGTAGGTCAAGCTCATAATCAATAGAAATGAACTGTCGCTTCAATTTATCCACCATTCGATCCCATCCTATGATTTTATCTTTCCCTCTTCTATTTTTCTCCAATTGAATCTCTTGCCACTAGATCTTCGCATGACCTTTCAGTCTGGCCTTCGCGAATTTGACCCTATCAGGATCCTCAATATCCTCATACTCAAAATATTCTTCACATTCATTAATCTAGTTGCTCAACTCCTTTGGGTTCAGATCTCCTAAAAATGCAAGAACCTCAATCTTAGGTCTTTTTCCGATCTTGGAAATGGCTCAAAAAAGTCTTTATTCCTCTTGGTTCACAACCTTGACTTCTCCTTCTTGATCTTCTTCTTAAGCTTCATCCTCGCTTTCATCTCTGACATTAAGATTCATTCCTCTATGAATATCCTCTTGCAATGCTTGCATTTGTCTCTGGAGCGCTCTAACCTCAGGTTTTATAACACCAGCTCTTCCACCACGTTCCCTTCGTGGAGGCATTTTCGTGATTCTTGTTGAAACCCTAACCATGGCCCTGGTGCAAACTACCTCACAGTCAGTGATTTGTTTACACAGAAACCCTAACCCATGGTCCTGGTGCAAACTGCCTCATAATCGGTGATCTATTTACACACTCAGGAACTCCTGCTCTGATACCACTTGATGAAGGGTGCTCCCCTTAATACCACAAACACATAACAGAAATAGAGAAACAACAACAATATGAAAGAACAAAAAATTGGCTTCTTATTATCTCCACAAATGTGGAATTACAAACTTTTAGAATTACAATATGTAAAGCCACATGGGCATTCCCTTACAATATTCTGTAGGACAAAGTCTCGAATCAATACCTAGATCTACTACCAGAACTGCCTAGACAACACTACGGGCCTTCTTTATATAGGCCATTTCCACCGCCCAATAAGGTTCCATAAATTTAGCCCTTAAGGCTGACTATACATAGAATTATTTTATTTTCACAATTTTTACAATAGGGTCAGCTCAAAAGAAATAAAAAATATTCTTTTAGGTAGCCCAACTTCTAGAGGCCATAACTTTTTAACCGTAGCTCTATTTTTCTATTGTAACCACTTTTTGAAAATGCCATGATGAGATCTACAGTGCTTGACATGCACTAGCACCAATCAACTGGGGCTCGATCGTGATCTAGAGCCTCTAAGGCCTTCAAAATTGACCTGAAAGATTTCGTACCCAAGAACCTCAATAACTTCACCAATACTGATGATGTGGCAATGAAACTCAACTGGTAGACTGAAATGACTAGGATGAACCTCCAACTATGAAATCAAAATATTCTGACATCGTATGACCAACTTACTAAAAATAGTAAGTTTCCATAAATAGTAGCTCTGCACAAGATAGCCCTTATTAAAAAGCACATAGAAATATTTTTGGGTGATGCAAGATTGCTCTTACACCTAGGATGCTCCTGCATCAGAAACCCTTAGGCCCACCCCACCATGCTCATAGAGATAGAAACAAAGCTAAAATCACAAGGTAACCATACACACCAAGAAGGGATACACCCACACCAATTAGGATATATGAAAAATGATGAAAAATGGTTTGATTATAAACACAATGCAAGTATAAGATGCAAGTAAGTCAAGGTCGCTACTTAGAGCTATCAAGGCTATCATGTAGGGACTTAAGGTAGAGTGTCATTACTTAGCTCTCAGTAGCTCAAGTAGCATCAAATCTCAAGTCAACAACCTTAGAAGCACAAATATCAGAATGTGTCTCATGTCAACACTCGTAGATGAATAGATACACCTCTACCTCAGGTCAATACTTTTAGATGAGAAATTAGGCATAAAGATCAATTTACCTTATTAAGTATTTTACCCTAATTTATTGGCGTTAAGTTATCACTTGTTAAGAAAATAATTTCTCATCTATGATGTCGATGACTTGTGGGTCATGGTCCACATAAGGAATCACTCCACTCCACTACCTAGGTACTAGGATCATCTTGTCTTACAATGAGGTGTACGAAAAAATACAATAATGAAAAAGACATAAACCCAAAATATACATGGGACTCAATTGGTCTCAAACCAAGAGTGTGGGTCTCTTAAGAACTTGACATGGAACCCTCAATGTTCTCAAGATGTGATATCAAACCTCCATCATGTACTCAAGATGTGATCTCAAATCGCTTTCATCGAGTCCAAATACACAAGACAAAAAAAGAAATCACAAGTGCTCACGACAATTCAACTAGGCACTTTGCCATGAGTATGGATTCTTCCAAAAATCTGAAAATTGCAAAATAAAACCATAGAGAAGTTGAAATCATGGAGGAAAATCCATTCCAATATTTGGATCATGCCAAACAAGCTAAATGACAATTCTGGGTGGCACATAAGATGAAGAAAACCCAAAAATGCCCAAAAATCAAACATCATAAAAATCAACCAAATGAAAACCCATTTTCCCTTAGGAACCCAAAATCACATTTATCAAATAAAATTACATTTCCAGGAACTTGATAGAAATCCAACAACATATCTATGCTAAACCCCCAAACCAAATGGGAAAACAAAAAAATGCTCACATGGATGCCCAACCAAGTGATAAAGACAAACACAAATGTGGAAGAATTTGATTCTCAACCCTCTTAATTATTGAAAAGTATTCCAAAAGTCAAAGAAAATTAGAAATGGTGAGATGCCCTACCTCACACGAATGATGAAAAAAGAAAAGAAAAGAAATAAATGAAAACTCCACCAAATTGAATGAAACCTTCAGTAAAGCGGAGAAATTCTGGCACAATTCCAACAAGCCACTCCATGCATGAATCTAGCATCTGTATTTTATCCAAGAAGCATAAACATGACTTCTCCATTATAAATTTAGAGAAAATATCCAATTTCTCAAAAGCACAAAGTGAAAAGTGAGTGAAATAAACTCACTAACAAAATATAAAGCACTTTTTCCCAAAAGTGACTTTCAAATAGATTATTTAAATTATTTTAAAAATCTATTTTTTATTTTCCCCAAATTAAATAAAATTAATTCCAATAACCAAAATCCAACTATGGAAAATTAGTTAGTAAATAAAATAACAATAAAATTCCCTAAATGCATTTAAAATTAGCATTTTAATTAAATCATTTGTAATAGCTGCAGGAACTTCTAGATGCACAGATAGTCAATGGTCTATCACAAATGCATAATGAATATGTATTTACCAATATGTAGAAGATGAAATAAAATAATAATCATTGATATGTTGTATGCACAGGGATGACACTAGCTCGGTATGCAAGGCTAAAGCTACTTTCAACTATGCCACTATCGAGGATATAAAAACACTCAAATCCTTTAGCTAAGGAAGAATGTGTCTAGTACTTGTTCATTGAAAAAATAAAACATCAAGTGTAGATGCTCATGATACAAATAACCAAAGAACATTACATACACGATAGAAAAAAGTGAAGGAGAGTGATACATCGTGTAGATCTCATGAAAGGGCGACGATGACTTTGTCTCACTTTGTACAAGCACAAGTGGCATAATCCATAGCAATTGTGAAAACATAGAACTGAACATAGTATTGTTAAAATTAACATTTCATTTAAATATACATCATTTAAATAAATCATTTTATGACTATATAAGTACAATATCAGTGAAAGTAAGCAACTGAAATACCCAACAACATATAAGGCACACTATATCAATGAGCTCAATAAAATCATCTTGATAATCATAATCAATAGTCTCGAATGCAAAATACACTAGATATAATCATAAGACATCATCTCGCATCACTAGCATCATCATGGAGATATGATCAAATTGTAAATAGTAGCATATTCTAACTATCTATCACAATGAAGATACTGGTAAACAAAATAATAAACTTTCATCGACGCATCTCATCATGAAGATAATCATAATAATAGATCAATATTATAATTCGGTGAAGGTGTGGTGTGTTTGACATGCATGATACATGTTGTATTGAATGAGATGGTCCATGGTTCATTCCTTGTCATTGAGGGAATGCTTTAGTGTCACCTTTTTCAAATTGGTTTAGGCTAACTTGATTGTTGGCATCAAGTGGTATAAGAAGAGTGATGGTTCCAATTGTTGGGTGTGCGTGCATCTGGTGCTTGTATTTTTGTAATAGGTGAAGTGAATGTGAATCCAACAAGGAAATATGTATATGTTTAAGTTCTTGTGAGTTGATACAATTGGTAGTAGATTGTTATACCATTTTTGTATTGTAGAGTATTGGTGACACTGACTTCAATGGTGTATTCAATTCTCATTTCTTATATTTTGGTAGTGAGCCTGATTGTATTGGTAGTGAGCCTATTTATATTGGCAATTAGCCTCTTTTGTATCTATAAATAGTTATCCCTACGAGTAGTGAGCCAAACAGCAGTGAGAAAACTAGCAGTTATCTCTTTATAAAAATAATCTTAACTAGTGTCACCTTAACCAATGCTCATTTCATAATAATTAGTTTCTCTACGGTTTTTCTCAATTTGGGTTTCCATGTAAATTTGGGTGTTCATTATGTTAATGATTTTGTGCTTTCATGTTTATATATATTATAATTTTATGACTTATTTAAGTATTTATCAGATCATTAAAATTTTAAGAAAGTGTTTGTAAATAACTGATTCACTCTCCTCTCAATTATTTGACCTATTCAATAATTTCTATTTTAAATATGAAAATATATTGAATATCTCTATCCATTTATAGAGCTTACATTGATTTTTGTTTAAATCTTTAATCATTCAAGATATTCATATAGAAGTAATTATAATCAAATAGTATTCATATATAAGGAACCAACTAAGCATTTCCATGGTTAGTTTCTATGACACATTTAGCATCAAGTACTTTACATAAACTATGTTTCAAAATATAACTAATATTAACTAATCAAGTTGTAAGAATATATTGACATTATTTATTTATTATATTTCTTTTATGATACTCTGATGGGAGCTATGGTATTCTATCCCATAATATAAGTTGGTGTGTATTGCATGACATGGTTTACAATTTATAAGTGCTTCCTTATGATATGTTGTCCAAGTATAAAAGGTTTAGCTATTTCAAGTTTAATGATCTATATCCAGCTAAGAATGAGATCATTGTAATAGTATGTATTGTTCCTTTTAAAAAGACTAATTATGTTATTTCTATGGTCTTTAAAATAAATATTTATAATATTTATAAATCATTAATTTATATTATGATTCGTGATAAATTGTGACAACATAAAATTTAACTTATAATTTTTTTAAAGAAATAAGTTATTTTTGGTATAACTTCTTGTGGTTTTTTGGACAGGTTTCTTTCCAATAATTGGTTTGGAGCAATTATGTTTATTGGAATTTTATTTGGAAGATTAACTACATGAAGATATTAGATTTTTTTTTATACTCGAAACATGTAATATACCCACAAAAATAATTGAATTCTACAAATTTTTGTAGTTGCATTTATACTTTATAATGTAGTTTAGATTATAATTTTTTGGGTATATTGTAGAATTATTTAATTGGTTTATAGTACTCTTTTTGGATCAACTTCTCTATAGTATGACTATATGACTATGTAAGAGATAAGAAATTATTATGTGATTTAGTTATGTTGATCTTTGTAGCTTCATTATTTCTATTAAAATTATAGGATATTAGTTCTTTCATCTTGACATGATTCAAAACTATTATTTGATGATGAGTATATTTTATTTGGTCATGCTTTATATGTATCATTTTAATTTTATATATTATTAGGTAATTAATATTATAATATAATTGTTTTAATACTATATGAGATAATTATGTCTTGGGTGATTGTATTTGTGTTTTTTTATTAAAAGGATGAAAACTAGGGTTTGAACCCTTACATAAATAATCTTAAAATATAGTTAAAGAGGCCTATAAGACACAAATAATATGTTATTAGTACATAAGAAACCAATCATAAAGAAAAATAAGAGGAACTAAAAACATAAATAGAGACCAAGACTAAAAGGAAAACAGGGAAAGATTTACCCATTCCCTAGTAATTAGTTCAAATATCTAACTATGTAATGCCTTGCCTAGGAACCCATGAGAATAATGTATAACTAGACTTAAGGTTGACACAATTTTTTTTTTTGAAATGAAAGATACACATCAACATAATAAAAAATTACATTAATAAGAAAAAACATGTATAATAAATTTAATCCTATGTTTGACGTCAACATCATTAGCACATTTTAATCATTTAGTAATGTAACTCCAAAGTTAATCTACATTATCTAGGGTCCCCATGATTTTTATACTCAAACAACATATTTACCATTATATATTATTTAATAAAACCAAATGAATTACATTTCACTTTAACAATAAATATTATCATTATTTTAAAATTAGTTTTAAAGCACCAATAGATAATGTTTCTAATTCTTTTCCATCATAATAGCCATAATATTAATTTAATCAAAGAATGATAACATGCATATAATGAAATTTAACTTAATCTATTTACAACATAATCAACTATTACATTAAAATAAATAATATATCTCAATTCTAAAAAGAACTACCTATACAATATTACATCATCATGAATATGATTACATCAATCTTCTCCATGGAGAACCCAAATACATAGCTAAGTGGAAAGTACACATGATACACAAAATGGTACAAATATATTGAATTCCTCTAAGAAGAAATAACAAAGGTGAAACAACCAAGATGCATCCAAATCATGAAAAATTCCACCAGACCTCGATGGGAGAATAATCACTACCACTTGATCATGTGGAACCTTGAGGCCTACCCCACTATGCAAAGGAGATAGATACAATGCCCAAAACACACAAGAAATCCAAAATAAGGAAGGGGTGACATTCAGATACAAGATGAAAGACCACACAAGGATTCACAAGAGAAATGTAAATGTTAACAATTATCAATAACTTGTTACCAATATATCATTTGTAAAGGGTTTTGGGTCCCTTCAAAACCTATTTTTCCTTAATGAAAAACAACTATCAATAACCCAAATACCAAGTACGAAATGCAACTATAAATCCTATAGAGGAAACCTATAATATAGGCAAGAAGAGTGTCATCAAATAGCCTCAATCTTGAGTTACCCTAGACTGGTCTCTCTAGACCTTGAACCCCCAAGTAAGACTCATGTGGAGCTAGATAATCCTCCTATGAAGACAAGGATGTCTACTCAAGACATCTCACTACGTCTCATGGAAAGAAAAACATCATCCCATTCCTATATTTAGTCTATACTAGCACTCAAGGCATGGGAAAGATATCCATATTTATCTTATTTAATGTTATCCCAATTTTATTTATTAATTTATTAGTTGATTACAAAAACCAACACTCAAGGATAATTAACACCATTCTAAAATAACTATTAAAAATCCATGCAAAAAGTAAAGTAATATATGTTTTTTAAACCCTAGTTCCTTTGGTGTACCTAAATCTTTGCAACCTTCTTAAACTAATTAATTTCAAAATAATGCTTAAATGCAAAGAATGGTCATCAAAGGACATGCATCAATATCTTCCACATAATACATAATAAAGGTGATTTCTTCAGTGTGAATGAAGATAACATAATTATAGACTGTTCCTCTAATCTTTTATCAAGATCTAATGGTGGAAAAGATAGTTATGACATTTGTTTTAAATTGTGATATTGCTACCAGGATTCAACTGTGGACCCATAATTCATGAGTAGTAGTTCACACGAACCCATCTCTCATGAGAATGAATGGAACACTTAGCACTCATTGGATCTAGGTGATGCTCACAAAGGTGAAGCACCGAGACTTCCCGGGAGGTCACCCATCCCAGTACTACTCTAGCTTGAGCTCGCTTAACTACAAAGTTTCCTCCATGGTTAAACCCACTCTACTTGCATCCTCATTTGCAAAACCTTCACCAAGTGTTGTGCCTTATGAACCATTCATTAGAAAGCCCCTTAAGCTCATCAATTGATAAGTAGGAGATATTTTTGACCTCTATGAGCATCACCTAGATCCAATGAGTGCTAAGTGTTCCATTCATTCTCATGAGAGATGGGTTCGTGTGAACCACTACTCATGAATTATGGGTCAATGAGTTTGACTCAAAAACTACACTATTGTCCTACATAAGGATAAGCATATGATTGACCACCCTCCTCGAATTTGTCAAGGTGACGTAAATCCGATCACCCTATCTAAGCATGATTGTGGTTTGTTTTGTCATCAGTGTATTCTAGGTTAATTGGGTTTCTATATGTGTGTATTCGTACAGGTCGATGATGCATTCAATTAATGATGTTAGTATAAAGTTAAATGAGATACCTCATATATATATATATATATATATATATATATATATATATATATATATATATATATATATATATATATATATATATATATATATATATATATTAAAATAGAAGTCCATTTAATTATAATATAGTATCAACGTGATGGTAATAAAAATAAAATTATCCTAACATTATATTTTAATAATAAATAATAATTTATCTATTATTTATGTATGATTCTAGATATTTTAGTTATGGATTTTTCATTAAATATCGACATTTTTTTGTTAATAAAATATCAATTATAATTATTTAATTTTGCATAAACAAATGATAATTATTTTAAACAATTATTTTAATTTTTTTGAATATTTATGATTTATTATTAAATAATATAAAAAATAACTCAATTAAACTATATTAAAATAAATGAACATTTATAATTTATTTTTAAATATTGTTAAATGGAATTCCTTTTAAATTTTAATTGTTTTTCTTATTTTTTAGTTTTTCTTTTCTAAATCTTTCTTCTCAATTGTTCTTTTAAAAGGATGAATGTGGTCTCATTTTGGATATTGATTCTAGAAGTGGAAGAGAAGGGCCATTAGAGATATTTGAGTTTCGATCATTTTGTTTAGAAATTGATTTTTAAAAAAAGTTAAAACCTTGGAGTCGATTGGATTGAAACATCTAGTCTTTTCATTTTTTTTTGGTTCTACATTTTGAGGTAAGAATTCAACTCCTAGAGTTGAAATTAAAATTTTTCATAGGCAATTTTCATGATTTAAAAAAAAAAAACAACCCTCTATATTCCCTAAGACAAATCCATGAAATGGTGAATGGAGGAGTTTTTCCTGGGTGAAACTAAATTGTTCTTAATTGTACCTTACTTCAATGCTAAATACTACTGCGTTGGTTGTTTTTATTTAATGTTTTAGAAAAAAAAAGCTCAGTCCTTATCCTTACTCTAGCGCCACTTATATGGAAGATTTTTGTCTCTTCCTATGCAAATAAATTTAAACTTTAAACCCCTTTATTTTGGACTAGTTTTTAACTTTGTTCTATATGCCTTTATTACAGATTTGTGTGTAGTTCATTTAGTTATCAATGAAGCTTTAAATTTATGAAAAAAAACAAACATTCTTTACTTATGTCTTTCACTAGTTTGTAATCAACATTCTTGCATTTGATATTTAAGAAAACTCATTGTTGTTTTCATTTGATAATTTGGGGTTTTCTTGTAGCTGTGTATACATTACTTTCTTCCATTGACAACTTGTTGCTCTTAAAAATAAATAAAAAATCAATTTAAAGCCTCTCAAATTTGTTTTAATATATATTAAAGTTTTTTAATAATTTAATATAAATGGTGATTTTTTTAATTTATATTATATAGATGTTTTTTTTCGTTTATATTATATAAATGGTTTTTAATTTTTTTTATATTATATTAATGTTCTTTATTATTTATTATTTATTTTAAATTCATGATTTTTTAATTCAAAGTATATATATGGTATTTTATTGTATTTCATCTAAATGCTTTTTTTTAAAAATAAGATCAATTGCTTTATGAAATATATTATTAGATTTAATTGATTTATTTTGTGGATATATGATTAAACTAGTATTAAATTCTAATGCATTTTATGATGTTTAATTAAAAATGTTTATAGTGATAATTATTTAGTTAATATCATTATAATGTTAATTAATTAGATAAAGTGTGTGAGGAATAATGTTGGTAATATTTTCTTAAGTTCAATATAAGAATTGGAAATGTTAAGATATTGTATAATTTGCATATGTGATTTGTTTGTTAAAATGTTTAATGCATACATTAGCTTGAGTATGGGTAGTGCTAAGCCCTAGGTGGAGATTGTGTTCAAGAGGCTTGAAGTTTTTTATGATTTTATAATTTTCACTTTTTGGAGTCGTATTGTAGAGGGGTTTATAATCATGTTAATGCCACAATATTTCATGTATTTTTTTTGGGTGCATCCGAGTTATGTTATATATTCAATTGAGTCTTCGATCATCATTTTTCTTGACCTCAAGGGGTGACTGCTATTATTGTGTTAACATTTATTTGTCAACTTGGTCATCTTGTCTTTTCTATTGTAACTTTTCTTTTGATCTGAGGGATGGTCCTTTTGGGTTATGTTTCACTTTATGATTGGAATTTGATGTCATTGATGAGTTTAATCTTGATCAATCTTGTGATATGATAAACTATGTGAATTTGGTAATTGATCTATTGAGATGTCAATATTGAGGTTGGATAGTTTAGATTATGACATAGGATGTGATATTCATCATTATGATCCAACACTTCAATTCAATATTAATATGATGGATGTATCACATTGCTTCAATTCAATATATATGTTAGTTTACTAAATATAGTTGGTTTTCCTAGTATCACGCTTTAGTTTGGGTTTTAAAATGAATGTAGGATATATCATGCGATTATATTATGGTCGATCTTACTAGTTTAATTAACATTATTAAAAGTAACTACATCTTGGAACCCTTGGGAATGTTAATTGGATTTATGAACTTTATTATATTATTTTAACTTATGTTTATACTCACTTCCACATTTGTATTGTGGAATGTATGTTTAATATTTAAGGGAAAAAATCTTTCATCAACTTAGCATCAAGATAGGTTAATTTATCATGGGTTCTAGGGCAGACGTTACCTTTGGTATCAGAGCCTAAGTTTCTATACTTGGAATGCTGTGAATTTGCATGCCCATTAGTTGTCTAGTAGGTAAAATTTAAAATAAAAACATTGACACAACTCTTTTATATTTCAGAACCATTGTATTATAGCTAAACATTTATGTTTTTATTTCTCTTATCTTGTTTTAAGATATTACTTTATTTGTCAGTTGTTAGAGGTGAAATGCCTACTGAGCCTTGATTTTTTGCTAGAACCTATGTTACAACAATAGTATCTCTAGTTATATTGTTTCCCATAAAATTGGTGATTGTTTGTGTGAGTGTTTTTTTGTGAGTTAGTAGTTAGCTTTCTTTTTGTGTCCCTTATGTGGTTTGTGTGTGTGGATGCTTGGTGATCATGGTTGGGTTTCCTCATTTGACTTAGCATGATAGTTGATGAGCATTGTTGTTTAGGGTTTATATGACCCACCTTGGAGTTGAGTCTCCTAGTATGAGGGACTCCTTGATTAATAATCCTTACTTTTTTTAGTATTATGATCCTGTAGTGACCCTATTTCTTATGTCCCTAGTGATATGATATTACTAATGGATATACTTGTATATTATTGATTGGATCCTATTTGAGTATTGCATACTCTATGGTGTGAATGTTTTAATTAAGTGTGAAAGGATATGATTATGAAATTAGGAAATAATTCATAGTAGTTTCATTTACATTGAAATACATTGTGCACTGATTTGAGATAGTGTATCATTGACTATGTAAGATATATATTTTACTAGAGTGGGATGTTTGATTCATCATAGTAGGCCAATTGGGTCAAGGATCTAGGTCCCTAATTGAATTATGTATTGTATTCATATGATAACCATCATAGCTTATAACTTGTAGTATTTTTCCAAAATTATTTAGTTACATTTGTATCAGATGCATGTTACCTTAGTGACTATCGATTGTGTTTTGGTACATTCACTAACACGTCTAGGATTTGTATTATTGGGTGTCATGAAGTGGTTACTCCCTAAAGATTGGTTGATATTAGTCACTATGCTATGCAAAGTATTTTGTGATTGATAATTTTTTTTTAGTGATGATTTGTTCATGTGTTGTTTGGGCTAACATTGAATTTTTTGAATTTTCTTATGCTTGGACTAGTCACATGAGTCTCTTTACTCTACCTATTGTGTGGTACTAGTCATACTTGATTTACTATTGAAATTGTCAACATTTTATGATTTAATGTTGAGCTTGGCATTCCCTTGCTTGAGTTTTTCCTTTTTGAACTTTGTGGTGGCTATTTTGAAGGTTTAGCATTGTTGGCCCTATTTTTTGAAAATCGTTGTTTCTATCATGTTCATTATGGACCTCTGGTAGTATGAACAAGGGAGGATATCACATATATTGTACAATATTTGTATGTAGAAATGAAATGCATTGCATACCATATGTGATTATATAAGTGTTGCATTAACTAGGATTGCATGAAAATTTCAATTTATTATTTGATGTAGATACAAATGCATGACTTATAAAATTTATTACTAGACATTTCAATGATGTTGAATGAATCAAGCTCTTGGTATATTCAAAATATTTGTAAAAGATGAATGATTGATTGAATGTGAATCTCATTTTATGTATTAGCTAGAATCATAATGTAAATGTTATTCTTAGTGAATGTTTATCCATGTCTTTGTGGGAATGGATAATTAGGATGTTTGTATTAGTTCTTTTGTGAGGTGTGTATGTGATTGTAATGTCCATATGATTATTGTAGTATACTCTCCTCAAAGTGATTATGAGATCATATGTACCTTTCCTTCTTGACCCTATCTAGTAGTGTTTTAGCACTTGGTAATTATATATATATATATATATATATATATATATATATATATATATATATATATATATATATATATATATATATATATATATATATATATATATATATATATATATATATATATATATATATATATATATATATATATATATATATATATATATAGTAAATTTAGTTTTATTGGTCTCTTCCTTGGATTCCTCATTAGAGGATGGTTGTCAATGAAGGAGATTTCATTAGTAGATTCTTTTCCTAAGATTGTTTTGGTCACGAGGGCATTACGATCACATTTATTGGGATTTGTATGATTCTTTTTTATCACATCTATAGATAGTAGATTTTTTATTCTAGTTTACTATTATAGTCATAATTGTAGGCTTCTAGAAGTAAGCCCAACTCTAGGGTGAGGATGTAATACGCACCCATCTACTACCATTTTTTGTGATGTTGTATGATTTTAGACCATTTTATTGCATGGGTTAGATCCTCATATGGATTTGTTGATGTTTTAATGTTATGATAATACTTATTGATGATGTTGTATTTTTTATGGAGTCATGGCCAGAGTTTCCCCAATGGATACATTCCAACCATGCATCTGGAGTCAATACAACATAAACAACCAACACAAGATAATAAAAAAGTTAGAAATGAACAACAAACATGCCCATTCAGACCTTTGCATTATCTCAGAATTAGAATTTACATCATATTGGCCTGTAACATGTAGATTACAAGCTTTTGGCATACATGCCTCATTACAACATAAATCTAGAAAAAATCCCTAGTGCTAACCTTCAAGGATAATTCCTCCAAAAATATCTCTCTAAAGCCCTCCCAAAAAAGATCATAAGCCTCAATATATAGAGCTTTGCAGCACATATGTCTACCAAGAAGATCACATTCTCCAGAATAAAGAAAATATTTTACAATAAATAGGTCTGGACTCAAATCATAAGGAACACCTCCATATGGATATGAAATGAAATGTGATCACACAAGGAGGTCATCCACGAACATAATATCATTGACTAACATAATATCATGAAACAATGTGCCAATTAGATATGCAAGCCACAAGAAATCTTCGCAAGATCCCATGACTTAGATTAAGTCGTAAGTTGCGAAGAAAAAATATAGGTCCAAACCAAACTTAATAATTCTCCACCAAGAAAGAATGGATTGGGATTGGAACCCAACCATAGATTCATCATGATGTCCAGAACATGCCATTGGGACCACATGAGAAAAAGAGCCAACAAGAAGGATCTCCAACCAAAACACTAAAACTAAACAACATGAACAAACTTAAAGGGAAATATTTTTTGGTGATCCAAGATTTCCAATTACCCGAGGATGCTCCTACATCAATTTTGATATATTGATTATTTGATTTATATCATGTTGTGAGTTAGACGATGGTTATTATTTTTATATGATGTTTTATGGATACTAGTGATTTTACTAACCTACTGACCCTTATATCTGCATTTATATCTAGATTATGGATGTGTGTTACACTTCTATTTGATGTGCATGTATGGTGAGGGATAGAGTTGTATTCAATTTCTTGTGAGATATACATGATGTACCGATATCTACAATTTCTTGTTATTTGATATATGCATGTATGTACATGATGGAGGAGCATCTTGATTTCTTGTGGTTTGATGGAGTTTCTTGTTATCTGGAGTAGTTTCCAGAGATTCTATATGTGATCAAGATGTGGGGATCTTTGGAGTATGTGATGAAAATAGTTTGGTCCTTTGTATTTGAGGATTCTATTTCTATGATCGCACCTCTTCAAGTGGTATGGATCATGAGATTTGGAATTTTCTATTTTGTATGATTGTGTTCTTCATATCACTGGTTGATTGTTGGAGATTATAGTTGTGTGATTGGAGATCATTGTGATTTATTGTGTGCAGTCTTGGATCATGGTTATAAGGACTTGTGTAGACCTCTATCTTGGATCTTGCATCTTATTTTATTTTTGTGGTGATCAATGTTTCCATTTGGATTTGGTCCTATAATGGTACCTATTTTAATAGTCAGGGTGGCGAGATCTAGTTTACGATGAAGATTCATGAATTGCGGTTGCATATGGTGAATTGTTCAAAGTTTTTGAGTTTGTGGCCAACTTCCTTGTATGAGTGCACACTATGTTTTATTCATTGGAGGTTTTTCTTATGGATTTGGGTATTGACCTATCTGTGTGTAAGCCATTTTCTTAATCTTGGGGATTGTGATCAAATAAGCCAAATTGTGGCTAGAAATATTGTATTTAAGCTAGGTAGTAGTTATTGTTTAAGAATCCAAGTAGAAGCTAAGAAAGAGTGGCTGAGATAGATCGAGATGTATATCTAAAATATTTTTTATCATTATTTATGTGGCCAAAATCGGGAAGGCTGTACAACCCAACATGTTGCATGTAATTGGATATTTCCTAATAATAAATGAGTTGTTATTTGGATGCATCTTGTTGTTTACTTTGTATTTGTATTGTGTTGTTCCTTTGATGCAAGATTGGACATCTCTTTTGAGATCTCTCTAGTTTTGACTGCATCAGTTATGCTCAACTTTTTGATGCAAGTTTGGAGGTACCAGACATCGTATCTCTTGAATTGGTAGGATTGAGTGTGTCATCATACACATCTCAATGGTGAAAGAGGTGTGGTTATATTTAACCCTAAAAATAAAATCTAACCCTACACTATTATTCTATATAAGTACAAGCATTTGATTGACCACCCTCTCCAAATTCATCAAGGTGACAAAAATCCAATCACCCTGTCTAAGTATGATTCTGGTTTATTTTATCATCAATGCATTCTGGGTAATAATTATAATATAGTAATAATGTAATGGTAAAAATAATTATATTGTCATAAGATTATGTCGTGACAATAAATAATAATTTATCTATTATTTATGTATGATTGGATATTTTAGTTATGGAGTTTTCATTAAATATCAATATTTGTTTTGTTAATAAAATATCACAGCTTTAATATTTAATAAATGATAATAAATATTAAATTATACTTATCTAATTGTCAATAAACAAATGATAATTATTTTAAAAAAATCTTTTAGTTTTTTTGAAGATTTATTCTTTATTATTAAATAATATTAAAAATAATTCAATTGTGTTATATTGAAATAAATAAACATTTAAAATTTTCTTTTAAATAATGTTAAATGAAATTCTTTCTGAGTTTAATTTTTTTCTTAATTTTTAGTTTTTCTTTTCCAAATTATTTTTTCTTTTAAAAATGATGCATAAGGTCTCATTTTGAGTATCGATTCTGGAGGTGGAAGAGAAGAGCCATCAGTGATATATGGGTTTCGATCATATTATTCAGAAATTGGTTTTAAAAAATGATTAAAAGCTTGGAGTAAGTTGGATTGAAGCATCTTGCCTTTTCACCTTTTTTTTGGTTCTACATCTTGAGGTAGGAATTCAAACTCTCAAAGTTTGAATTAAAATATATCTTCTTTGTGCCTATAATAATCCATGTTTATATGATGACTTTCTTGGTTTATTGTTGATTTAATTACTTTTCAAAAGATTTTATCTTGGTATCCAAAAACTATAACTATGAGTTTGAGTTTCTTTGAACTAGATTGGAGCTACTTTCATGATTTAAAAAAACAATAGCCCTTTGTATTCCCTATGCCAATTGCATGAAATGGTGAATGAAGGAGTGTTTTTTGGTCAAACTAAATTGGTCTTAACTATAACTTTATTCAATGCTAAATACCACTACATTGGTTGTTGTTTTTAATTAATTTTATATTTGAAAAAACTCAGTACTTATGCTTACTCTAACACCATTTATATGGAAGATTTTTTTCTCTTCTTGTGCAAATAGATTTAAACTTCAAACCCCTTTGTTTTGGACTCATTTTTTACTTTATTTTGTATGCTTTTATTGCAGATTTGGGTGCAATGCTTTTTCTTTTATTGGTAAAAGGCTAAGGCCTTAAGGATTTTATTAATAATAAAAGTAATGTTACACCTCCATTCAGTGTTGGGACCAGTAAGAAAGAATGGAGGAAAGAAAACCTCCAGTCTTGCCCAAATCCTTTGTGGGATTAGAAAAATAATCCATCCTAGATCTAGTTCTGAACACATTGATGTTCAATGAAAACATCCTAATATCTACTTAATATTTTACAAATTACACACTCCATGAATATTGGAGTAGAATCTCAAGCTTTTTAATTTAAACATTCTTTGTGATGGATCAAAGAAGAATGCTTCCCCTCATTTAGTAGTACAGCTCAGTGTGCTTCAACAAGAGGACATCTTGCTAGACCAAGCCAAATGAGAATCCTAAATGCTTCGTCACTTCATTTTTGTCCTGCAAACAACTCCTCTTCCTTTAAACGAAGATCATTGTTAGTGAAACAATAAGAATGATGAATCATTATAAGTGTCTTAGATTTAGAAATGCATATATATGTAAATGATTAAAATATTGGTAATGATAATCTTTTAGGAGTACTCTAAATATGTTAGGCCAGATTTCAATATTGCAAGGTTGCCATGAACACATGATACATCCAAAAAGTTAAGGCATCCAATCCTTATTGACATTAAATCTTTTAAGATAATACAACTGGCATATACCCATCATGATTAATGAATTATTTCTATTAACAAATCAAATGTTAGAGATAACATAATAGAAAACATAATTCTAGCTTCATGTATTGAAATAATTCACATTCCATGGAAAACAATTTGAGAAAACCAATTCCACATATTCCAAAATTCTTGTAATTTGCATTCAAAATTTAAAGTACATTAGTCAGTGGGATTTTCTATGATGATCAAGGATAAGATAGGCACCAATACAAAATGAATAATCCAAGAGATAACCAGCAAATGAATCCCATATTCACATCCATGGAGGGAACATATTCACAAAAATATAATCACCATTTGAGCCCAAAAAATCAAGTCTGGAGATGCCACCTTAATAATGTTAGGAATAGTCCCAAGAGATAACTAAGGGGGGGGGGGGGGGTGAATCAGTTATTTGAAAGATTCAATTCTTTATCCAATTAAGTACATAATGAAAGAACACATGAACACAACACCAATCTTTTGGTTACGGGGAAACCCAAATAGGTAAAAACCCTAGTGGGAATTGACACCCACTGATATTCTGTACTAGTGTATAATGATCCTTGCTAGAAGATCCTTTACCCTGTTAGGAGTAGCTTTACAATATATTAAGTACAGTAGACTTGGTCAAGGGTCAGACCCTATTAGGAGTCTTTTACAATTGTCCCTGTTAGGGGAGAGGATGCACTGTCTGAGAGCTCACTGCTCAAAGGGGTGAAGACTACAACCTTCTGAATAATAGATACACACTATCTGGATCTTAGTGAACTACGCTTTGACCTACTTGTCTAGATCAGTTCCAATGTATAGCACAAGTACTCTACTTGGTCACATAGACCTTCTTCTGATGGTTCCACACTTTGCACACTCTGCTCTACTCTACTTAATCATCCATGAACCACACCCAAGCAATCACAAATGACTGCCTATAAATATCTTTCCTTTAAATTATATAATCAAGTTAGCCTATTAGAACCACCTTGAAATCATAATAGAGAAACTATAATAAACTCCAATAAACATTATGTCAGCTCTATTATGCATGCAACATATTCTGGGACCTGTCTTAATAAGACGTATGCTACACATTGTCAGCTCTACCAAAATAACTGGATCTTCTCCATAAGATGAATTAACTCATGAAATCTTAACCAAACATCAATAACTCATCTCTAAGCTTAACTCCAAGGATGCATACCCTCAAGATAGGAGCAACTCAAGAACTAATAAAATCTCTGTCGGCTCTGCTGAATAAACACAGGAAACTACTACTAGCGAATAGCAACTACATAACTTTACTTGTGTTCATCATCAGATCATGCATCCATGAAATTAACATCACTAACATGTCTTTAGCATATATCCAAGTGCGCAAGGCTCCATGATAACTGTACATACAACCATACATAGAACATTGCCTCTTACTCTATCAGGAACACTGCTAACACAAGTTGTTATATAACTATTTGTATTAACAGTTAACCTTTGCACCCATGATATCATGCTGATATCATGTCCATGCATCATATAATAAAAGCTTTCTACATAAGACTTCCATGCATGCTACTTTCCATATGTTGTCATCAATGACAAACACATAGTCAATACTGGTCTACTGGCAAATCTCCAACAATCTCCCCCTTTGGCATTGATGGCAACATGTGGAATGAAAAATCACCACCAACCCAAATGAACATTTTTTTTATAACATTCTCCATTTCCTCTTCAAAAATCCCCCAAAGATGAATCCTTCATCTGCTACAATATTTTCTAACATTCTCCATTTTCTCAACTAAATTGCTGTCACAACTGAATACTCCTCCCCCTAAGTATATTACTCCTTCTATTTTTCATGACTTTGTCTACTACTCCCCCTTTGACATCAATGGAAAAGGGCGTCATTTATTTTAAGCATCGGTACTACTCCTAAGGTAGAGTAGTCAACCTTCCATCAGTCCCTAAGGACTGATGCCTTTCCTTCTTTCTTCTAAGAAGAATCAGGAAGGGAATTACTCCCAACTTCTCCCTGAGATACTCAAAAGTATCCTTAGGTAAGGGCTTTGTGAATATGTCTGCTAACTAATCTTTGGTATTCACATATTCAAACTTGACTTCTTTCTCTACCACTTTCTCTCTTAGGAAGTGATACTTTATCTCAATGTACTTTGCCTTAGTATGCATCACAGGGTTCTTTGACATATTGATAGTCCTAGTGTTATCATAGTGAATAAAAATAGGATAATCAATCTAAATTCCAAAATCTTCTATCATTTGCTTGATCCACACAATTGTAGAACAATTCAAGGTTGCTGCAACATACTCTGCTTCAACTATTGACTGAGAAATACAATTTTGTTTCTTGCTTGTCCAAGTGACAAGTCTATCACCAAGAAACACTACTCCTCTTGATGTACTCTTTCTATCATCAATACATCCTGCCCAATCTACATCAGTGTACACTTGAAGCTCAACATTCTCTGAATTAGGATACCATAGACTATAGTCTATAGTGCCTTGTACGTATCTGAATATCCTCTTTACTACCATGAGGTGACTTTTCTTAGGCTCTACTACAAATCTTCCAACTATGCCAACTGCATTTGAAATATCAAGTCTAGTCTAAGTAAGATAAATTAGTTTGCCAATCATAGACTTATACAATGTTATATCAATTGCTGGTGAGTCATCTTCCTTTGTAAGCTTGCATCCAATAATCATAGGTGTCCCTACTAGCTTGCAATCATCCATCTTGAATTTATTTAATATTTATTTCACATACTTGGACTAATTAATGAATATACCTTTCTTTGTTTGCTACACATTCAATCCTAAAAAGTACTTGATAGGACCAATCATACTCATCTCAAATTCATTCTAAATTTCCTTATCAAATTCAGCACTAAGTTTGTCATTACCTCCAAGGATAATGTCATCAACAAATATAGCTACAAGTAACAAACTTTTAGATGTGTCTCTAATGAATAGATTACAATCTGTTGCTCCTTTCTTGAATCCAATCTTTGTTAAGTATCCATCTAGTCTCTCATACCATGCTCTAGGAGCTTGCTTAAGTCCATAGGGGGCTTTCTTCAGTCTACATACCATATCAAGTCTATCTGATAAGGTGAATCCTTCTGGCTATTCAATGTATACTTCTTCTTTTAAGTCTCCATTTAGGAATGCTAACTTGACATCCATCTGATACACTTTGAAGTTTTTAACTATAGCATAAGCTAGAAACAACTTAATAGCTTCTAATCTACTCACATGTGCAAAGGTGTCTGAGTAATCAATGCATTCTCTTTGTGCATATCCTTTACATACTAATCTTTCTTTGTTTATTACTATTGTACCATCTTCATTCATTTTATTTCTGAATATCCACTTTGTTCCAATCACATTCTTATCACTAGGTCTTGGGACCATTTCCCAAGTGTCATTCTTGATTATCTGATCAAGTTCTTCTTTCATAGCATCATGCAAATCTAAATCATTACAATCATCTTCAACACTTAAGGGCTCAATCTGAGATAGTAAACATACCGCATCATTATTGGCTGAGTTCTTTGCTTGTGATCTTGTTAGGACTTTGGCACTCTAATCTCCAATGATGTCTTTCTTGGAATGGTTTCTAGATATAAACTTTGGAACCTTATCTAATGCTGACTTGTCAACTTTAGGAGTTTCTTCTTCACTAGTTTTAGGGTCATTGAACAAGACGTCAATGCTGTCAAACATTTCTTCAATAACTATTTCACTAGTGGAGGGTCTAGGTCCTTCAATCATAGGTGAATAATCATGATATCTTTCTTGAACCATGAAATTTTCATCAATCTTAACATGAGCACTTTCAATGATCTTTTTCAACCTTAAATTGAAACATCTATAAGCTTTACTTTTAGTAGAGTAACCAAGGAAAATACCTTCATCACTTCTTGCATCAAACTTGCTTATTGCTTCATCCCTCTTGATGTAGCACTTGCTTCCAAATATTCTGAAGTATTTTACTATGGGAACATTGCCAAACCAAAGCTCATATGGTGTTTTGTCAGCACCTGGTCTTAATTGAATTCTATTGATGGTATAGACTGTTGTATTGACTGCATCTCTCCAATAGGTGTGTGCCACTTTTCCTTCAATCATGATGGTGTGCGTTGTATCAAGGATAATCCTATTCCTTCTCTCTGTAATTCCATTTTGCTGAAGGGTTCTAGGTGCACTTAACTATCTCTTTATGCCATGTTCTTTGTAGTACTCATAGAATCTGTCAAAGGTGAATTCTCCTCCTCTATCTGATCTCAAACATTTTATCTTAAGTCCAGATTCATTCTCAACCTTAGCTTGGAATATTTTGAACTTCTCAAATGCTTCTGACTTATCTCTTAAGAATGCAACCCACATCATCCTAGTATAATCATCAACAAACAAAATGAAATACCTTTCAACATAGTATGATCTTGTTTGAGTTGGACCACATAGGTTAGTATGGATTAGATCCAACTTGTTCTCTGTTGAATTGTGCTTGCTCCTGAATTAGTTTCTCTCATGCTTTCCAATTACACATTCCCTGCATATAGTATCAACTGGCTTTGCTATGCTACGTAAATCTCTTACTACCTTAACATTGCTTATCTTTACAATTTTATCAAAATTTATATGACATAGTCTTTTGTGCCACAACCAACTATCATCAACTTTAGCAACAAAAAAACTTGCTTCTGAATTGAGTTGAAAAACATTACCTCCTATCTTAGTGCTTGATGCAATCATAACACCATCCTTGTTATTTATGATGCATTTGTCATTTTTGAACTCCAACTGATAGCATTTTCCAAGTAACTGTCCAACACTGAGAAGGTTATGTTTCAAACCATCAACATATAGAACATCATCAGTACTATTCTTTCCATCCAAAGTGATGGCTCATCTACCAACTATGGGTTTACAAGTGTTATCTCCAAATCTGACCATGCCACCATTGTATTTTTCCAGATGGACAAATCTATCTTTATCACCTGTCATGTGATGAGAACATCCACTATCTATGATCCAATATGTCCTTACATCAGCTTGTGAGATTAGTGTGACCTCTTGATCTTCTTTCTTATCTTCATGATCAGTTATAGAAATGAATCCAATTTCTTTTTCACCTGATTCATCATCTGAAACTCCATCTCTAGCATAGTAGCATTCCTTGGAGTACTTAGGTTTGTAATCCTTATTGAACTTTCTAGCTCTAGTGGGACACTTAGATGCAAAGTGACCGATCTTATTACATGAAAATCACTTAAATGGTAATTGACCTTCATATTTTCCTTTTCCTTTCTTTTCTCTTTTGGCAATCATAGCAATAAAATCATCTAAAGTTCTTTCTTCATCATCATCAAAATTACTAGAGGTGTTTGCAGATTTCTTACCATGAACTATTGCTTTGAAGGTTGTCTCACTCTTAGGTTCTGTCTTCAATCTTGAAATCTCATAGGCTGAGATTTTACTAAGCAAGATCTCTCTTTTGAAATTAGATGTAAGCGGCATGGTCTCATCAAGAATGATGATCTTGTTTTCATATTTTGGAGTAAGAGTAGTCATCAATTTGTCCATAATATCTTCCTCTGATATCTCTCCATCATTGTTCTTGATTCCAACAACTACTTCATTGATCCTTTGATTATAAGCTCTGATGTTCTCTTCATGTAACATCTGTAATGCATTGTATCTTTTCTTCCATGTTTTTCTGCATGCATCATTTTCTTGTTTGTCACCTTCAAACATGTCTTCTAGGTGCTTCCATATCTTATGGGTGGTGTCTACTTTCTTTACCTCTGAAAATTCACTATCAGAGAGAGCGTTGATAAGGGCTTCTTTTGCTATAGCATTCTGATGAAACAATTCCTTTTTTTCTTTAGTAGCATCATCCTTTCCAAGATCTTCTAGGGTAGGAATCTTGGCTGCTTTGATAGTTACATTAAAAACTTCAAAAGAAATGCACTGCAAATGAGTTACCATTTTGTTCTTCCAATCAAGATAATTTTCTCCATCGAACTTAGGACTTTCTTTTCTAAAGAATGCCATCAGATCAACCTCAAGCTATTAAACTTTCTCTCTGAGGCACTTGGCTCTGATACCAATTATTAGGAATAGTCCCAAGAGATAGCTGAGAAGGGGGGGGGGATGAATCAATTATCTACAAGATTCAATTCTTTATCCAATTAAGTACAAAATGAAAGAACAAATGAACAAAACACCAATCTTTTGGTTACAGGGAAACCCAAATAGGTAAAAACCCTGGTGGGAATTGACACCCACTGATATTCTATACTAGTGTATAATGATCCTTGCTAGAAGATCCTTTACCCTGTTCGGAGTAGCTTTACAATATATTAAGTATAGTAGACCTAGTCAAGGGTCAGACCCTGTTAGGAGTCTTTTACAATTGTCCCTGTTAGGGGAGAGGACACACTGTCCGAGAGCTCATTGCTTAAAGGGGTGAAGGCTACAATCTTATGAATAACAAATAAACACTATATCTGTATCTTCTTGAATTGCGCTTTGACCTACTTGTTTGGATCAGTTCCAATGTATAGCACAAGTACTTTACTTGGTCACATAGACCTTCTTCTGATGGTTCCACACTTCACACACTCTACTCTGCTCTGCTTAATCATCCATGAACCACACCCAAGCAATCACAAATGACTGCCTATAAATATCTTTCCTCTAAATGATATAATCAAGTAAGCTTGTTAGAACCACCTTGAAATCATAATAGAGAAACCATAATAAACTCCAATAAACATTTTGTCAGCTCTATTATGCATGCAACATATTATGGCACCTGTCTTAATAAGATGCACGCTACACACTGTTGGCTCTACCAAAATAACTTGATCTTTCTCCACAAGATGAATTAACTCATGCACTCTTAACTAAACATCAATAATTCATCTCTAAGCTTAAATCCAAGGGTGCATACCCTCAAGATAGGTGCAACTCAAGAACTAATAAAATCTCTATTGGTTCTATTGAACAAACACAGGAAACTGCTACTGGTGAATAGCGACTGCATAAATTTACTTGCATTCATCATCAGATCATGTTTCCATGAACTTAACATCACTAACATGTCTTCAACATATATCCAAGTGCGCAAGGCTCCATGATAACTGTATGAACAACCATACACATAACACTACTTGTTACTCTGTCAGGAACACTACTGACACAAGCTATTATATAACTATCTGTATTAACAGTTAACCTTTGTGCTCATGATATCATGTCCATGCATCATATACTAAAAGCTTTCTACATAGGACTTCCATGCATGCTACTTTCCATATGTTTTCATCAATGAAAAACATACAGTTAGTACTGGCCTACTGGAAAATCTCCAACAAATAATTCCACCTAAATTTTGAATGAAGTAGGAATATTATGTACACATAATTCCAAATTTATTGTATGATTAAAAAATGTTAATCCTTCATAATAAATATTTTATCAAATCTAAAATAACTTGTATGCAAAGGTAGCTAGTTTTAAAGTTTGCCAATTTTAAAAAGGTTGACACCATCTACTCCCAAGTTAGCTAAATTGTCTACTTTTACATTACCTTATTTGAATACATCATTAATGGTGATTTTTCTAAAAGATGGAAGAAGGTTGATGGAATTGGTTAAAAGGGAATTTAATTTCCAATATGGCATTCTCCCTTTTCAAAGATAATTCACAATTTTTCATAGAGTCCCCTTCAATTTCAAGTTTTTCAATTTTGAGTTCTTTTGCCAACCTTAAGCCTTCTACCAAGGAAAAAAATTCTACCATATTGTTTGAGGCCTCACCAAGAGGTTTTTCCACCAAGGTAATCTCTCAAATATCCCAATTGTGAATAAAAATACCTAGAATAGAAACCCCTAGGTTACCTTGCAAAGCCCCATCAAAATTAAATTTAAACCAACCCCTTTTGGGTGGTTTCCATACACATTCAAGTCATTTCTTAGTATTTCTTTTATCACCGAAAGCAATAAAGACTAGAAGTTTAATCCCATGCCACCTTCCCCTCATCTTCTCATCCCATCCAGACATGTAGGCATCTTTTATAGAGTTTTTCATAAGTCTATTGTTAACTAATTCTACTATTACTACCTCAATTTTACTAATAAGTTGATTGAACCCGATTTTCATTCTTTTAAAGATCCGACAATTTATTTCCTTCCAAAGTTCCCATATCATAGTAGAGGGAGTAATTATCCAAAGGAACATGTAAATAATATTCTTTTGTAGCTTGGGCCAACTTTGAAAGAGGCCTAATATGGTATTTGGTAAAGCACTTATCCAACCTAGCTTCTCACATAACCAATTCCAACATTGTCTTGAAAAACTGCAATTTAAAAGGATATGATTAGCAGTTTCATGGTCTTTCTCATAGAGGGGAAATCTTGTGGGTCCTTCATATCCAATTGATGTAGAGTCAAGTGGATCTAAAAACTCTAAGGTTTTCAAAGGCCTTTCAAATGAAAAATTTGAACAAAGGACCCAAGGATCCCCAAGTGCACCCAAATGGCTCCAAATGGGTGGAATGAATAGGAAGACCTATCCCTTGCCTCTATAACCTTAAATAATCTTCATACATCCTTCCAAACTTTTTCCAATAGGTTAAAACTTCCTGAATAGGATCTAGCACTTCAATCCACTCCTAAGCCTAAATAGGCCTAGTAAGCTTAGTAGCTCCCAAATTGGGAAACATGCTATATTTCTCTCAAAATTACCAAATCAATCCAAAATGTAAACTCATATTCAAATAAACTTTTTTCCCTTCTTAAATATATCTCAAAATAAGTGTAGTTGTTTTGGACCATCAACCCCAAAAATTGCTACTCCACCTTTTGTTTCTAGGCTTAATTGGCCCAAATTACAAGGAAACTATATAAAGTACTTACTCCCAGACTTTACCACTTTAAAAATTATAAATTTATGTTACAAAACCAAGGATTATGGTGTTCTTAAGTACCCAAACCCTCTACAAGTACCCAAACTCAAAAACCCTCCTTAAAATGGCTTAAAACCTAGGGCCTTCTAAAAAATGACTCAAAACTCACTTCCCAGACTCCTTCAAGATTCATCATTCATTTGACATATAATTGTTTTGTTTCACCTAAAAAGATACCCTTGTTAGGCCAAATATTTTTTTGCTATACTTTAGGCATCAATTTCATGCCCTTTTTCCACTCTTCCTCACGGTGTACACCCACTAGATCAAATTCTCTTGCATTAAAATGGTTAGTAACATAATTAATATGTTACATAGGGTCCATTTAATGACAAACAACATATAAATTCATTAAATGGCCTATTACATCATTAAAATGATCAAAATAAGATTATTTTAATGCTCCAATTTGACCACCTACAACAACCTTTCAAATTTGAAATGAAATAGACTATAAAACTTTCAAGGAAGATATTAAATTATGTTATTGTATCATTATATCATCCACAATCATGTTCCAATTCTAAATCAATCAACCAAGTATAAAAAAAAATCAAGATTTTGCAAGGAAAAACTTGGATTTTTATTGAATTTCACAAATTGTCTGTATAGTTCATACCTTCTGTATTTTTCCATCATTCCAAGATATATATAGCCTTCATACAACTTCCACAACTGATCCAAGGAAGTTGGGACTTATTACAACCACTAATTAATTGATTTTTACACTTTTCCTCCATTTGACAACTAGACATTGGAGATTAAATTTTGAATTTTAAAATCTTTATTTTTAATAAAACTACAAACTCCTAACTCTTCTAATGATCTCTTAAGGATAAAAATGAATTTTCTAAGTTTACTAAATGCCTTTGAGGCTCCTACCAATCCTAGGCCCATTAAATCCATAATTAGGTCCTATGGTCCTATTAGCACCATTAGGACATTTTATAATTTTATTTATATCATTATACACAAATGCCATTATAGGCCTTAAAACATTCAAATCAAGTCCCTTGTACCCATGAGATACTCCATCATGCTCCCTTGGTGTCTTTATTGTCTTCATTCCCTTAGGTGTCCCACTGTCATTCTTCGCTTATGGAAAAGAACTTTTGTCCCAAAAGTTCAAGGGTCTTGTCTTCACACCTGCTATCTTCCTTGAAGGAGTTCTGCAACTTTTTCTTCTTTCCAGGATAACTCTCCATCACCTCTTCTTGAACTTAAAACCACATTTTTAGAAAAAACAAAAATATGATCACTACTTTCATTTGACTACTGCTAGAGACAGTCATCTTCAGATTGTGTATGTTGCTTCTTCTTATGAATTTTAGGATGCAAAGGACCCCTACCACTACCTCCCATAGAAATAAATTTATCACCCTTAATTGGTGAAGTAATAGAAAACCAAAGTGTGCCCATTACCACTCCCTTCTCCACAATATTCTTCCACCCTGTCATCTTATGTTCACTATCTATGAGGCCTCACCCCATGCCATCATATCATATAAGTTTAATTTCATCTTATGACTATCATGTTGACACTTTTTTTATCATGTTGGACTATTTGGACAGAGACATTATATTTTGATACTATGTGATGACCTATGATTATGTGGATGATGATTTAGGACCTACTTTCATGCTTTGATTATTAGATCCCGATTATAGTATTTGATGAATCTTTAGTTAGAATATGATGCTTTAATTTTATGCTTATGCAAGAAAAGCTTATGTGAAATGATCATGGTTAATTTGTTAGGTTAATTAATATGTCATCGTGTTCTTGGATTAATATTCTTCGAATTTAGGAAATGTATTATTAAACATTAGGCGATTATCATGTGATGTATTTGGAATTTTATGATGGTATGAGTGTGATTAATGTGATATATTTTATATGTATATGTTATTTAACCTTTCATGAGCTACTGATATTTTGTCAAGTGTACAGGTAAGACCATGAATTAAATAAGAGGAAATTAAAGATGGATGCATTTGAAAATCTTGATAAGCCAAGTTATCTCCATGGGGAGAAATAACCTCATTGTGATGTACATTGTTATAAAGTAATGCTTGATTATATTATTTAATTGTGTTTAATTTTATTTTTAAATAAATGTCTACTTGGCATGTCATGTGTGTAGTGATGTGTTGAACCCTTTTCATGGTATCAATTGACACATATGTTGTGAGTTGGTATGGCCAAGTGTATTGTATTTTAGTTTTCTTCCACCTTTGAGTCATGCTGTAGAATCCTAAGGTTAGGTATTTTGGTTGTTGAGCCTTGGGTGAAAATCTTTTTCAAATTTTCATGATTCAACTCTTAGTGGACTTTTGAGAGGCAAAAAGTAACCCAAAAGGGTAGTTAAAGTTAAAAATAGACTACCCCATAGATGTACTTCAGGTTGGGGGTCAAATTTTGACAAATGAGATGAGTTTAGACTATTTTTGCCTCTTCAAAAGATGTCTTTTTGAAAGGTCATGAATTTGGGAAGTGTGCCAAGTCTTCCTCTCTTTTCAATTCTGAATTTCCCTCTTATTGAGAGAGAACCCTAGGTGAGTGTGCCCAATCAAATTTGAGGTTAGGTAGGTTTTTCTTTTTTAGTGGGATGGAGAATAATTTGGTAGGTTGATTTCCCACTCTCCAACTTTGGAGACTTCTAGTGGACTTAGCAAGTTTTGGTGGACTTAGCAAGGAAGAAAGGCTTGTAGGAAAAGGGAGCTCTTCTCAACCTTATTTGCCTTAGCTTGGAGTGAGGTTGGTGGTTTTTGTCATGGAAGACTCTTACTTTTTTAATGTAATATGCAGATTTTTATTGTTATATATTTTTAAAAGTTTTGTGAAGCTTCAAGCTTGTTTTCATGGCTTTCTTGTTATGTTTATTTGTTGGTTTTTTCTTTTATTGTTTGTATTTTTGGGGTGTGCAAGGCCAAACTCACCCTTGAGAGGGAAGAGAGCCTTGATGGGTGAAGGGCTTAAGTTGGGAATTCCCATCTAGTGTAGAGTCCTTCCTCAAGGAGGAAGGGGATGAGACATGGATGTGTGGACTCCATGTTGCCATTCTTGTTGTATTTTATTTTGGAGGTCATAAGGGTTGTATTTTGCGGAAGGAAATGGTAGAGTTGGTACTTATTATTTTAGCCTTGGGATGGAAATGGTTATGGATTCTTGGCCTTGTTTAAGGCATGGTTTTTTATTTTGAATCACTTCTCCTATTTGGGTACATTTCACCTTCACCCCTTTTATGGGTTTAAGATGACCCATTATGTGTATATCTATGGGATAAGAATTTTATGTGTTTGTATACTTGCAGGTTTTTATGTGTATGTGAAATGAAGAGTGATTGTAACCATCATCCATCTTTGTTTCCCCAAGCTTGGGGGTGACCATGTAATGGCCTAGGTTGGGAGGTGAGCCTCCATGGTCTTTTGGTTTCCTTTATGCAGATTTTTCAAAGGAAAAGCTTGCTGGTTTTTATGGAGTATATGAAGAGATTGTCTAGTTCCTACTTTTTATTTGATTTTAAGTATGGCTTTAATGCCTTGTGTAAAAAGTTGGACAAAAGGCCATGTAAATTCCTAGCATGTGATATGTTTGTAATAGTTTGTATTTTATTGTATAAATGTTCTACTATCATCTCCTTTTATTATGAAGTAAGAAAAAAAAAAAAGTATGTTAATGCAATCTATATGCTTGGAAGAGAACAGTAATGTTGTTGTTTTGTTGTTCTACATGTAAGAAAGTGAAGAAAAAAAGTTCATTATTCCTTGTATGCAAGCCTCCTTTTGAGTTCATTTCAATTTATTTTTTAAAGGGAAATGTAGTATATTTGATATTGTTTTATGAAGAAAAGATTTACCTTTCATTGTATGTATTATTTTCAAAAAAATGTATCTATCATATATATATACTTCCATGTATATATACTAGGTATATATACATAGATGTATATAAAGTTAGAATAATGTCTCTATTTTTTATTTAGAAAGAAATAAATATTTTATATTTTCTATGTTCAAAAAAAGATTTCTTTTCAAGTATGTATATGCTTCCTAATGAAGATATATTCACATGTGTATATGCATGAGAATATACATATATATATATTACCATATATATAAATGTATATATAACCTCATATACACACACATGTGCATATATAATGTGTATATAGATTAGATAATCATGATGTTATTTCTACTTGACCTCTTGTGTATATATTCATTTGAAAACTTATATTCTTTGTATATATACATACACTAATTTATTTTTTAATATATTAATATATTTATGTAAATAAACATAAATATATAACCCTTATGTTAGTGTATATATATATATATATATATATATATATATATATATATATATATATATATATATATATATATATATATATATATATACTATACTAAATATATTACATAGCTTAATATTTTTAACCAAACTTTATTTAATAATTTATAACCATCAAAACTTTATACAAAAAAAAATGCAACTCTGTGAAATCCCTTGCCAAATCCATGTGGTGCTGGCGGAAGGCTCAGTCCCCTCCCACTGTGGTATAAAATTCTTTGGGATGTCAGCTTGCAAGTGCAACTGACAAACCCATGATTTTTTTAAATAAAATTTTATTAAAGAAACTAAATAATGTAATTTTCGTATGCAATCTACAGTTATATTAAAAATAAAAAGATGGCATTGTATGCTAGTAAATAAATAAAATATCTAAATGAGATATATTCACTGTGCATAATATGCTAGTGAATATTAAATTAAATATCAATGCTGGTTAAAATTATTCAGACTGTAGCATAGTAAATATGTTAAACAATAAATATAAATCAAAAACTTAAACAGAGAAATACTTATGTTAGAATAACAGTATATTAAGCCATAATTTATTAAGATAGTATAGATGATTGGTTAAAAAAAAAATATAATAGCAAAGTATTTGTGATGGGCATCATAGAGAGGACCTTTAAACCTGAAACTAAAACTATATACTAGAATCTAAATATAATTTGAAGATTTAAAATAAACTAGATCATTATTTTACCTTGATGTCTCGCTTGATGTAGACATGAGGAAAATATGGTTATTTCCTCCATTATTGTATATCTCAACATATATACACAAGTATATATGAGTGTATATACACACTTGAGTGAGTATATACACCTTTGTATACTTGTGTGTATACTTCCTTGTAGATTTTGCTTCTACCTTGTTCATGGCCCAACCTGCAAACCCAAAATAGAGAAATTAAGGTTTTGGCCATGTTTTATTTTTGGGCCAAACCCTAATTTTGAAATTAGGGTTAGGGTTGGCCTTGGAGCCAAATCAATTTTAAATTTTATTTTGAAATCATTATTTAATTTTGGGAAGTCAAATTAAATACTGGTTATTGATATTTAATACTGTTGACTTTTTCCCTTCTCTTTTTGAAATTTTGATTTTAAAAATATTATTTTATTTAGCTTTTTGAATCTCAAGATCTTTTGTGATTTACTTTATTGGATATTTAATATTGGGCTATTAAATGTTTATTTTGATTTATATGAACTTTAAATATTAGAATATTTATTTAATGAGTCTTTATATTATTTTATTATTATTTTGAGATTTGAGATTCTAGATTTTTGAATTATTATATTTTAATATTATTCAAACTTTATTAATGTTTTATCAAAGTTTTGGGAAAATTAATCATTTATTGTTATTTTTATGACCCTTACTATTTTCTTTTGATATTTGGGTTATTAGGGGAATAAATAATTTTATAAATCCTGGAGGGAACTAGGTAAATTATTTCACCCTAATGATAATAATATTTGGATTTAGTAATTATAATTTTTAAATAATTATTAATTATTGAACCTTGAGTTAATTTTATATTAATCAAGGAATAAAATAACTTAAATCAATTATTTGAACATTATTATATTATAATTTGTAATCGTTTGAAAACCCTAGATTTGTGTTAGGGTTATTATTATGATTTCAATTTAACCTTTCCTTCAACTTAAATGAATTATGCATTTGACCCTAAATGGTTACCTGGTATCTGTTAGGGGCCATTAGGGTTACAATTGAGTTTGTCTGATTTGTTCATCTTTAATTGAATCCCTAGGTTTTGATGACCTAATCATTAACCTTATTATATTTTCTTAATTTGGACATTTGACTTGGGTTAATTTCCCTTTTATTATTTTCATGCTAAACCTAGTTAGGGTTTCCTTTGACTAATGCAGTCTGACGAACAATGGATGTTGGCAAGCCAGTGCATGCCATGATTCCCCTTGTGAGTTGATATGTAATGGTTTTTGCATCTTGTTTTTGAGTTGAGTGTTCCTTAGTGTGTAACCTAGTTGATGTTTTGAGCTTTAAAAATAAAAATTATTGTGTGTGTTTTGCCCTAATTTTTGGGCATGACATTTTGGTATCAGAGCACAATATCAACTCTAGGAACCTAAACCCAATGTGTTTTCAACTTATCTTTTATTTTTACCCTTGTACAGGATGCCTCCAGTTACGTGTAGTGGTCGTCACCATGGATGAAGTGCTAGGGTTGTCTATGAGGCAGTAGTGGATATTGAGTAGTCATCTGAGGGTGTAGGTGATGAGCAGGGACCTCCCCCTGTGCCGCTATCTAACCCTAACCAGGACATTCTGAATGCTCTTCAAAATCTCACTGGTATTATTATGGATAGATTTCCACTAGGAGGTCAATGAACTGAGGTTTGAGAGAGGAGTAGGAGCCCTCCTTCCAAAAATGTTGAGGGATAGGCAGATTTAGAGGGTGATTTAGTTCACATGCCAAAGCCACAACCTGAGGTAGTGCATAGAGCACCCTGAGATGCAGGGGATCATATCAGAGAGCTTCTATGCCTACAACCATCACCTTTTTTAGGATCTATGGATGGGACAGAGGCTGAGACATGGCTTTTGAGCCTTGAGTGATGCTTTGGGTTACGATCTTATGAGAGAAACCTAAAGGAACCTTCTGTAATACATATGCTTAGGGGGACCACTTCTACTTGGTGGAGGTAGGAGGAGTATAAGAACCACTTGATCATAGAAACCCTCACATGGGAGACATTCCTTGAGAGATTTAGGGCCCAATACATGTCAGAGCATTTTAGAAAGTGTCATATCAATGAGTTTCATGATTTTCAGCAGAGAGGTATTTATGTGGCATAGTATGAGAGAAATTTTCTCAAGCTCCTTCCCTATGTGGACTATATGAAGGATGAGAAACTTCAGGTCAATCACTTTATCAAGGGGTTGAACCATGCCATTTATAAAAAAGTGTGCATGGTACCTCTAGGAGATATTTTTTATACCATAGAGAGGGCCATGATTGCTAAGGAGATCTATAATAGGTCTCATGATGCACGAGATAGGTCACAGAACCACAATCTCACACCACAATCTTCTAGTTTTCAAGGATCCCATTGGAAGGGAAATAAAAAGAACTCATCAGAATCATTTAGATAACCTTAGCCACAAAAAAAGTAGTCTCAAGAAAGCCAAAGGTAGAGGCCTCCATAGGGATAGTAGGGCTCTAAGCCCAAGCAATGGCATTTACAGGATCCTTGACGGGATCAAAGATCTCATACACAATACGCACCTCCATCTAGGACTCAATAGTATTCTATAGGTGGTTTCAGTGGATCCAGTATGACAGGTGGACAACAATAATCTAGACCTCAGGGGATTCAGATTCAAGTTAGAGGTCCATGTTACATTTATGGTGCTATGGGGCACATTGCTAGAGATTGTCCTTTAGGTCATCCAACCGGTAGTAAGAGGGTGGTATCTTCGGAGCCTACAGTGTGTGACATGGGAAGATCTCACAAAGTTTTTGTAATGGTTGATAACCACCAAGCTGAGCAACATGCCATAGTTATTGAGGCCACAGGTAGGATTGGAGGTAGTAGCATTTCTATTCTTTTTTATTCAGGATCTACTAATTCTTTCATTACTCCTTTTGTAGTAGAGCATTTCAGGCTAGTGGCATCTAGGTAGGATGTGATTTGGGAGCTTGAGTTAGCTTCTGGTGCTAGGGTGTTAGTTAGTTCTTTGGTGAGAGGGTGTTAGTTAGTTCTTTGGTGTTAGATGTAGATTGGGGACATGACCACCACACTTGATCTACGTAACACACCACTTAGATCCTATGATTTTGTTCTTTGCATGGATTTTCTTTATGACCACATCACCAATATGGATTGTAGGAAGAAGAGAGTTGAATGTGTGGATGATGTTGGTATGCCATCAGTGATCTCAGGAGTTTAGAGAACTATATCTATTCATGTAATTTCCACTATGCAACTTAAGAGGTGCATGTGAAAGGGTTGTCATTTGTTTTCCATCACTATTAGTGACATAGATGAGGAGGTAGAGAAGGAGCCTTCCCTTAATGACCATCCTATCTTGCAGGAGTTTGCAGATGTGTTTCCTTTAGAGCTACCTGGTATGCCACCACCTAGAGTAGTGGATTTCCATATTGACCTTGTGTCAAGAGCAAAGCCTATATCTCGAGCACCTTACATGATGACTACCCATGAGCTTAATGAGCTTAAGATTCATTTGGAGGAGCTCTTGGAGAAAGGGCATATTTTTCCTAGTGTATCACCATGGGGTGCACCTGTCATCTTCATTAAGAAGAAGGACATATCTCTTAGGTTGTGCATGGATTACCGATAGTTGAATAAGGTGACCATCAAGAATCGATATCCACTTCCTAGGATAGATGATATGTTTGATCAGCTTCAGGGATCCCGTGTGTTCTCAAAGATTGACTTGAAGTTAGGATACTATCAGTTGAGGATTGTGGAGAGTGATATCCATAAGACTTCATTCCATACAATCTATGGCCATTATGATTTCACCATGGTTCCTTTTGGCCTCATGAATGCTCCAGCTATGTTCATGAGTCTCATGAATAGAGTATTTTTCTCATTATTAGAAAGATTTGTGGTAGTATTTTTGGATGATATTTTGATCTACTCTCAAGATGAGAATGAGCACAAGGAGAACTTGAGGAAGGTTTTGTAGTGCTTGAGGGATAGTTAGTTGTTTGATATCTTGTCCAAGTGCACCTTCTTTAGATCGGAGGTTCATTATCTTGGCCATGTGATATCATTGGATGGGATTGCAATTGACCCATCTAAGATTAGAGCGATTATGGATTGGCCAACACCTACTAGTGTGACCGAGGTCAGGAGCTTCATGGGTCTCATAGGATATTATAGACATTTTGTTGAGGGATTCTCTAGAGTGGCTCATCCTATCACTTCCCTTTAGAGAAAGGGGAAGAATTTTGAGTGGATAGAGAGGTGTGAGAGATATTTTTAGGAGCCCAAGAGAGCACTCACTACTGCACCTATCCTTGTAGTGTTGGATCCTTTAGTAGAGTTTGTATTTTGTAAAAATGCATCTTTGGATGGATTGGAGTAGTCCTTATGCAAGGTGGTCAAGCTATTACTTATGAGTCTAGGAAACTCAAGACTCATGAGATTAACTACCCTACCCATGACCTTGAACTTGCAGTAGTGGTGCATGCTTTGGTGAGATGGTGAAATTTTCTTTTGGGTCATAGATTCAAGCTTCAATCAAATCATTAGAGTTTGCAGTACATATTCACCCAGCTGAACCTTAATTCTAGGCATAGGAGGTGGATAGAGTTTCTTTAAAAGTATGACTTTTGTTGTTCATTACATCAAGGGTAAGGAGAAAGTGGTTGCATATGCATTGAGAAGGAGACATCGTGAGCTATTAGCTATGACTTCTAGCACATATTTGAGAGGACATATTTTATAGCACTTTCCTAAGGATGGATTCTATTCTGAGGTTTTTCAAATGGTTTAGGCTCATAGACCCCTTGAGGGGAAGTTGTAAGATTATACCCTAGAGTATAATGGTTTTCTCCATCATAGAGGATGCATTTATGTACCTTATTTTGGTGGGTTGCATGATTTCATTATTCTTGAGGCTCATAAAGTACCTTATGCAACGCAACCCAAAGTCAAGAAGTTACATGCAGATTTGGGGTAGCTCTTTGATTGGCTAGGTATGAGGTTTCACATTGTAGAGATTGTGGCTAGATGCAAGGAGTGTTAGAGAGTTATGGAAGAACACCACCATCTAGGTGGGCTTCTTCAACCACATGAGGTACCTGAGTAGAAGTGGGATATTATATCCATAGAATTTATTGTTGGTCTTCCTATATCACCTCATCACCATAATGCTATTATAGTGATAGTGGATAGGTTGACTAAGGTATCCCACTTCTCACCCATTCATACTACCTTCACAAAACTTTTAGTGGCACATATATTCTTGTGGGATATCATCAAAATCTATGGAATTCCTCGTAAGATTTTACTGATAGGGATTCTCTTTTCACATCTCATTTTGGAGAAAGTTGTAGTCAGCTTTGGGCACCAGACTCAATTTCAATATAGCTTATCATCCCAAGATAGATGGTTAGACTGAGATAGTGAATCCAGTGTTAGAGGATATGATTCACATGTATGTGATGGATCACCAAACTAGATGGGAGGAGTACTTGCACTTGGTGGATTTTATCTATAATAATGGGCATCATTCATCATTGGGTATGCCACCTTATTAGACCTTGTATGGTAGACCTTGCAGGACACTTTTGAGTTGGTACAGGATTGAGGATAGAGTAGCTATGGGGCCATAGTTGGTTAGAGAGATAGAGAAGTAGGTAGACTTGAACATGAAGCATCTTAGAGAGGCTCAAGATAGGTAGAAGAAGTATGCAGATGAAAAGAGGACTAATCATGTCTATATGGTTGGTGATATAATCTTCTTGAGAGTGTAACCATATAAGATCCCAATCTATTTTGGAAAGGGTTCTAAGCTTGCACCTCACCTTGTTGGACCATTTTAGATCTTAGAGAGGATAGGCCCAGTTTCATATTGACTAGCTCTTCCACCTAGCCTATCATGTATCCAAAATATGTTTCATATTTTTGTATTGAGGAAATATATCTATGATGAGTCTCATATTATTGATTTGGATTCTTTGCAAGTGGAGTCAGATGGGAAGATATCATTGGAGCCCATACATATTTTGGATCGAAGGATGTTGGCCCTTCGAGGTTGAGAGATAGACCAGGTTAGGGTCTATTGGGATTGCTATGATGAGGTTACAACATCATGGGAGGATGAAACATAGATGAGAACACAATATCCCCATCTTTTTTATGAACTCCAGGAGGAAGTTCATGTCTAGGGGAGAGGATGTGAGGCCTCGCCTCATGCCATCATTTCATAGTAGTTTATTTTCATCTTATGACTATCATGTTGACACTTTATTTTATCATGTTGGACTATTTGGAAAGAGACATTATATTTTGATACTATGTGATGACATATGATTATGTGGATGATGATTTAGCACTTACTTTCATGCTTTGATTATTAGGTCTTGATTATAGTATTTGATGAATCTTTAGTTAGTATATAATGCTTTAATTTATGCTTATACAAGAAAATATTATGTGAAATGATCATGGTTAATGTGTTAGGTTAATTAATATGTTATTTTGTTCTTGGATTAATATTCTTTGAATTTAGGAAATGTATTATTGAAAATTATGTGATTATCATGTGATGTAGTTTGAATTTTATGATGGTATGAGTGTCATTATTGTGATGTATTTTATATGTATATTTTATTTGACCTTTCATGAGCTATGATATGTTTTCAAGTGTGCAAGTAAGACCATGGATTAAATAAGGGGAAAATAAAGATGGATGCATTTGAAAATCTTGTTAAGCCAAGGTTATCTCTATGGGGAGAAATAACCTCATTGTGATGTACATTATTGTAAATTAATGCTTGATTGTATTATTTAATTGTATTTATTTTAATTTTTAAATAAATGTCTACTTGGCATGCCATGTGTGTAGTGATGTGTTGTACTCTTTTTGTGGTGTCAATTGACACATGTGTTGTGATTTGGTATGGCCAAGTATATTTTATTTGAGTTTTCTTCCACCTTTGAGTCATCTTGTAGAATCCCAAGGTTAGGTATCTTGGTTGTTGAGCCTTGGGTGGAAATATTTTTCAAAATTTTGTGAGTCAACTCTTAGTGGACTTTTGAGAAGAAAAAAGTAACCCAAAAGGGTAGTTAAGGTTAAAAATAGATTACCCCATAGGTGTACTTTGGGTTGGGGGTTAAATTTTGACCAATGAGATGATTTTAGACCATTGTTTCCTCTTCAAAAGATGTCTTTTTGAAAGGTCACGAATTTGGGAAGTGTGCCAAGTCTTCATCTCTTTTCAATTTTGAATTTCCCTCTTGTTGAGAGAGAACCCTAGGTGAGTGTGCCCAATCATCTTTGAGGTTAGGTAGGGTTTTCCGTTTTAGTGGGATGGAGATGAATTTGTTAGGTTGGTTTCCCACTCTCCAACTTTGGAGACTTCTAGTGGACTTAGCAAGTTTTGGTGGAGTACTTAGCATAGAAGAAAGGCTTGTAGTAAAAGGGAGCTCTTCTCAACCCTCTTTGCCTTATCTTGGAGTGAGGTTGGTGGTTTTTGTCATGGAGGACTCTTGATTTTTTTGAATGTAATATGAATATTTTATTGTTATGTATTTGTGAAAGTTTTTTGAAGCTTCAAGCTTGTTTTCATTGCTTCCTTGTTATGTCTATTTGTTGGTTTTCTTTTAGTGTTTGTATTTTTGCGGTGTGCAAGGCCAAACTCACCCTTGGGAGGGAAGATAGCCTTGATGGGTGAAGGGATTAAGTTGGGAATACCCATCTAGTGTAGAGTCCTTCCTCAAAGAGGAAGGGGATTAGGCATGGATGTATGGGCTCCATGTTCCCATTCTTGTTGTATTCTATTTTGGGGGGTCATAAGGGTTGTATTTTGTGAAAGGAAATGGAAGAGTTGGTACTTGTTATTTTAGCCTTGGGAAGGAAATGGTTATGGATTCTTGGCCTTGTTTAAGGCATGGTTTTTTATTTTGAATCACTTCTCCTATTTGGGTACATTTCACCTTCACCCCTTTTATGGGTTCATGGTGACCCATTATGTGTATATCTATGGGATTGGAATTTTATGTGTTTGTATACTTGTAGGTTTTTATGTGTATGTTATTGTAATCTATATGCTTGGAAGAGAAAAGTAATGTTCTAATATCATCTCTTTGTGATATGAGGTAAGGAAAAAAAAAGTATGTTAATGCAATCTATATGCTTGGAAGAGAAAAGTAATGTTTCTTTTTTGTTGTTGTACATGTAAGAAAGTGAAGAAAAAAATTTCATTATTCCTTGTATGCAAGCCTCCTTTTGAGTTCATTTAAATTTCAAAAAAAGGGAAATGTAGTATATTTGATATTGTTTTATGAAGAAAAGATTTACCTTTCATTTTATGTATTGTTTCCAGAAAAAAAAGTATCTATCATGTATATAGATCCATGTATATATAATAGGTATATATATAGATGTATATAAAGTTAGAAAAATGTCTCTATTTTTCTAGGAAGAAAGTTTAAATAGTTTAAAAGTGTTTTATAGTTATGATCCACCCCTACCCTCTTAGTACTTACCTTTTCATACTTAGTCCAACAATTGGTATCATAGCACAATCTCTTATTAAGAATTTTAACAACTTGAGGGGAAAGATCTAGAGAGATGGAAAGTTATAGGTATGAAAGGATTATCAATAGTGTGAACATAGAACTAAAGAAGGATAAATATTAGATTGATGAAGTGAGTAATAAATTGAAGCATTCACTCGTCAAGAGAAAGGAACTTACATAATAATTGAAAGATACACAAGATTGGGTGAAGATCTTGAAGAACAATTAGAGGAAAGAATGTCTAATGAATCTGATGCTATAATATCAAAACTATCTAAAAAGAACAAAAGTCTAGTTGATTAGGTAAAAGAAATAAAAAGAGAACAAGAAGCCAAATCAGTAAGGATTTGTGAAATGGAACTAAGAGTAAAAGATGAAGATGATAAAAGAATAACTGAAGATGAGAGAAGAGAAATGAATACAAGACTGAATGAGAAAGATGAGGAAATACTAAGGTTGACCCAAATTCAATATAACATGACAAAACAACTAGTTGGTGCAAATCAGGAAGTTGCAAGGAAAGTTGGAGAGATTGTTGAATTGAGATCTAAGAATGAACATCTAAAGAATGAACTAAAATTTGAGAAGGATGCTAATGTGACACAAGGCATATGTCACTAAGGGCCAAAGAATGGTTCACCCTAATGATCATAGCCTGCTTGACAACACACGGAAGAAAACAACAAGACAATGAGAGGGAGAATGCCAAATCTTTCATTAATTTTTATCAATAGAACCAAACGTGCCAGGCTATAAGGCCTTCCTAGTTATGGCCTGATATTACAATTAATTATAAAAGTCCTTAAAACATGCAAGGATCTATCAAAATCTCTAATTCTATCTTCTACCAAAAACTACCACTAAACTCTAACCCAACAACTACATTTATAAAAGAATCTACCAAATTGAGTCGGCCTTCAGATCCACAATCAACGGAAGGAATAGTCAGATCTAGGACCAATTGCTTCCCAATGATGGATTCCAACATTAAATCTATGACCCAAAATAAATACACAAGTTGGCCCAATAAGAACTCAAAATAAACTACTCGGTAAGCAAGGATGACTGAGCAATAGACAAGCAATGCCAAAAACCAGTGAAACAACCAACCACCCAGGAGATAACCGACTGAACTCGGTAACCAACTGAATACCGACCAACTCGGTCAAAGAAGGAACTGAGCAACACAAAAAAACTCAAACATATTTTTGGTGACATAGGATTGCCAAAGACCCAAGATGCTCTTGCATCATAATGAAATCTTGAAAAGAAATGAAGAAGCATTGAAGATTCTAGATGAATAGCTACAAAGTCAGAGACAACCAAGAGATACTACTAGACTTGGATACAATGAAAAAAATGCCACTGAGAAGGGTGATTCCTCCAATCAAGTAGCCAACTAAGATAATGCTACTATCCCACCAAAGAGAAAGAAGCCAACTTGCTACCACTATGGGAAACCAGGACACACATCAAATGTTTGTAGGAGAAAAAGAGGTTAGTCACCGAGTACTCCTAAGTTTAATGGATATTGTTACAATTACAATAAGTATGGTCATAAGGGATTTGAATGTAGAGAAAGAGTTTTTAACAATCCAAGGAATACAAGCTTCAAGGGTTACTGCAACAACTATAAAAAATATGGTCACAAGTCTGAATAATGAAGATCATAAAGAAGGAATGAGAAATGGGTCCTCAACCAAAAGAATACTACAAACAACTAACAATGACCAACAATACAGTGGGATTATAATAAAAGAATCACTTGTACTACATGTGGGAGATTTGGTCAAATTTCTACAAATTTCTTTAGAATGTATGGAATGAACAATAGAAGATCATAGAGAAACTTTGGAATGGCTTGTTTTCACTATCACAAGGTCGGTCACCTAGCCAAAGATTGCAAGTACCTAGGTAAACCCAAACCGAGGAACAACTAAGTGAAAAGACCCAAGTTAATATTGATGAGATAAGAGATCAAATGAGTAGGACTTGGAGAAGGAAGTCTTAAGATAATGAAATTGAACTTGGAACAACTGATGGCACCACATCCTCTAGATTAGGTGCACCTATCTTTACTTAATCAGTCAAAGGCATGTATAGGAATTGATAACCTAAATTATATATTAAATTGATTCCTATAATTTGAGAGAAGATCCATATTAGCATATTAAGATGCATTTGGATATAAGTTGTGATATTGAAATTTCATAGTTTGATTGGTAAAGTGTATGATTTATTTTGTTCCATTCGGCGAAAGAAAGTGTATTTTGGTTATCAGTGAAATGGAGTCGATAAGGAGAATTTAATGAAAATAATATAGTCATTGGAAGCCCTAACCTAAGAAAACTTAGGCTATGCTATTTCATTTTCACCTTACACTTTCTTCAGAATTTAAAGCATTTGATAGACAAGAGACTACCAAATGAATTCAAGCATTCCAAGAAGTATAAAGCACATTCAAGTTATTTCTATTATTTATTGAGTTGTGTTTATGAATTCAGGTTACTATTTAAGTGAAACCCTAATAGTTGAAGATCATTTCTGAGAATTCAATGGCACAAAAAGTTTAAAATCCCATTATTGTTGAGAAGATTGACCCTGTCAATCCAAAATACAAGCTTCCTCCGACCGTTTTCACTGAAGTTGAAGAATATGGAGCCCTATCATCAATTAAACCAAGGCTTATACTCATTGATGATGTTTTTGTTGGAAATTTGGCTAATGTGGATGCATAGATGTTGTCATTATGGAAACATATGATCTCTATTGAGAGCACAGAATCTGGAATGCAAGTATGGCAAGTTGAAGGAAGAAATTGTCTAAGTATGGCTACAGTGATCCTGAGAGAGCACCCGATGAAGATTTAGTTGGCGATGTCCACTGGAGAAATATTTTTGTTTGCATAGTTAACTGAAGCTTCTATAGAGTATGAGGATACCCAATCTCAATGCACATAAAGTTTGGAGCAGTACAGACAAAGTTATTCAAATTTTACCGAAGATAGTTTTTGCAGACAGAATAGTTTTGGAGACAGTATTAGCGAAAGAGTTAAGGGATTATTTTTTCTTGTCAAAATAATGAATTAACATTATGAAGGGATGACATCCTAGATGTTTACTCTTGGATAAAGATTTTGGAAGCCGACCATGTAAAGTTATTAGCTTTAATAACTCATATATTAGGCATACTTGAAATGTAATGAAATATACAAGTGTGATATGTAAGAAAGAAAAGATAACTTGCAATAGTTGTATATTGTGATAGCAGAAAAGGCTATTGATGCGAAGTTGTAAGCAGTACCATATTATAGTCAGAAACATTTTTTGTATTACCTATTTGGGTAGTGAGCTCAACTAGTGATCAGGTTTTGTAATCTAACTCCTAACAGGGTTAAGGCTTCTAACAAGGCCTAAAGTCCTTTAACCAGGACAAATCTACTATATATTGTAAATTGACTCCTAAAAGGCTCCAATATCCCTAACAAGATACTTTTGATTAGTGATCTTTGTGGGTACCATCCCCACTAGGGTTTTCCCATGGCCAGGGTTTCCTCGAGAACATATGATGTGTTATGAGTTCTTTCTATTTACTGCTATGTTTGTTAATCAACTTGATAATCTTTGTATGCACTAAAGTAATATGTTATATCCATAAGTGGGCAAAAGAAAAAGTTTGTGAAACACTGATTCACCCCCCCCCCTCTCAGTATTTCCTATTTCTAACAGTTTTTACCTTCATGCATTGAAAAATTAAAGACATTTGCCAAGCTAAAATTAACACATCTTATAGGAATATGTGCATCAATGGGAAGCTAAAAGATGACAACAAACATTTAGAAACCCAGGGTTTGGTCCATGCTATGCATGTTCAAATAGATTTAAAACAAGAATGGATGAGGATGGTACTCAACCTATTACATGGTCAATTCACGCAGCTTGATGCACCAGTAAAGATAACCAAGGATGTATTGCACATTGTCACATGGTTTCTAGTTGGTGATAGACCAAGGGCATATAAGGAAACCAACAAGAATAAACTATGTGATCTTACTCAAGAAAAATGGGATAGTATAGGTTTGAAGTTATCTACTATTGATTACCCTGAGTTAATATTTGCAAGAAACATTATATCTTATCAGATCTTCCAGTCATCTTGGGTAGACAATGTACCTAGTGGAGTAGTTGATATTTCATACAAGATTGTTAAAAAAGACATGAAGATAGACCTATGTAAAATATTGTTGAATCAATTGGATGACAATATGAATACTATCAAGAAAGAAAAGTCCAATACATTGAAGTTTAGACCATTACTGGTATGTATTTTCTTTTATTTTCAGAACTTCTTTCCTACAATCGGTGAAGTAGTTTGGAAAGAAGATAAACCAATTGTTTATCAATTCAATGAATATATTTAAAGAATAGGAGACAATTTTGATATGATCATGAATGATTAATTTACTAAATTTCAAGCTAGAAAGCATAAAAGAATTAGGATTCCACCTTAGCTTATAGAAAAATATAAAGATGAGATATGTTTTGAGGTAGACACTGCAACATGTATAATAAAAATTATGGAGCCAAGAACCATGTGGCTTCCACCCATGGGATATGAGGTGAATATTGATGTTGCATCAATACAAATAAAAGGACTTTTAGAGAAACCAGTTTACAGAAGGAAAACTCAGTTTGGAACTTTTGAAGAAGTTAAAGAGAAAATAAAATTAGGTATTTGATACCTAAGGCAATAATAAAGACTAGTCAAATGATTAATACTTTGTTAGAGAATCTAGGTATTTTTACTGAAGAAGAAGTTGTTGAACCATCATAAGTAAAAAGGAATAAAATAAGAATGAAGAGAGAGAACCCTAGTCCAATTAGTGTTAGACCATCAACAAGTCCTTCCTCCACATTCAGAGAGAAGAAGAAAGTAGAGATAGAACCATTAAAGACTAAAACCTACATTAGAGAGAAGAAGGCTATTGGGAAGCCTAGAAGGAAATTGAAATTGTAACAAGATAGTGAAATTGAATCTAAGGATGTTTCACAATTCAAGGTAGTACAAGATACAACACCAAAAATTAAATACCTTGATGAGTCTCTTACAACACTTAAGAAATATGGAGGCTATTCTGGATTGAAATATTTGAAATATGAGAAGAGGAGTGATGAAGAAAAAGAGAATATTGAAGAGAATATTGTGTTCACTTTACACAAGTTTAGGAATACACTTGTTGAAGTAGCACCAAATATTGATGATGAGCTATATTAGAAAATTTATGCTAGATGGAAGTATTCTCTAGCAGCTAGGAAAAAAATGAGGGAGAAATCTCTAGCTAGTACAGTCCCTGATCTGACCAAAAGAGGAACTAAAGACACATTACAAGAATATTCAAAGAGATTATGAGAAAAAAAAACACTAAGTATTATGGTTGGTAAGTTAGAAGAAGTTTACAATGAAACTGATGATCTTTGGATAAAAATATTTTCTCTTGATCAATTGAGTAATGAAGAGGTCAAAGAAAAATCAGGCAAGTTAGATCCAATTAATTTGAAAACTCATAAAGATGAGTTTATTATTGAGGATATCACATATCAAGACCCTACTGAGAACATAAAATTTGATGAAGATATCATGGCAAATGAAGCCAAAGAAAAAAAAGAAATGGATATAGATGATTCTTCAGAGGAAATATTAATGGAAGATCATATTATTGAGAAGGTACTGATCACAAAAGTAACAATAGATGTTCCAACTGGTACATTTGTCCCCACTAAACCATAATAGGAAACCATTGAGTTGGTAACTCCAACTAAAACTACAAAACAACAAAAGGAACCGTAAAAAGAGAAAGTAAAGGACACAAATAAAGAGAATAAGAAGAGAAAGAGGATAAGGATGAAGAAAAGAAACAAGAAGATAAAATTGATAACACTACCACTACATAATCTGATGCAAAGAAGGCATCTATAGAGAAGGGAAAATATAAAAAGAGGAAGCATGAAAAAGAGGTTGATTTGGGACAACCTATTCTTATTCTTAAGGTTGATATTTCAACCATGAGTCCCATCGAACTCTCAGAGTTTGTAGATCTATTGAAAAGAAAAGTCGCACAAGATAAACTAATTGAAAAGAAGCAAAAGACTGGTGTCTTGGAAAAATTCAAAGACATATTGAATGAAATTGTACTAGAGGACAATATTAATGAAAAAAGAGATATATATAGCCAATTAAGAGAACTAGTGAACTAAATAAACTAGCCTGGTACTCATACTATAGAATATATACTGCAAGTATATAAGAAGAAAATGGAGACTAAAGTGATTGAAGAACATCTTCAATGAGTTGCATTAGACAAGGTAACTCTATCTGAGTTAGTTATCGAATTAGAGAATGAGATGAAAAATATTCTTTTATTATTTAAACAAATTTACTTAACTTCAAATTTTACAAAGGATATGAAAGAAAAGGATGACACTGTGGAAAAGGAGCTAATTGAGAAATTATCAAAAGTTTCCACCAAGCCTAATTCTTTCAAGGAATATTATGAAAGGCCGAAGCACATAATGGAGTGCAATATGAGCCAAGAAAAGAGGAGATCAAATTAGAATGGATCTTATGGAACTCCAAACATTTTTGATACCCTGCATTAAATCAATACAACAAAATGTACATAAGGGAAAAGACTTAGTCAACACACCAGATGTTAGTGCTATGGACAACATGGTGAATTTTAAAGATGATCTTAGTGAGAAAATAATAGTGTTGTGGACACTAAAAGATTCATGGAAGGCATTGCTGAAGGATGCACATGACAGGTATAAATTTACTTTTGACAAGATCCCTCTATTAGAAAAGTAGTGAGTTATTATTTTTGGCATTTTTGTTAAAAAAGGGGGAAATATAGTATGAAATGAAAAAAGGGGAAATATAGTATGATAGATATGATGGATAGATATGCACAAGAAGTATTACTTCAGGGGGAGTAATAAGTTTACCGAGATATGAATACATGGACAATTTTGACAAGGAAATTTTTTTGAATTTTTTATGACTTTGAAGGGTTTTAACAAAGATACCAAAGTAATGCCAAAGGGGGAGATTGATACTCCTCAGAGTTATTATATTGTAATTATTTATGAGAAAGTCACAATGATTGTCAAATTCATTTGGTAAAGAAGGAAATTTAATTCGGTAAAGCACAAACTTTATTCGGTAAAAGTAAACAAAGAAACAGGTAATTTTGGTAAAGGAAAAGGAAGTTTAGTCACCAAGAACCAAGTTGTACTAAGTGTGATCAATGAAAACCTAACCTGTTCATAACATGTGTAGACATTCAAACATTAGTCCTAGTAGTATATACTAAACATATAGAAAAATATTTGCATGATACCTCAGATAGAGCTAAAATGGGACCAACCTATCACCGTTTGATTTGCTCTCACTTTAGGGATGTGGGCGTGCTCTCTAAAAAATTGAATCATATCCCCAATGATGATTAGAGGGATTAGGATAGATTAGGGACCAAGAGAACCCCATATTGGCACAAAACAAGGTATAGAAGACATGTTTTGTCCCTAAGGCCTCAAAGAGCCTAATAATGCTCAAATTCATATTTACGCTACAAATGACTAATCTAGAGTAGATTTTAGTCTAAATGAATGATGATATGATGAGATTCAAAGCATAAACATGAAAGAAACTAAGTTAATCCATGTTAATCTAAGCTATGGTGTGATTTATGGGAGCTTGAAAATGAGCTAAACTAACAAATATGCTAAAGCTTAAGATGATTTAGAATTAATCTAACATTATAACACTACTCAATGTAAAATATGTGAATTGGTGTTTTTATCTTGGAAGGGGAGGATATTTATAGGATTTGTGGAAGGGCTTGGGTTAGGAAGTCGAGGTAGGGTCAGAGGTAAGGTTTGGGGTATAGTTAGATTAACCTTGGTTAAGGTTGCTCAATGTGTGAGAAACACTAGGGAAGTGTGCAAGGGGAACAAGAGTGGAAGAGGAGACATGGGCTTCATTAATAGCTTGTAAGAGTCATTAATGAGGATGTAACAAGTATTTATGAGGGTTTTTGACCCAAAGTCAAAGTTTGAAGGGTTAGGCTAAAAAGTGTATGAATCACCCTTTAATCATGTTTAGGGTAAGTTTAGGAAATTCTAGATGAGGTTAGGGATTTATAGAAAATTTTTAAGGTTTTAGGATTTAAATAAATATTTTATTTATTTAAAGGATTTTTGGTCAATTTATTAAATAATTAATAAATTTTGGGGGGAATGATGTTTAAATAAGATTTAAACATTTTTGGAAGGGATTTCTTAATTAAATATATTTAATTAAAGCATGAGGATTTAATGACATAGAAATAAATTAATTCATTCAATAAATAATTAATTTAAAATGATGATGTCATCAGAGGTTTTCAAAAAATAAAAGTAGTTTTGTTTTCTAAAGGATTTTTAGGTGTCTACATTTTGCCCCTCTTTGATATGATGCCACAAGTGGTGTGGCATCAAAGATGAGAAAATAAGATGCCCCAGGCTAGAATTAGAGGAATAAGGGGTTGTGCCCCCTCAAGAAAATAACGCAAAGAGGAAACGTTGTGGGATTTTCCAGAAAAGAACACAGAAGGGAAAAGAATGAAGGAAGGAGGGAGGATAAATAACCACACTTCCAAGAGAATAGATGGAGGAATGCAATATGAGGTGAAATGCAGGATACAAGATGAAGCTATATGGAAGATGAAAGATTAATCTATATGATGCAGGATGCAGGGGATTTGGGGAGCTTCAAGTGTAAATGTGAAGAGCACAACCTAGCTTGATATAACAATATTAGAGACCTACCAAGGATACTAGGATCACAAGGCCTTATCACCAACGTTGCATAGGACTGACACGAAAAAGACATGCAAGGTTTCCCCAGCATCATACATGAACCCAAGAGGAAGCATGGTAGAAATGATGCTAGAGAAACCACAAATAAATGAAATTTCCCAAGTGCACTATGTAACCCAGAAGAACACATGTGAACCGTGCAAGGGTCATGTTTGACTGACTCATAGGCAGAAGAAATAAATCAAAAGACCTTGCCCCAGGTTGTCCTCATTCACAGCACACCATGATATAAACAATCATAGCAACTTTGAGGAGAGGACCAATGAGAGGCCATAAAATATTAACAAGACCCAAAGGAAAAAATTGAAGATCAAAATGATAACACCAAAACACATCCTTTGCCAAGGATAGAGATTGATTGATTGATGGTGGGAAGATTGGTCTAAACATGAGGAAGGATACATCGTCACGAACCTGGTGTGATTGGTGGAAGAGTAGGGTGGACAAAAAAGAAGGATACATATATGTGGACCCGTGATTAGGCTTAGGCCAGACAATAAAAAATGATACATCTGTGCAGGCCCATGTTGAAGGGGAGAATGTTGTGTTTTTGTTCACTGGAAAATGATGAATCAAGGAGAATCACTATGATCAAGGATATTCGACAAAAGATATTTCTGAAGTGCAAGACTTGGTTGGACAAGATATTTGACCAAATGCTGCTACAAAATGAACAAGGATGTGTAAAATAGGACATGATGATTATGTAAAACATATAGGGAGAGATTTACAATGGATATGTACAAAAGCTCAGGATTTAGGATGGGAAGATCTCGCTATACAAGATACATAAAGAAAGGATTGGGGATAGGATCTAATTGCTACATTGGAGAGGCTTGAGGATAGAACACCTAGGGATGAAGGGTTGGTGGTGGGGGTGGGGATTGGAGAAAGAGGATTGGGATTTTGGATGGATGGGGGATGGGAGTTTGATAAATAATGTCTCAGTCCACTATGTATGGCACCTATTTCTAGGTTTTCACCAGCATACTTGTCCAAGGCACTTGAATTGCCAAGTTTTCAGCATTGGATGATTATTTTTCTTTTCTTTTTTTCTTTTTTGATTTTTTGTATTTTTCTAGATTTCTAATTTTTATGGATTTTCTGAATATGTAGGATCTGGTTCAAGCATAAAACCTCTTCAGATGTATGATGTTGATAGGATCATTCAGGGGATCACCTTCTGGTGTTGATAACTAATAGGCTCCAAAGCCAAAGCATGATGTGACAACATAGGGGCCCAACCAAGTAGGTTCAAACTTGCCCTTCTTTTCTCTGTGTGCTTGGACCTTCTAGTTTTCCTTTAGGACCATGTCACCCACTTGGAACTATCTAGGATGGACCTTTTTGTTATAACTCCTTTTGAGTTGATTCTGGTATGCAACCAAGTGATCATATGTTTGTTGTCTCTTTTCATCTAACAGTTCCAGCTGCGTGAGGTGCGCCACTCGATAGTCTTCATCAATGTTGTAGTTTTTCATGGGGACTCACAAGGATGGGAGCTCAACCTCAATCGGTAGAACAACTTTAGCACCATATATAAGAGAATATGGGGTGGTACCTATGGGATTGCGATAAGAAGTATGGTAGGCCTAAACAAAAGGATTTATTTAGAGGTGCTAGTCATGACCAGAATCATTGACAACCTTCTTGAGGATTTTTAGGATGGTTTTATTGGTTTCCTCAGCTTGACCATTTCCTTCGGGGAAGTATGGACTGGAGAAACGATGGTGGGTGTGGATTATGGCACACAAATTATCCACATGCTAGTTTTCAAAAGGTGTACTGTGGTTTGTGAAGATGGTAGGTGGTATGTCGAAGAGCAAAGTGATGTGGTATAGGATGAACTTGGATATTTGGAGGCCACTAGTGAGGGTGAGAGGAATTACTTCAACCCATTTTGTGAATTACTCTATGGCTGTTATGATATATTTATAGCCATCTAAGGAAAGGGGAGTGATTAACCCAACGAGGTCGAAGCCCCAACATGAAAATGGCCATGGTGGTGCGATGGGCTACAAGTTTTGTGTTGGTGCATGAATTAGATTTTCATGCTGCTGACATGGTAGAAACTTCTTGACAAATTCACAAGCATCATGTTTCATGGTAGGCCAATAGTACCCGACTTGAAGCAACTACTTTTCTAGAACTATGCCACTTGTGTGGGTACCACAAATTCTAGTGTGGACCTCTTGTAAAGCTAGGATTACCTAGAGAGGATGTTATGATATCCTCAACAATAAAGGGTGTTGGCTACAAGAGTGTAGTGGGAAGCTCTACGAATTAAGTTTTGGCATTGGTTGTTGGGGAGTTGGGGAGATATGATACCATTTTTTAGATATGCATGGATGTCGTGGTACCACGAGGACTGAGGACCAACCAAGGCACACACCATTTCTGCATCGACACTCTCATAAGCAGGTGTGTGTAGCTACTCGACTAAGAATTCATATTGTGTTATCATGAGGGATTTCTAATAAGGATCTGATGGTTGCCATTGCATCAGGCACTTTGTTCTAAAGCCTTGGAATCTACGTGACTTGTAGATTCAGGAAATGCTCTTTCAATTTGCCCACCAGTTCTTTGTAGGGTAGTAGCTTATCATCCTTTGTCTAAAATTCATCTAGGATGTTCTTGATAATTAGTTGTGAATCTCCAAACACTTGTAGTTCTATGATGTTCCACTGGATGGTTCTTTTGAGACTTGAGATGAGGGCTTCATAATCTACAATGTTGTTAGTACATGGGAATTCTAATTTGAATGATTTTGGAATATAGTCACCTTGAGGTGTGACAAATAGGATTCTTGCCCTTGATCCATGTGATGTGTAGGACCCATCAAAGTATAGATTCCATATGGTTTGTTCTTCAATTATATACAAGTGCTCATTAGGGAATTCCATAATTAGTGGATATGCATCCACTTGAGGTGCTTCTTCTAGCTAATTGGCAATGACTTTCCCTTCGATTTCTTTTTGATCTATGTACTGGATGTCAAAATTACTGAGTAGCATGACCCATTTTTCCATATGGCCTATGAGAGTTATCCTAGATAGTAGATACTTGAGTGGGTCCACCTTTGAGATGAGCTTGATTGTGTGACTGAGCATGTAATGTCTAATATTTTGAGTAGAAAAGACCACTACAAGGCATGCTTTCTCCATGGGTAAATAATTGAGCTCATAGCTGACTAGAGTTTGACTGATATAATAAATAACTCTCTCTTTGTTGTCATCATCATGTTGTGCTAAGAGTGCCCCCAGTGCTATAATGGTCATTGATATGTAGAGTATGAGAGCACATCCTAAAAATGGTGGTACAAGGATGGCAGAGTTATCTAGATATTCTTTGAATTTCTCAAAGCTTCTCTGATAGATAGGATCCCATTTGAAGCTTGTGTCCTTGTGGAGTAGATGTGTGAAATGTTGGCACTTGCCTTCCAGCTATGATATGAATCATCACACTGATTGCAACTTCCCATGTTGACTTCAGAGCTATTTGAGTGTTCTTTATGGAGGCATTTATGTTATAGATTTGACCTTTTTGGGGTCAATCTCTATGCTGCAACATGATACGATGAAACCTAGAAGATTTCCAGATGTTACACCAAAGAAAAATTTCTTTGGATTCATCTTCAAGCCATAATGATGGAGATGATCGAACACACTCTCAAGGATTTCTAGGTGTTCACCTCATGTCTTTGATTTTGCAAGTATATCATCCACATAGTCCTCTAGGGTTTTGTGGACCATGTCATGGAAGATGGCCATCATTTCTCTTTGGTATGTGGCTCTTGCATTCTTTAACCCAAATGGAATCATGTTGTAACAAAAGGTACCCCATGGCATGGTGAATGTTGTTTTTTGTTGATCTTCTTCTACTATGTGAATCTAGTTGTACCATGAGAATCCACCCATGAGTAACAACATCTCATGGACCGCTATGAGGTCTACTATCATGTCTATGTTGGGTAGCAAGAAATCATCCTTGGGACATGCTTTTTTTAAGTCCTTCAAGTCCATGCAAATTCTTATATGTCCTGAAGGTTTGGTAACAAGCACCATGTTGGAGATCTAATCTGAATAGTCTATAGCTCTAATAATCTTGGCTTCTAGGAGCTTTTCTAGTTCTAATTTTACCAATAGGGCTACTTTAGGATGTATTTTGCATAGCTTCTTCTTTACTGTCTTGGCATTAGGATCTACTACAAGATTATGTATGACTAGATTTGGATCAAGCCCAAACATATGTGCATACGACCATGCAAAGTTGGTAGTGGCTTCTTGGAGTAGTGTAGTGAAATCCATTTCTTCACTCTTTGTCAGAGATGTTACAATGTAAGTGATTCTCAAGAATTCTTTTGTGCCCAAGTTGACTAGCTTGGTTTCTTCAATGATGATAGGAGACTTCTTTGGTCTATAATCTTGGATAGGAGGAAGAGGCAAGTCTTCATCTTCTAGTGCATCAAATAGCTTTTCACTAGAAGATACACACTTTATTTTATCTTTTTTGGAGTCAGAATGTGCCCTAGAAGGGTTTTCATATAAGGATTCATTCTTTTATTTTTCTTTTTTAATTTCGTGGCTAAAGCTTGCCTCTTCCCCAAAATATCCTTTAGTGTTGAGCTTGCAGACATGCGCTGATTCCTGATGTTGATTTTATTGTTGGCCTGATGCTCCCATTAACCTTAGGAGCACTTGTGTTCTTTGGAACTCATTGATGTGTGTGACACTTGGTTAGTCCCAGTCTTTGGAACTCATTGATGTGTGTGACACTTGGTTAGTCCCAGTCTATGAATTTGGGATAGATGAGGGGAAGTTCTATGATGTTAATAGCAAGTTGATGGAGGAAAGAAGTTCCCAGGAGGGTATCATCATTGAAGATGTCATCATATAATTTATTTTCTTCCTCTTGAGGGATGTCTTCAATGTCTACAAGGTCATCTTGGCTATTCAAGAAGAGAATGTTGGTCAAGTTAGTGTCCCCAGTTGCGGTATTGGGCTCTTGTATGTGTAGACAAGAGGTATTAAAGCCAAGACCTTGATGCTTTGGATTCTTTGCTGCTATGATGGTGTCTTTGCTTCTACCTTCTTGTGGTCCTAGACCACCACCTTGATATTTCCATTTTTTTGTGGCATACTTGTGTGATTGCGGATATTTGTCTTTGAAGTAGCCAAGGAGTTCAATTTCAGGTGGTGGGGGATCTCTCTACAACCACCGATTAATGTCAAGGTCCATCTCTTGACTATCTATGTTTCCAATGGAGAAAAAATTCATAGGTCTCATTTTCTTGATTTCATGATCGACTTCAGTGGGCTTGCTTTGATGACTTGGGAACCCTTGTGTATGTGGATCAAGTGGGAGGGCCCCTACTACAAATAAATCATTTAGGGTGTATTCACCACAACCTTGATTGTTAATCTTGATAGAAGAGAGAGTGGAGGAGAAGATGGTCTCTGGATCACTATGGGATTGTGAGGAGCTAGTGATAGAGGTGCCAATATCAGTTCCAAGATAATGGGTGGAATGGAGAAATGAGGACTCCAATGCACAAAATTACATGAAGGGTTGGGGATCTGCATGGATGGTATCCTTAGTGCCTTGATGTAGAAATTTGATGCACTCATGGTAAGTAGATGGTACAACCTTGATGGAATGGATCCATGGCTGACTGAGGAGAATGTTAAATAGTAGGTCAAGATCAACAACATGGTAGATGGTGTCTAGAGTCAGTAGGTCTAGCTTGATAGGAAAAAGAATTGTACCTTCAAAGGTATGCTCGAAGTTATCATATGCTTTGATGGTGACAAATTCATATGATATGTCAGCTTCTGTGAACCCAATTTTCTAAATGAATTTCAAAGTACACAGGTTTAGGGCTGAACCATTATCTAATATGACCCTTTTGATGGAAAAATATCTAATGATAATGGTGATGCTGAGAGGGAGATTATGATCAGGTGCAATAGATGGTATGTCAGATGGCTTGAAGGATAAAGCACAGGATGCTGATAAATGTCCCACAAGATTCTCAAATTGGATGGTATTTATGTTTGTGGGGACATGTCCTTCTTGGAGGGCTCAGTTGAGGATATCTTGATAGATGGGTGAAGTGCAGAGAAGGTTGAGGATGGAGATTTGGGCAGGTGTATTCCCAAGATGTTATATGAGGTTGTATTGTACATTTTGTGTTGGGCTTGGATTTACACCAGTGACAGATATCTAGCCTTTGTGGGTAGTAACAACATGCTGACTATCTGCTCCTTTAACATGGATGACATTGATTGTGGGCTTGACTTGGGTTATATATCCAACAAATTTGTCATAGTTGATATAAGTAGTAGTATAGTCTTTATGGTCAACATGGTCTCCTTTCTTGCCTTTGCCTTGGTTCTAGGGTGGAGGATTAGCAATAGCCTAGTTCTTCCCAGCATTGTGTTGTAGGAAAACATTTTGATAGATCTACAAATTGGAATTAGGCAAGGCTTGGGTTGGTGTGTCCATTTGGATCTCTTTCCTATCAATGAGATCTTGGATGTAATGCTTTAGTTTCATACAACTTAGGGTAGTATGTCATTTGACATGATGATAATCATAGTACTCATGATCCTTGTACCAGTTAGGTTTAGGAGTGGCATCATCAAATTGCTAAGTTGGTGGGTAAGTGATTAGATTGGCCTTGGCCATGAAATGAAAGATTACATCTAGAGGTTCACCAAGGGGAGTGCAGGTTCTCTTTTGGTGGGTCTAGGCTCGAGGCCTATTCTGATTGGGTGTTGTTGATATGGCATTGGTCTGATTGGTTGGATTGCCTTGATTTTCTTGATGTGCTTGTTGTTGATAGTGTTGCTGATTTTTTTGAGGCTAATATTACTGCATAGGTTGTTGATTGATGCTTTTTTGATATCTAGGAATAGGTTTAGGGCCAGCCACAAAAATTTGGACATGCTTAGTGATTATGGCTCCATCAGTGACAAAATTTTTCTTTTGATTTCAATTACAAGGTTTGTCATTACTAGGCTTTTTGTGGGAATCATCCTTGTAATGCCAGATGGTGCCTTCATCTAGGAGACCTTTTTCAATGTCTATCCCCTTACTTTTGATATATTGGTAAGTTTGGATGCATTTCATCCTCATGAAGTGGGATAGTTTGGGATGTAGGTTATCAAAAAGATCTTGGTCAGATGCTTCTCAGGTGGCTGGTATGACAACCTGGTAGTGAGGTTCTGCCATTGTTGTAAATAGTCGGCTAGGATTTCTCCTCCTTTCTATTTTGAGTTACAAAGGTCTAGCAAAGATAACTCATTCTCAACATTATGGGCATATTGGGAAACAAACTTTTCAGAGAGTTCAAAAAATATTGAGACTATCCCATATGGTATCTTGTAAAACCACTCAATAGGAATTCCTCCCAAACTCTTGGGGAATAAGCGCATGAGGTAATTATCCCTATATGCCACTTCTTGACATGCCATATAGAAATATTTGACGTGGTTTATGGGGTCCCCTTTTCCTTGATATTTATCAAATTTTGATGTCTCAAAGTGCTTAGGGAAAGGGATGGCTATGATCAATCAATCAAACGGGGAGGGATACATGTCTTCAAACTTTAAGGTCTTTCTCTCTGTTCTGGCTTTCAGCTCCTTAAGAGCATTCTTCATTTCTTCCCACTCGGCATTGATCAACATTGGAGTGGGTACTCCCATTGGGAAAGGATCTAATGGTGATGGTGAGTAGGCATTATGTTGTAGTAGAGGATATTGTGGAGTGGGAAATGGAGATTGCCTAGCAAGATAGGTAGATTGGAATGGATTTTAAGGTGATGATTGTTGGGGATGATACTGCTATTGAGGTGTGGGAGCGTATTGTGGTGGAAGATATGAAGTGGATTGTTTTTACTGGGGTATGATAGGATTCTATTGCTATATTGGATACGATGATTCTTGTTGATGCTAGGGGATGATAGGATGTTGTTGTTGTTGTACTGGGAAGCATTGCTATTATGGAGGAGACCGATGGAATGGTGGAGCTTTCTAATAGGATGGTCCTTGGTGCACTTAGCTTTGTGCTTGGATGATGTAGGTGTGATGCATCCCTACATTTCTTAGGGGTGGAATGGATGTTGTGAAGCTAGTGATAGGAGGTGATTGTGTAAGATAAGATGAACTCTGCTATTGGGGTGGTGGAACCATTTGAGATATGGTGAGTAGTGTGGATAAATAGTTGGTGTATGATGAAAAGGATGAAGCTAGTAGAGGTTGTGATGGTTGTTGTTTCACCACTTAAGAGAATGTGGCTTGCTAGGTTGTAGGCATGGATGAGGGAGAGTGGGTTGGTATTCCTAAAGCTTTCATTTCTTCCTGAGTATGGCCCCAATGAGAACCAATTTTTTGCAGAATTGTGATGAGGAGGATGATGGAAATGAAGATGTGATAGGAGTTTGGAATGTAGATGGTGGATTATGAGATCCCATGAAGGGCATCATAGTTGTAAAGGCTGATTGTTGGGCTTGCATATTGGGGATGAAAGGTGGAAGTGGGACATATGCTTGGGTAAATCTCAGTTGAGAAGTGGAAGAAGGTGCTTGTGTTCCCCATAGAAAAGGTGGTGCTGATGTGGAATTTTTCTGAGTGAAGGAAGGAAATAATTGCTTTGCCCCTGGAAAGGGTGATGTTTCTTGGCTCATAGATGGTGGAGGTACTATTTGTGTAGTGGCTTGTGTAGGAGGTGGTAGTTTGTTTTGTGCAAAGTTTTGGACCTAGGTGGAAGCTTGGGATGATGTAGAAGGTAGTGGTGTTCCCATGATGAAAAATGGAGTGGATTGTGTTGCTACTTGTGTTGTAGGACTTGCAAAGCTTCTTTTCAAGAGGGGAAGGATGTGTGAGTTTTCCTAAGATATGTGTAAGATGGGATTGGGAATTTGTTGGATGATGGGTCTATAGGATTTTGCTAGGATTTGGATGGTGTTTATGGGGATGCAAGGTTGGAGATGTGGTGGAACAAGAGTACCTTATTGCATGAAGTTAGCCAATATGGCTTGTCGATTCTGGTCAATAAGTGCACTTGCTATTTTTCCATGCCCTAGATGGTTCATGAAAGTCTCCATGGAAAATAAAGTAGAGGGTCCATTGGGATCATCCCATATGTTATCAATTTGCGATATCAGTAGATTGTAAGCAACCATCATGCTAGTGGGATTGTTAGGATTAGATGAACTAGTCACCCAATTGGGATCCATATTCCTTCTCTTCCTAGATCTTATCTCGGTAGGCATGGAATGCGGATCTAAGGATGAAAATGAAAATGATGGGATGGATGCAAGATGTTTCTAAGATCTCTAGATATGATGAATGCAAATCTAAAGAAACTCTAAGGATGGTGGATTTCTAAGATGTGGCACAAGGATTTGGATCAACTATCAGAGGATGATAGGATGGTGAAGGGTTGGTGGGATGCTTTGATTTGGATCAAGGATGATGGAGGATTGGTGGGAGATTGTGGAAGATTTACTAAGTGCTAGTCAAATTAGCTGCTACTTCCTGCTGTAGGATCAATGGGGATTGTCAACCTAGGATAGACTGGTGATCTTCGACTGACAGGAATATTCTCAATGCATGCCAATCTCTTGCTCGAGATGATGAGGCTAATAATGAAAAGTATATATTTCCCTAGACAATGCTCTATAAAAGGGGGGAGATTTTTTATTTGGGATAAGGATTTGAAGAAACTCAAAGGATTCAACACTAAGTGTTAGGATTTAGGATTACTAGATTTGGTTCAAGGATGGTGTGTTCTGACTTGGATGATGGATGCTAGATTTGGATCAAGGATGATGGATAATGACAAGGATGATGGATCAAGGATTTGGGATTTTGATTGTGGATTTCTAATGGAGGGATGATGAGGGATGATTTAATGATGCTATCTCTAAGAGGATGATCTAGATGCAACTAAAAAGGATGACCTATGATGTAACTAGGAAGATGCTAATAAATGAAAGGATGCAACTAAGGATGGATGGTGATGCAATGATGCAACTAGGAATGAGATAGGATTGGTAGGATTTTAAAGGAATGATGGATATATGATGGGCTGAACTAGTCCTTGCTCTCCAAGTTGATATAGTGAAGATTAACTTGGAATCGGTAAGAAAAATGCTTCACTCTGGCATTATAGCCCATATTGTCAAGTTTTTCCTGATACTTCTCTTCTGCTTGGGTTTTGTTTAGAATGGGTTGGTGATCTTTGAGGTTTCTCTCTAAAAATTTATTCTCTTGATCAAGTTGTCTATCAGTTTGATGTTTCCAATGGCAAAGGACAAAACTCAAAAAAGACACTTTGAAAGAAATCTTGACAAAGGACAAGGCAACTTTGTGGGATAAAACCAATCAATGACCACTAAAAAATAATATTTTTTCTGAAGAGAGTGTATTTTATGACAAATGTTTGCACTGAGTTTGAACTTCAAAGACACTTCAAATAGAACTACCTAAGGGAAGGCTAGTATCAAAATCTTTTCCCACAGCTTGATACCCCTAAAAGGGATACATAAGGTGAGTTTCTTAAGGTGATTTGGGAAACCACAGGGATCAGTCCTTGCACAAGATTAGATCGGGTAGCTTCTAATTTATTAAGTATGTATTTGATTCATGGAGTCTTCCCAATCAGTTTGTACACACGTGACTCACTTAAGAGCCTAGTTGACCATGTCAAAATAGTAGGGATATTCACCTACCTCGGGCTACCATCAACACACATCGCCAGATCTTGACGGGATGAAGCGAGAGTTTTCTTAGTGCTTTATTTCTATACCGGTCAAGGAAGGACCGATTTCAAGTCATTCTCCAAAGAGGAAGCACTTTTCTCTCTGGACATGCTTCTCTAGAAATAAAAAAAGTGAAATTGTCCAAGCTCAACCTTTTTTACGTCACTTAGATTTAAATGGGATTCACAGAAATATGAAAAAATCCTAAAAACACATAATGAAGAGTTTATTTTCCAATTTGATTAAGTGTTCTTTTATGCTATGACATTCAAACACATGATTTAGGATGCAAAGCTCATTCCTTGAAAATAAAAAAGCCTTTTAAAAATATTTGCAAGAGTTTTTTCCTTTTAGCATTCAAGATTTTTTGCTTTCTAGGACTAAAAGAATGAAGTTTGCTTTGATTTCCCTTTGATTTCTTTTTGTTCACTCAAGATTGAATGTGATTTAAAAATTAAATGAAATAATTGATTTTGATTTGGTTCATCCTTTAGAGTCATTCAAGATTTGTTTGATTGATTTCAAGCACTAAAACAAAATGTTTTATTGCATTGATTTTATTTTATCCCTTAGGCATTCAAGACTTGGTTGTTGTTCATTTTAAGCACCAAACAAAGTGTGTAATATTTTCCTCATTCAATTTTATCCTTTTTTAATTTTAAGCCCAAATTGAAATAATGAGGTGTTTTGAGTTCATACAATGTTCTTTTTAAGACCTTAGGATTAAGTGTGTTAATTATGTTTTTTTATCATTAATTCATTATCCTACTGACCCTTCCTAGTTTTTGGGATAGAATATGGTAATTTTTTCTATAGATTTGGATATACCTCTGAACCATCTTTCTGTTGCTTCTTGAATCATCAAAAATGGAGCTCGTATGCAAAAGTTACAAAGGTTTTTGGTGAAAGTCCCTCTTTATGGATTTTTTTGGAAAATAAGCCAAGATCCCACAAGAAGAAGTAGAAGGAATAGAAGATGAATAAGAATAAGAAGAAGAAGTAGAAGAAGAATTCCAAATTCTCCCTCAACCTACAAGCTTGAAAAATCAGAAAAACACTCCAAACCACATTAGAATGTTAGTAAAGAACCCATGAAGTGGGTCCCACCGGGCATGCCAGAATGTGATCAATGCAAACCTAACATGTTCAAAACATGCATAGCCATTCAAACATTAGTCCTAGAAGCATATACTAAACATATAGAAAAACCATTTTCATGATACCTTAGATATAACTAAAACGGAAGCAACCTATCACCATTTGATTTTCTCTCACTTTAGGGATGTGGGCGTGCTCTCTAAACAATTGAAGCATATCCCTATAATACCCCAAAAATGGGCTATAGGTTCATTAACCTCCTAAATCAACAAATCAAATGAAATTGAAATCAAAGTCCTAACCTAAGGCACATCTGCACATCAGTTATCAAAATCTTAATTGATTTTATTCTAATTCTGCATCAGGGAATATTTCCTAAATATTGCTATTTATCTTAATTATCTTTAATTAAATTTTATTAGGCAATAAATCATATTTATCCTAAATTTGATTAATTGAATATGATAAATATTTAATTAATTAGATTAATATTGCCACTTAATTATTTAATTAATATTTAATTACATTTATTCCTAATTAATATTGTTTTATTTGACAATAAATCTAATTTGCTAAAAATAATCAGTTGAATTCTTATTTAATTGATTAAATTAATTTATCAAATTTAATAATATATTTTTGGAATAAAGTTTGATTTAGTAATTGATTAACCCATAAATCAATTATTTTTAATTCAAATATCAGTTAAGTTGAAAATAAATCACTTTATTTATTAAATTAAATCATATTAAATCATGCACAATCAGAAAAGTAGTTAACTTTAAATCAATTTTCAATTTCTATTTGTTAACTTTCTAAACTCAACATCTGATGATGAGTTGAAAAAGAGAACTAAACTCTATTTTGAGATAAAAGCTATTTTTGCATGATTTTATAAGTTAATTAATTATGATTTCTTGTTAACTCAAAAATCAACCTGAGTTTATCAAGAATGAGTTATGGCTTCTCTAATTGCATCCTCAAGCCCTAGATTTCTATAAAAACAAGGCTCAAGCCCTTCATAATACATCCCTCGAATTTGCATACTTACTCTAGCGAATTGACATTTGAAGAATCAAGTTCTTGCACACAAGGTGATTGTGAGATTTTTGTTATTGTTTTTGAGGGTTCATAGCATTCATTCATAGCATATCATTGTTAGATTAATTTTCATATCACTTTCATTCATCTAGATTAGTTTCATATTAGTTTTCATCTTATTGCATCAAAAATCACAAAAAGATAGATTAATCTACATTCATATCTCATTGCTTTCAATCATTTAAATCCTTCATTTAGGTGTTGCATTGTCACTGATCTCGGTCTAATATGAGAATACCATACTTGTACCTACTAGAAGGTAGTAAATTTTCTGGTTAGCTTAGTTTCATTTATATTGTAGATTTTGATTTGCTAACCTCTAATGTTTTACTGAAGTTTTGTGTCCAAAGCTAGGTACAATTTTCACACACAATATCGGTATGGAATTCCACATTCAATAGTCATAGATAATGGTGGCCGATTCAAGAACAAGGATCTAGACTCCTTATGTGCTATATTCAATATTACACAACATTGGTCCTCTATTTACTATCCTCAAGGAAATGGACAAGCAGAGGCTTCAAACAAGAACCTATTGAAAATATTGCATCATACAGTTAATAAGATAGGAAGATACTGGCATCTCATGATCAATCCAGCTCTCTAGGCCTACAAAATAAGTATCAAAATGCCCACTGGGGCTACACCATTCTCTTTAGTTTATGGGTCTGAAGCGGTACTGCCTATTGAGGTTGAAATCTCATCACTAAGAATCAGAATGCATGGTCCAGTAACTGATGATGACTACAGAGTGTCTAGGTTGCAAGAACTTGAACTACTATATGAGCACAAACAAGCAACATATGATCTTCTCAGAGTATATAAGAAATAATGTCTAGAGGTTACAATAAGAAAGTTAGACACAAAGAATTTCAAGTTGGCGATCTAGTCTTGGAGAGAATCCTAAAAATCAGTCACATAGAGAACGCAAGGGGAAGTTTAAACCCAACTAGCTAGGTCCCTTTGTTATCATTGCTACTTTTGGCTCTGGCACCTATCAAATCTCAACAAATGAAGGAGAACAACTCTGAGAACCAATCAATGTTCTGCATTTGAAGAAATTCTATGCATGAGGCATTCAGTCTATGGTAAAATGTCCTAAAAAAAATCTTAAAAATTAGAAAAAGTCCTGAAAAAATGAACATCTTGGTGAAAACATAGCGATAGGCACCTTGATGATTCACAAAAAACTTAAAATTTTTGAAAAATATCACAAAAAATAAAAAAATATCAAAAGTACAAAAAAATTGAAAAAAATGAAAAATTAAAAAAAAATGAGAAAAAGAAAAAGTGCCTTGGTGAAAACCTGGAAACAGGTGCCTTGGTAGCTAAAATAGAATCTCTTCCAAGATGGTGAAAACCTGACAAACAGGTGCCACTTGTTCAAAATGCTCCATCTATCAGTGCAATCTTGGTTTTTCCAAGCTTTTAGTCCTACTTTAGTTTGTACATATCTCTTGGTTTTCTTCCGCATTCCTATATTCAATAAAGTCATTTTGTACACCAATCAGCTCAAACATCTGTATCCTATCAATGTTTCAAACTTGGGTGCAATCAATGTCATATCTTATGGTCTCTAGTATACCTCAAATGAGTCATATCCAATTAGAGTCCTTCAAAGCTACATCCGAGTTAGTTAGTCTATCCCCTCACCAGAAAGGATTTTTCACTCAAACACAAACGTCAACACAAACAGAAAACAATGTTTGCTTCACTGCTTTTATCTCCTTGTATGCTTACTGATTCACATTGAGATTTTTGCATATTGTGTCCTTTTGAGATCTTTGATGATGTCCTTTATGGGATTTAGAGAGTGATGACTGGGGGCATAATCTTTTCTTTATTTTCTGCTTTGAGTAAAAATTTAAAAACTTTGGAATTTCTGGATTGAAAAGGTGTCCATCTATAAGAGCCTCCATCTCTTATTGGATGACCATGTGTACCTTGACCATTGATACCTAGAAAATTCAAAGAAGTTTGATCTATCTTACATATTTTTGAATGATTTCTCAATCCTACTGTGAACGGCTATTATCCAAGGATGTGAACAATAAAGGGTCACTGTGGGTAATTCACATTGGAGACAAGAAGGAATTCTACAAATTGTTTGGCTTGTTGTTTTGGAAGGCATCTTTAGGTCATCACAATGTTTGTGTTCTGATGCTTATACCAATTACTATATCAAAATGGACATGATATTTAGGTCATCCTGGCGTTTATGCCTTGGTGCTTATATATAATCCAACATTCCAAAATAAAAATAAATATTCATATGCCCATGGTTGCCTAACTAGTAGACATTGTATTGATTTATTTGATTGCCTAATAAATATTCAGTGATGAAAATGACCAACACATGATCAGTGACTAAGTCCTAGGTCCTAGGTCCTAGGTCTGCATTTCATTTTGCATTTCACTTTTCACTTTACATGATTTCATTTATCTCATGATTTCCAAATCATCTTGATGCTTAATGATTCTCCAAAACTATGCTAAACATGACACAAGGACTGAGCATTGTATGAAGGTCCCTCCAACAAAACAACAAGTATAATCCATTTTCAGGATCAAAATCAAAATCTGAGATAATTTATATTATAAAAATCATGATTTAAAATTTTCGGACCCACAATGGTCGACTGCTTGCATAATCGACCTTCTACACATCAAATAAATCTAGTATTCAACTTAACTGATATTTAACATCAAACTATCAAAATTTCAACTTGGTCAACCATTGTCAACTCATGGTCAAACATAGTCAAACTTGGTCTTTAGGACCTCCAAACGATGCAGAATGCATTCCTGAACATGTACAACCAATTCTACAATTAATTAACATGCTTCTAAACCATTCAACACTGACTTTTCTTGTCAGATTTTGATTTTCATCCTGAAGGAGGCATTGTATTGCACATCAATCAAGTCTGTAAATTAAATCTTTCCTTGGTAATCAAGACAACAACCACGTCTAGTTGTTGATTCATCAAAAGACCTTGTCACTTGGGACATATCAAATTCATCAATTTGGTATCCTAATCTATCTTATAAACTATATTAGCTTTTAATAGCCATCGGTTCATTAGTGTTATTTCCTTGGTTCTTCGTAGCTGAAGGGTTTAGATGTGATACCATTACGATTCCTTTGGATAATCAGGTCTAGAATCAAGTCACTCACTTCTTCGTAATCATAAAGTTCAGAATCAGTTGTTTTGATACTTTTTCATAATTACCAGTTCATCATTGTTATAGTTGACATCATCATGATTCTTGGTCAACCAGGACCTAAATCATCTTTTTCCAATCTTTCAATCGGTTTTTGTCTCAGAATCAGTTCATCTTTCAAATCATGTTTCAACATCAAACATAGATTAATCTTTGAACCACTACGCTTCACACAGTATTTCAAAGAGGGGAAAAATTTAATACCCCAAAAATGGGCTATAGGTTCATTAACCTCCTAAATCGACAAATCGAATGAAATTGACATCAAAGTCCTAACCTAAGGCACATATACACATTAGTTATCAAAATCTTAATTGATTTTATTCTAATTCTGCATCGGGGAATATTTCCTAAATATTCCTATTTATCTTAATTATCTTTAATTAAATATTATTCGATGATAAATCATATTTATCTTAAATTTGATTAATTGAATATGATGAATATTTAATTAATTAGATTAATATTGTCACTTAATTATTTAATTAATATTTAATTACATTTATTCCTAATTAATATTGTTTTATTTGACAATAAATCAAATTTGCTAAAAATAATCAGTTGAATTCTTATTTAATTGATTAAATTAAATTGTCAAATTTAATAATATAGTTTTGGAATAAAGTTTGATTTAATAATGTATTAACCCATAAATCAATTATTTTTAATTCAAATATCAGTTATGTTGAAAATAAATCACTTTATTTATTAAATTAATTCATATTAAATCATGCACAATCAGAAAAGCAGTTAACTTTAAATCAATTTTCAATTTCAATTTGTTCACTTTCTAAACTCAACATCTGATGATGAGTTGAAAAAGAGAACTAAACTCTATTTTGAGATAAAAGTTGTTTTTGCATGATTTTATGAGTTAATTAATTCTGATTTCTTGTTAACTCAAAAATCAACTTGAGTTTATCAAGAGTGGTTTATGACTTTTCTCAATGCATCCTCAAGCTCTTCATAATACATCCCTCAAATTTGCATACTTACTCTACTGAATTGACATCTGAAGAATCACACTCTTGCACACAAGGTGATTGTTGTCACACCCAAAAAATTTAACCAACAAAAATGTAACAATTTTTTTTAAAGGTTCATATGTGAAAGAGTAACATTCAAAGAATAAGGATAAGTATAATTCAACTATGGTTAAACTGGTCACAACCTGGGGTTAAGTTTGTTCGGATAGCAGAACCCTAGTGGGTACAATTTCCACTTTGGAATTTCCATTTGGGATGAATCCAATTCTATCAAAACCTACTTGATAATGTTTAACCTTCAATTCCCTTGTGAACAAGGCTTTAACTATCTAACCAGTTCATTTCAATAAATAATAACCTAAAAGGTATATGTAACTAGGTTATATCTTTTGAATGTGATTTATTTAACATAATCAATAATTTGTCCACATTATTAGTTCATGAGTTAACCATATTAATAATTGAATTATATTTGACAATAAACCCAATAATGTGAGCTAGCATGAAATGTTATCTACACATTGGAAATATACATGTTTTACTACCCATTCCTAGAACATACTAATAACCTACTTATAAAATTAAATTACTTAAAAAAATTAAATCATTAGATCATATCCTATAGCCAAAAAAAAATGTACCATAAATCTATTAATTAGTGACTAGTTCTATTAACAATGAATTTAATCCCAAAAGACAATTTTCCTAACTTACTAACTAATCTACTAATCTTACTAACTTATCAAAATAACAAGTTGATTTAATAATAAATAAGTATGTACCCATTAATAATAAATCTTTTAACTAATAAATACTTGTATAAGAGAATATGTTAACAAATAAAAATAAAACTAATAAAGTAAAACAATGATCAAATCTAAAAAGTAACCTACTAATCCTATTAACCCACTATCTACTAACCCTATCTACCTACCCCATCCCATCATGGCCCACTTTCCAAGTGGGTGGGGTGATGGGAATCCCAACAAACCTGAAAACCTGTGAAATTTTCATGCAAGGTAACCCTTTTTAAAAGGGCATGCGCAAATTTCTATAGAGTAAAGGTTTTGTGGGCCCACCAACTAAGGGAAACTTAGCTGAAGTAAGAATTTTGCAAGGTAGATGGTGGTAGATGGATTTGTCAAAGGGTACATGTCAGCTAACAAAAGTACTACCTCTTGTCAAGTTTATTATGCATGGCATGGTGATAGAGGTGGCGTGAAGCTTGAGTGGGGCAAGCCCAAGGTAGATGGTGACATGCTTCCCCCCCTTTCCTCTTACAAGTCAGATTTTCATTAAATGACATGTCAACCCCCTTACTACAACATTGACTTAAGCATTTTTTATTAATTGCAAGCTTGTCTCCCAAAATCCTACATAGGGGTGGGACCCACATGATTATAAGTTCATAAAGTAAGACTTTCTTTACATTCTTTTATTAATATTAGTCTCTCTTTTTTTCTACTAACATTGATTAACTAGAAATTAGTTATTAACAACAAGGTTATGTTAGGGAGTTAGAACACTAACTCTAATCAGGAAAAATATATTGGGAAGGGAATATTTTCTATGGTGAGATAATTATTTCCCTTCTCATACAAATTCCAAAGAACATTTTTGCTCTAAAATTCTGGGAAGAGTCATTTTTATAGTTTTGACATTGCCTCTAACATATTGATTTTCTTTGCTTGTTGTTGAAGAGCTAATTGTATGCATTTGATTATCTTGTTAGTGCATTACACTAAGGAACTATAATTTAAATATTAGTGTTATGTGATTTTTACATTAGTATTCTAACATGTTTGATTATTCATTGTTATCATGCTTCATTTTGGAGGAATTAGAGGTTGCAATATTGTTTTTGCAAAGTAAAGGTGTTGTTTCCATTGAAATTGAAGTATAGATTTTAAAAGAAGAATGGAGTGTTTTAAACTTGAGAAATTACAACAAATACATTAAAGAGATTACAAGCTTTATATTCCTATAAGATTTTACATGCTAAGAACTAATACATTGCCTTTTATTCTTTTTAATAATATCAAACTTACATTTTTAAACAATGAAATACAACCTTGTAACAATACACAAATGATAGTATCAAGGAGAAAGAGAAAGCTTTTCTTAATTACATTTCAATATACAACTTCATGATGACCCAATGAAGAAAAGGAAATCATTTCACAATCCATAAGTATGCTTCTCTTAACAAGGAGAGATTTCTTCAATACAAAATTACAACAATGCCTCAACATAGCTTGCTTTCACACAACCCTACCAACATTGAGAACTCTCCAAAGCTTTATCAACAAAGATCTTGGCATCAAAAACATGCAAATAAAAGAAGAGAACCATGGGAAGCTCACCTCCCAACCTAGGTCTTCATGAGACCACCCCAAGCTTGGAGAACTAAGGCTAAATGGGTATACCATACAAAATGCTCACAACACATATATGCACAACAACAAATAACTCTCATCCAAGGCTATACAAATGAGCTTTCCAAACTCATTGAGAAGGGTGAAGGTGGGATTTTCCAAGTAGGAGAATGCCAACATATTAAATTTTTCACAAAAGTATTTCTATGCCTCTCAAGGCTACATGAATTCATATTTCATACACAACTTTCCTCAATAGCATCATCAAGATGCAAGAATACACAGATGGCTTGATGGAGCCTATACCCCATAAATTTTTCTCTCTTCTCGAAGAGAAGAGACTCTCACCATAATGAAGAGCCCAACTAACCCCTTCACCCAAGGCCACTTCTTCCCTTCCCAAAGGGTGAGTAATGCCTTAACTCCTATGAAACAACATTCTCAAAAACAAGAAACAAGAAACAAGAATTGAAGCAAAATCCAAATGCAATCCCATTTCCAACACAACAATGGAGAGATTTAGAAGAACATACATTCAAGCTCTCTCATATTCTTTTAATACAACAAACCACAAAATGAGATGCAATAAACATTCTTTCATGACAAGGAAGATAAGCAAATCTACAATACAATTTACATAACAATCTTCTTCATGAGTTTCAAGAAAGAAGTTTCCTTCATGGTAGAGCCACCAACCTTGAATCCAAAGAAAAAATGGAAGAATGAAGTTGAGTTGAGCTCCTTATCCCTTCTCCTTTTTCTTTTTCCAAACCTAATTGTCTCTAAAATTAGAGAGTGGGTGAACACCCACTAACTCTCCAAAGGGCCTCTAAAAAGACCTCCAACTTCTACCCACCCCCCAACATTAAATTCAGACTTGACCCTAAAGTCCTATGGCTTTTCCTTGTCCCCTATCATAAATTCTAGATTGGAAAGGAGTGTGGGGTTGGGTAAAGGTCAAGACTCAATCCAATTTTCGTAGCATGAGGAAAATGGGTCATAAAAAAGGTTACCAAGGCCACTAGGGGGTTCTAGATGTGTTAAAATATTCCTAACCCATACCCCTATCACTAAGGTACTTAGATTTTGCTAAATTTGACCCTTAGGACCTCTTTTTGGCCTCTAGAAGTGGCTAGAAAGAATTTAATCTAAATAATCAAATTGGTGGGACTTTGCAAGTATCTCCAACAAGGGGATTTAATTAGGTTCCTAATGAGTTAGTTAGGCTTAGGTTTACATTACCAACCTAAGTAGACATGTCAATACATAAACACATAACAAGTGTCAAGTGACACTAACAATTACACATCACATTCAAAATGGCATGTCCTAAATGACAACGTGAAGTTACACTAGTAACAAACATGCAATTCAAATTTGCAACCAAATCACATTACAATGAGGTTTTCAATCCTATATCAGATTAAACCTTGGCTTACTTAGTTCACATATGTTTAGCCTTGATTCTCTGAATAATTCCATGGTTCTCTTTCTTGGACACTAAACTCGAGCATCAATAGTCCAAGGTAATAAAATTACATGAAATATACATTTTCAATTCATAATTAACAACATAAATCAATGTGCACAATTCAATTCTAATTGTAATTTTTCATCCAATAATGTTTAAACATAGTAATTCCATAATCATCATGACATATCATCCATGAAATAATTAAATATAATCATGATCCGATCTTCTCATCATTTCACATATCTAAACATGCATAATCAAATAAATCACATATTCTAGGTTCTAATCCACATCAAAATGTAATCCACATAATATAGTCATCATCATCAACATAGTATCATAAGTCTCTATCAAAATAATCCAAAAAGTGTATCAATGTATCAAAACATAAGTATCAGAATGTGAATGATAAAAAATGCTATGATGGGTCAAGGTGAGGCCTCACAATTGTGAGATTTTTATTATTGTTTTTGATGGTTCATAGAATTCATTCATAGTATATCATTGTTAGATTAATTTTCATATCACTTTTATTCATCTAAATTAGTTTCATATCTGTTTTCATCTTATTGCATCAAAAATCATAAAAAGATAGATTAATCTACATTCATATCTCATTGCTTTCAATCATTTAAATACTTGGTTTAGATGTTGCATTGTCACTGATCTCAATCTAATCTAAGAGTACCATACTCACACCTACTAGAAGGCAGTAAATTGCCTAGTTAGCTTAGTTTCATTTATATTGCAGATTATGATTTGCTAACCTCTAATATTTTACTGAAGTGTTGTGTCCATAGCTAGGTATAATTTTCACACATAATGTCAGTATGGAATTCCACATTCAATAGTCATAGATAATGGTGGCCAATTCAAGAACAAGGACCTAGAATCCTTATGTGCTAAATTCAAGATTACAAAACATTGGTCATCTATTTACTATCCTCAAGGGAATAGACAAACAAAGGCTTCAAACAAGAACCTATTGAAAATATTGCATCGTACAGTTAATAAGATAGGAAGAGACTGACATCTCATGATCAATCCAACTCTCTAGGCCTACAGAACAAGTATCAGAATGCCCACTGGGGCTACACCATTTGCTTTAGTTTATGGGTCTGAAGTGGTACTACCTATTGAGGTTGAGATCCAATCACTAAGAATCGGAATGCATGGTCTAGTAATTGATGATGATTACAGAGTGTCTAGGTTGCAAGAACTTGAACTACTAGATGAGTGCAGATAAGAAACATATGATCATCTTAGAGTATATCATAAAATAATTTCTAGAGGTTACAGCAAGAAAGCTAGACACAAAGAATTTCAGGTTGTCGATCTAGTCTTGAGAGAGAATCCTAAAAATCAATCAAATAGAGAATGCAAGGGGAAGTTTGAACCCAACTGGCTGGGTCCCTTTGTTGTCACTGCTACTTTTGGCTCTGGTGCCTATAACCTCTCAATGAGTGAAGGAGAATAGCTCTGAGAACCAATCAATATTCTACATCTGAAGAAATTCAACGCCTAAGACATTTAGTCTATGGTAAAATGTCCTTAAAAAAATCTTTAAAATTGGAAAAAGTCCTAAAAAAATGAACATCTTGGTGAAAACCTAACAATAGGTACCTTGATGATTCATAAAAGAATTGAAATTTTTTAAAAATATCACAAAAAAATATCAAAAGTACAAAAAAAAATTGAAAAAAATGAAAAATACAAAAAAATGAGAAAAAGAAAAAGTTCCTTGGTGAAAACCTAGAAACAGGTGCCTTGGTAACAAAAATACAATCTCTGCCAAGATGGTGAAAACCTAAGAAATGGGTGCCACTTGTTCAAAATGCTCCATCTATCAGTGCAATCTTGGTCTTTCCCAACTTTTAGTCATCCTTTAGTTTGTACATATCTCCTAGTTTTCTTTTGCATTCCTATTTTTAATAGTCATCCTGTACACCAATCAACTCAAATGTCTGTATCCTATCAATGTTTCAAACTTGGGGGAAATCAATGTCATATCTTATGGTCTCTAGTATACCTCAAATGAGTCATATCTAGTTAGAGTCCTTTGAAGCTACATCCAAGTCAGTCAGTCAGTCCCGACACCAGAAAAGATTTTGTACTCAAACACAAACGTCAACACAAATTGAAAACAATGTTTGCTTCACTGCTTTTATCTCCTTGTATGTGTACTGATTCGCATTGATATTTTTGCATATTGTGTCCTTTCAGGCTCTTTGATGATTTCCTTTATGAGATTTAGAGAGTGATGACTGGGGGCATAATCTTTTCTTTGTTTTCTACTTTGAGTGAAAATCTAACAACTTTAGAAATTTTGGATTGAAATGGTGTCCATCTGTAAGAGCCTCCATCTCGTATTGGATGTGCATGTGTACCTTGACTATTGATACCTAGAAAATTCAAGGAAGTTTGATCTAGCTTACATCTTTTTGAATGATTTCTCAATCCTATTGTGAACAACTATTATCCAAGGATGTGAATGATAAAGGATCACTACGAGTAATTCACATTGGAGATAAGAATGAATTTTGCAAACTGTTTTCCGTGTTTGTTTTGCAAGGAATATTGAAGTCATCACAGCGTTTGTGCTCTGATGCTTATACCAATTGCTATATCAAAATGGACAACTTTTGTGTTCTAATGCTTATACCAATTGCTATATCAAAATGGACATGATATTCAAGTCATCCTGGCATTTATGCCTTGGTGCTTATATCTAATCTAACATTCCAAAATAAAAATCAATATTCATATATCCATGGTTTCCTAACTAGTAGACATTGTATTGATTTATTTGGTTGCCTAATAAATATTCAATGATGAAAACTACCGACACATGATCAGTAACTAAGTCATAGGTCTGCATTTCATTTTGCATTTCACTTTGCACTTTGCATGATTACATTTATCTCATGATTTTCAAATCATCTTGATGCTTAATGATTCTCCAAAACTATGCTAAACATGACACAAGGACTAAGCATTGTATGAAGGTCCCTCCAACAAAACAAGTAGAATCCATTTTTGGGATCAAAATCAAAATTTGAGATCATTTATATTATCAAAATCGTGATTTAAAATTTTCAGACCCACGATGGTTGACTGCTTGCATAATCAACCTTCTACACATCAAAGAAATCTAATATTCAAGTTAACTGATATCTAACATCAAACTATTGAAATTTCAACTTGGTCAACCATGGTCAACTCATGGTTAAATCTAGTCAAACTTGCTCTCTAGGACCTCCAAATGATGTAGAACGCATTCTCAGACGTGTACAACCAAATCTAAAATCAATTAACATGCTTTGAAACCATTAAAAACAAACTTTTCTTGTCAGATTTTTATTTTCATCCTGAAGGGGGCATGGTATTGCACATCAATCAAGTCTGTAAATTAAATCTTTCCTCAGTAATCAAGACAACAACCACGTCTAGTTGTCGATTCATCAAAAGACCTCATTGATTGAGGCGCATCGCTTGGGGCATATCAAATTTATCAATCTGGTATCCTAATCTATCTTGTAAACTATATCAGCTTTTCATAACCATCGGTTCATTAGTGTTATTTCCTTGGTTCTTCATAACTAAAGGGTTTGAATGTGATACCATTATGATTCCTTTAGACAATCAGGTCTGGAGTCAGGTCACTCACTTCTTTTTAATCATAAGGTTTAGAATCAAGCAATTTGATACTTTTTCGTAATCATCAGTTCATCATTGCTATAGTTGACATTGTCACAATTCTTGGTCAACTAGGACATGAATCAAATTTTTCCAATCTTTCAATTAGTTTCTATCTCAGAATCAGTTCATCTATCAAATCATGCTTCAACATCAAACACAAATTAATCTTTGAACCACTGTGCTTTTCCCAATAATTCAAAGAGGGGCAAAATGTAATACCCCAAAAATGGGCTATAGGTTCATTAACCTCCTAAATCGACAAATCAAACAAAATCAACATCAAAGTCCTAACCTAAGGCACTTATGCACATCAGTTATCAAAATCTTAATTGATTTTATTCTAATTCTACATCGGGGAATATTTCCTAAATATTCCTATTTATCTTAATTATCTTTAATTAAATATTATTTGGTGATAAATCATATTTATCCTAAATTTGATTAATTGAATATAATGAATATTTAATTAATTAGATTAATACTACCACTTAATTATTTAATTAATATTTAATTACATTTATTCCTAATTAATATTGTTTTATTTGACAATAAATCAAATTTGCTAAAAATAATTAATTGAATTCTTATTTAATTAATTAAATTAAATTGAAAAATTTAATAATATATTTTTAGAATAAAGTTTGATTTAATAATTGATTAACCCATAAATTAGTTATTTTTAATTCAAACATCAGTTAAGTTAAAAATAAATCACTTTGTTTATCAAAGTAATTCATATTAAATCATGCACAATCAGAAAAGCAGTTAACTTTAAATCAATTTTCAATTTCAATTTGTTAACTTTCTAAACTGAACATCTGATGATGTGTTGAAAAAGAGAACTAAACTCTATTTTGAGATAAAAGCTATTTTTGCATGATTTTATGAGTTAATTGATTCTGATTTCTTGTTAACTCAAAAATAAACTTGAGTTTATCAAGAGTGATTTATGGCTTTTCTCAATGCATCCTCAAGCCCTGGATTTCTTTAAAAATAAGGCTCAAGCTCTTCATAATACATCCCTCAAATTTGCGTACTTACTGTAGAGAATTGACATCTGAAGATTCAAGCTCTTGCACAAAAGGTGATTATGAGATTTTTTTATTGTTTTTGAGGGTTCATAGCATTCATTCATAGCATATCATTGTTAGATTAATTTGCATATCACTTTTATTCATCTAGATTAGTTTCATATCAGTTTTCATCTTATTGCATCAAAAAGATAGATTAATTTGGATTCATATCTCATTGCTTTCATTCATTTAAATCCTTTGTTTAGGTGTTGCATTTTCACCGATCTTGGTCTAATCTGAGAATACCATACTCGCACCTACTAGAAGGTAGTAAATCACCTAGTTAGCTTAGTTTCATTTATATTACAGAATTTGATTTGCTAACCTCTAATGTTTTATTGAAGTGTTGTGTCTAGAGCTAGGTACAATTTTCACAAACTTAATCCCTAATGATTATTAGCGGCGATTAGGATAGATTAGGGACCAAGAGAACTCCATATTGGTACAAAATAGGTATAGAAGACCTATTTTTTCCCTAAGGCCTCAAACAACTTAATAATGCTCAAATTTAGATTTATGCTACAAATTACTAATCTAGAGTAGATTTTAGTCCAAATGAAAGATGATATGATGAGATGCAAAGCATAAAAATGAAAGAAACTAAGTTAATCCATGTTAGTCTAAGTTGTGGTGTGATTTATGGAAGCTTGAAAATGAGCTAAACTAACAAATATGCTAAAGCTTAAGTGTTGGAGATTTGTCAGCAAGCCAGTGTTGATTGTATGTTTGTCATTGATGACAACATATGGTAAGTAGTATGCATGGAAGACTTATGCAATAAGCCTTAAGTATATGAAACATGGACATGTTATTAGCATGATATCATGGACACAGAGGTTGATTGTTAGTACAGACATTTATATTATAGTTTGTGTCAGCAGTGTTCCTAACAAAGTAACATGAAGTGTTCTTTGTATGGTTGTTTGTACAGTTGTCATGAAGCCTTGTACCTTTGGATATACTATGGAGACATGTTAGTGATGTTACATTCATGGACGCATAGTCTAATGATTAGTAGAAGTGAAGTTATGAGGTCACTATTCACTAGTAGCAATTGCCTGTGTTTGTTTAGAAGAGTCGATAGAGATTATATTGGTTCTAGAGTTGCGCCTATCATTTGGGTATGTGCAATTGGATTAGATCTTGGAGAAGAGTTAGTGATGTTTGGTTAAGAGCACATGAGGTAATTCAACTTGAGGAGAAAGATCTAGTTATTTTGGTAGAGCCGTCAGTGTGTAGCATGCATCTACAATTAATTTATTGGATAGGTCCCAAAATGTGTTGTGTGCTTAGTAGAGCTGACTAAATTATTATTGGAGTTTGTTATGACTTCTCTAATATGATTTCAAGGTGGTTCTAATAGGCCAACTTGATTATATCATTTAGAGGAAAGATATTTATAGGTAGTCATTTGTGATTGTTGAAGTGTGGTTCATGGTTGACAACAAGAGTAGAGCAGAGTGTGCAAAGTGTTGAACCATCAGAAGAAGGTCTATCTAACCAAGTAAAGTGTTTGTGCTATACATTGGAACTAATCTAGACAACAATTCAAAGCGCAGTTCACCAAGATCCAGATATAGTGTGTATCTGTTAAATAGAAGGTTGTAGCCTTCACCCCTTTGAGCAGTGTGCTCTTGGACAGTGTTTCCTCTCCCCTAATAGGGACTATTGTAAAAGAATCCTAATAGGGTCCAACCCTTGACTAGGTCTACTGTACTAAATATATTGTAAAGAAACTCCTAACAGGGTTAAGGATCTTCTAACAAGGATCATAATACACTAGTACAAAATATTTGTGGGTGTCAATTCCCACCATGGTTTTTACCTATTTTGGTTTCCCCATAACCAAAATATTGGTGTTTTTTTCAAGTGTTCTTTCATTGTCTTTATGCTTATGTTTAAGTATACTTAATTGGATAAAGAATTGAAACTTGTAGATAACTGATTCACCCCCCCCAGTTATCTTTTGGGACTATTCCTAAAAATTGGTATCCAAGCCAAGTGCCTCGGAGAGAAAGTTTAACAACTTGAGGTTGATCAGATGACATACTTTAGAAAAGAAAGTCCTAACTTTGATGGAGAGAATTATCCTGATTGGAAGAACATGATGGTGACTCATTTGCAATGCATTTCTTTTGAAGTTTTTGATGTAACTATCAAATTAGTCAAGATCCCTACCTTAGAAGACCTTGCAAAGGATGATGCTATTGAAAAGAAAAAGGAATTGTTTCATCAAAATACAATAGCCAAAGAAGCCCTTATCAGTTCCCTATCTGATAGTGAGTTTTTTGAAATAAAGAAAGTAGATACAACTCACAAAATATGGAAGTACCTAGAAGAAATATTTGAAGGAGACAAACAAGAAAATGATGCATGGAAAAAAACATGGAAGAAAAGATACAATGCATTATAAATGCTGCCTGAAGAAAACATCAGAGCTTACAATCAAAGGATCAATGAAGTAGTTGCTGGAATCAAGAACAATGGTGGAGAGATCTCAGAGGAAGACATTATGGACAAATTGATGACTACTCTCACTCAAGAATATGAAAACAAGATCAACATCCTTGATGAGACCATGTAGCTTACATCAAATTTCAAGAGAGAGACCTTGATCAACAAAATCTCAGCTTTTGAGATTTCAAGATTGAAGACAAAACCTAAAAGTGAGACAACATTCAAAGCAACAATCCATGGTAAAAAATCTGCAAACACTTCTGGTAATTTTTATGATGATAATGAAGAGAAAACACTAGATGATTTCATTGCTATGATCTCTAAAAGAGAAAAGAAAGGAAAAGGAAAATATGAAGGTTAATTGTCATTTAAGTGCTTTTCATGTAATAAGATTGGTCACTTTGCATCTAAGTGTCCTACAAGAGCTAGAAAATTCAAAAATGAATACAAGCTTAAGTACTCTAAGGAATGTTACTATGTTGGAGATGGAGTTTTAGATGAAGAAGAAATTGGATTCATTTCTATCATAGAGAAAATGAGTAACAAGACATATCATGAAGATGAGAATGAGGAACAAGAACTAGCATTGATTTCACAAGCTGATATAAGGACAGACTGGATTATAGATAGTGGTTGTTCACATCACATGATAGGTGATAAAGATAGATTTTTTCATCTAGACAAATACAATGGTGGCATGGTTATATTTGGAGATAACACTCCTAAGCCTATCATTGGTAGAGGAGCTATCACATTGGATGGAAATAACAATACTGATGATGTTCTCTATGTAGATGGTTTGAAACATAACCTTCTTAGTGTTGGGTAGTTACTTAGAAAAGGTTATCAGTTGGAGATCAAAGATGAAAAATGCATCATTAACAAAAAGGATGGTGTTATGATTGCATCGGGCTCAAAGACTAAAGGTAATGTTTTCCAACTCAATTCAAAAGTAAGTTGTTTTGTTGCTAAAGTTGATGACAGTTGGTTGTGGCATAAAAGACTATGTCATATCTATTGGCAAGTTGGCTATACTAAATTATATGACTTGATATAGTGTTTTCATTATGGCAACAAAGTCATATAGTAGTTTGGAGTCAATGCACTTAGTGTAAAGATTAGAATTTAGTTAAGTGTTGAAGACTGGACAATGTACATAGTTCCTGCAGCTCAGAGCATCAACGCACATGTGTACAAACAAATTATGGTATGAACCCTAGAAATTAAGTTGGTTAGACTATGCTCATGCTTAGTCTATGAGCAAATGATCGGATATGAAAGGATGTGAAAGACACAGTCAGTTGAAGTTGCACAGCCAGTGTGTGCCAGCAGAGAACAGAGCATGGAGCCGACAGTTAACATTTTGGTATGTGATTGTAATGTAAAGTTGTAAAGGCTATGCACCTATTTTATTTAGGTTTCTGACATGTATATTTTTTTTTATGTAAGAACGCTTAAGCCAATTCATTTGGAAGCATTATTTGTAATAGGTCTAAGGGCTGACCTAGTTGATTATTTTGTATGAGCATATAAATATAAGATGCGCCCATTGTATTTAGTATGGAAGTTGCAAGAGAGATGTGTTAAGCAGAACATAAGTGTGTGAAGACACTATGATATGTAGCAAATATTTGTAAGAGGTCAAAGCATCAGCACATCAAAGGAACTGATCTGACAAGCAGTGTCACAGTGACAGTTCACCTGGCAGATATAGTGTGTATCTGATATCAAAAGGTTGTAGCTGTCACCATTTGAGCAGTGAGCTCTAGGATAGTGAGTCCACTCCCCTAACAGAGATCATTGTAAAAGACTCCTAATAGAGTTCAACCCTTGATAAGGTCTACTATACTTAAAGCATTGTAAAGCTACTCCTAACAAGGTAAAGGATCTTCTAACAAGGATCACAAAACACTAGTGCAGAATATTAGTGAGTGTCAACTCCCACTAGGGTTTTTACCTATTTGGGTTTCCCCATAATAATATTGGTGTCATGTGTTTATTTCATGTTTCATGTTTATGTGAATTCTTAATTTAGTACTTAAGCATTAAGTTTAGTATAAAGATTAAATGAAAAGTTAAAATACAGTAAACACTGATTCACCCCCCCCCCCCCTCTCAGTGTTCCCATTCCTAATAATTGGTATCATAGCTCTGGTCCTCAGTAAAGAATTTTAACCACTTGAGGAGATCATGGACAAAGTAGAAATGAAACATCTAAAGAAAAATCTTGAAGCCACTCTTGAAGACCAAGACAATTCAGAAAGATAAATTGAAGAACTAAAAGAAAAGGTTAGTAATGAACAATTAGTTATGAAAAGGCTAAGAAGGGATCTAAAAGAATGTTCCACTAGTGATTTGGGGATAATGGTCAAAAGGATGAATGAAGAAAATGCATCCTTAAGAGAATATCTTGAAGAATTTGATGACAAATTGATTAACAACCAAAAATCATACAATGAACAGGTCAAAGAGAATCTTCAACTCAATGAAGAATTAAGACTAGCAAACATGGATATCTTGGAACTAAGAAACACCAAAGAAAACTTGGAAACAAAATTAAAAGAATCAAAGGATCACATTGAAAAATTTCACACCAATTCAGATTTGGTAGAATCTTAGTTGTATGCAAGAAGAGCCAAAGAAGACACTAGCTGTATTGGATTCAATGAAGCACAAAACCAGATTGACAATATGTGAGCAAGAAAAGATACACAAAAGGACTCTACAAATATTGATAAGACTAAAGATCAAACCAAAGACAATGGTGGACCTCCTAAAAATGAGTGCAAGCTTGGAGAACGCACTTGCTTTGCATGTAACAAGCATGGACACATTGCAAGGAACTGTACTAAGGTAAGACCTTTTAATGGTTATTATTATTCATGCAATAGATTTGGTCATAAAGCTATGAATTGCAAGACTAGTAAGAAGAAAAAGATTCAACATGATCAAACAAATCAGAATCAAACAAATGTAAGAAGTCCTCAGAATGTTACATGTCAGATATGTAACTACAATGGTCACTCAACTAGAACATGTAAATTGGTGACTCATGTCAATGCACCAAGAAATATAAGACCTCCAGTCATTTGTCACTCTTGTAACAAATCTGGACATATATAGGGGTTCTGTAGATCAAGGACGCAAGGTTAGGAAAGCCCTAAAAAGGTCAAAGAACTAGTATTGGATCCCGAAGGAGAAATCAATTTTTTGAAAGCCTTAAATGATGTGAGCTTGTTTTGGTCAGAAAAGAAGGACAAGACTAATTAGAATTTATTGGATGCATCCCCAGTGGACGCACCCTCTAGATCTGCATGAATGGCCCTCAAGGTCATAGGGGGAGCTATTTTAGCTCTAGACCCCTACGTGGCTGGTATACTCATCCTCAGAGTATGCACCTTTGAACTTAAGCTTTTGGAGCATATAGGAACCTTTTTGCAATAGTGAACATGCTGATTGTTAGCAGAACTCGAGTTGGAAATTTTGAAGTGACAGCCTAGTTTACGTGACTTGCATTAATGGTAGAACTTTAAGTACACAAAATGTTGTTTCATTAATCATTCCATTTGAATTTAGAGTGATTGAAGAGTAGAAAGAGACTTGGAAGTTGTTGTGAAGACTTGTAGATTGAACTATCATTGTTTGCAGTTCATTTGATTAGTTGTAGAAACCCTAGTTTGTTGCACCAATTTGGAAGTCATCAAATTATCTCAGAGATCAACTGGAAAGTGATTATCAAGTCATGGCCACTCCCATTGTTTATGATGTCTCTAAGAAGAAAATATGTGTTTTCAAGAGGCACCCATTTAAATCAACCCTAGATGATTTAGAGGGAGCATTCTCCCGCACACCTATGGGCATCATGCATGTGGAAGACATAAGGGCTTACATCTAATGTAAGAAGGAACCTATTGGACTAGATAGGTTAAGGGTGCACATGGACACAATGTTGAAACTAGATAAAACATTCACAAATGAATATACCAAATGGAATGATCACCTTATTGTTGAGTATGCCATAGCATATGAATTCTATGAAACTGAATGGATAAAGATTTTGTTGAGCAGAATCCATGATGATCTATTTTGGATTGGAGATGTACTAGTAAGAATCATATGATACTTGATACATGAGATGACAGGCTTTTCTATGATAGGTGCCATCCTTCCAGTGGGCAAGGATGTCATGAAAATGGTGAAGAAAGCATGTAAGTCAAGAAGTGATACGCGCGGCATGACTATTGAGCCTATAGAGCAAGCATACATTAAATTGATGTCAATGATACTGGGTTATAGATTTCATCACACCAAGAGGGTGAATAGTGTGTCTGTGGGCACTATTCTAGTAGCCATAAGACTTGTAAAGGAAGATGGTGAATACAACTTGTGTGAGATCTTGGGTGCATAGTTGATTGATAACATCAAGGCTATCAAACATGACAAGACAAAGATATTAGGTTTGGGTCACTAATCATCTATACGTACCTTCATATAGTGGGGAAGGTGTCAGATTTGTACTTGAACAAGTCCATTCTAACCATGCCACAGATATCCCTCAAAGCATCCACAGAGAGTACCTTGAGAGACTATATAATATTGGAGTTGAAAACCTTAAGGGAAAAGATGCAAATAAGGTATAGGATTCCAAAAAGCATTGTGGAAAAGTACAAGGATACAATATGCTCTATGGTTGAAACTGATACTACTTGTATGGAAGCTATGGAACCAAGAACTAAGTGGATCCATCCACTTGGATATGAGGTAGAGGAAAAAATCCTTGAATTATATGCATAGGTACTTCTGTTAGCCCCCAAAGATCCTAATGAACCTAGGTGGGGAACCTATGAAGAGAAGACAAGAGAAGTTGATGCTAAGCTAAACAGTGCTGCAACAGAAATGAAATTTGCTAAGGTCACATCTATGATCTTGAGAATACATGGTGTATCTCAAGCAGACCTAAATAAAGAAAGGGATGAAAAGATTGCTTTGGAATTAAAAAATGTAGAAGCAAAAGATGAACAAGAAGATCCTAAGATGACAAAGATAAAAATTGAAAAAGATGATAGTTAGAAGGATATAACTGATGAAACTTCTTCTGCACCTAAAGATACTATTCACCTTACCACTCCTCTAGAGTATAAGTTAGTATTCAAGAGGAAGAAAGAAGCTAGCACTAGTCATCCATCCTCATGAGCAACAAGGAGAAAGAAAAACATACAAGCACCTCCCAAGATAGGATTCACACCAAGCCTTAAAGTCTTGAACACAAGAATTGTTGATGAAGGGAGAATTGATTAAGTAGGGAAATTTTATGAAACATACAGTGAGATTGACAAATCAGAAATACATGAAATGATTTTCAAACACATGATAAAGTTCAAGAAGATAGTTCTTGAATTGAAAACAACAATTCTAGATAAGGTATGGGAGATAATGGATACCTTGAAGAGACAAGCCACTAAAGAAGACCATAGAATAAGGGAACAAATTCTTGATTCCATTCTTCCAGTATGTTTTGTTGAAGCAAAGTTGCTTTTACTAAATTTGGTGAAGCCGCACTTAAGGACAAAGATGAGAACACTTCACCACATGAACAAAGACTATGAGCTAATATCAAAGGAAATAGAGAAAGCCTTTGAGAAGGTACTCTTAGAGCAGCACATGGAACCTAAGTCTGCACCCATAGTTAATGTACCCACAGGGTCAGAGACCATCAAGATACAACATAAAGGTCCTTAGGATTCAATGCGTACAGTGGAGGCACAAATAGAGTTAGACAAGTATGCACCCATGTGAGAATCACTCAAGGAAAACACTATTATCATAGATAATGTGGAGATAGCCATGGCAGCTATTGATAAGGATTTGGATAATTTTGAGGAAGCATTTGTCAACACTGAAGAAGCTGAAATCTTATGCAACAATACACCTCCCACACATCAAGAAGAAGTGCTTATTGATGACATATCAGATGAGAAAGAAGAAGAAAAGAAAGAAGAAGAGAGGAAAGAAGGAGAAGAAGAAAAAGAAAATAAACATAAAGATGAAACTTCTATTGACCTGGTCACAATGAAACAAGAAGTGATGGATAGCACTCCCATCACTCCTTCCTCAGTATTGTTGTCAAATTTGACACTGGACACAAGCAGTTTAGACTCTTGGAAAGAAGAAGACCTGATTAAGTTCATCATCTTGGCTATGGAGAAGGAAAAAGAAAAAAAAGTTATGAGGAATCCTCTCCTGGTAGAATCATTAAACACTTTGAACAATTTTCTGCCAGAAGATAAGAAAGTGCAAAAAGTACATTCGGTTAATGATGTAAGTACAATCATCTCACAGTTCAAAAGTAATTTTTTTAGCCTAGAAGAATCTGTGTCCATAGTGGCAAAAGAGAAGTACTTAAAGAAGAGACTTAATGAACTGATGAGCAACTTTGCACTAGACTTGAATTCTCTTAAGTCTAGTCAAGCATCATTGAAATAATTTGCTAATGAAGGAAAAAGAATCATTGCAGCATGCATGGATCAAGACAAGCTCACTGATGCTCACTTCAAGAGATAAAAGAGGCAAAAGCTATGATTGAGCAAGTGAAGAATTCAGTGATAGACACATCCACTAATGTGAATATATGCAACAATTTCTACCAAGGTCAAATAGACAAGATTGAGAAGGAAGAGAAAGAGATAACAAGGATAAGGTCTAGATAGACTCAGTTGAGGAATGGTCTTGCGCCCTCCTTAGACATCCTCAATCAGAATATAAAGGAGATTGATGCCACCATGGTAACTTATGACCATGGTCCTAGAAATCACTTGGAGAAGATGGAGAAGCTTCAATATACATTATGTGCCCATCTCCAGATAGTTAATTCATTGTTAACCTTTTGGAAGAAGGAGATCCAGAACCTCAAGATAGCATATCTAGATGTTTTCCCTTAGTAAGTGTATGTAGATAAAGTTTTCTGATACACCTTTTTCATTAATGTCAAAGGGGGATTTTTATATAATATGGAGTATAAGATGTATAAGGAGATATAAGATTATGTATAAAAAATGTATAGAAGACAAAAAAAATTTGTAGTAAGGACAGTTAGCAACTTGGCCATATTCCTTTGTTGCCATCAATGAAAAATGGGGAGATTGTTAGAAATTTGGCTATACTAAAGTATATGACCTAATATAGTGTTTTCATTATGGAAACAAAGTCATATAGTAGTTTGGAGTCAGCGCACTTAGTGTAAAGATCAGAATTCAGTTAAGTGTTGAAGACTAGACAATGTACAGAGTTCTTGCAGCTCAAAGAATTAGCACACGTGTGTATAGAAAAATTATGGTATGTGCCCTGGAAGTTAAGTTGGTTAGACTATACTCATGATTAGTCTATGATTTCATGATCAGAAATGCAAGGATGTGAAAGATACAATCAGTTGAAGTTGCGGCCAGTGTGTGCCAACAAAGAATAGAGCATGGAGCGGACAGTTAACATTTTTGTATGCTAGTAGAGAATAGAGCATGGAGCCAATAGTTAACATTTTGGTATGTGATTGTAATGTAAAGTTGTAAAGACTATGCACCCATTATATTTAGGTTTCCAACATGTATATTTGTTTGTATGTAAGAAAACTTAAGCCAATTCATTTGGAAGCATTGTTTGTAATAGGTCTAAAGGGCTGACCTAGTTGATTATTTTTTATGAGCATATAAATATAAGATGCACCCATTGTATTTAGTATGGAAGTTGCAAGAGAGATGTGTTAAGTATAACAAGAGTGTTCGAAGACACTATAAGATGTAGTAAAGCTTTGTAAGAGGTCAAAGCATCAACACATCAAAGGAACTGATCTGACAAGCACTGTCATAGTGATAGTTCACCTGGCAGATATAGTGTGTATCTGATATCTGAAGGTTGTAGCCTTCACCATTTGAGAAGTGAGATCTAGGATAGTGATTCCACTCCCCTAACAGGGTCCAACCCTTAACAAGGTCTACTATACTTAAAACATTGTAAAGCTACTCCTAACAGGGTAAAGGATCTTCTAACATGGATCACAAAACACTAGTGCATAATATTAGTGGGTGTCAATTCCCATCGGGGTTTTTACCTATTTGGGTTTCCCCATAATCATATTGGTGTCATGTGTTGATTTCAAGTTTCATATTTATGTGAATGTTTAATTCAGTACTTAAGCATTAAATTTAGTATAAAGATTAAGTGAAAAGTTAAAATATAGTACACATTGATTCACCCCCCCTCTCAGTGTTCCCATTCCTAACAATATCAATTTTAATAATATCATAAAGTTAAGCAATGTAAAGGTAGTAAGAGATCTACCTAGCATATAAAAAATAGTTGATACCATATGCAGGGAATGTGTGATGGGAAAGCATGTGAGAAACTCATTTAGGAGCAAGCACAATTCAGCAGAGAACTAGTTGGATCTGATTCGTACAAACCTATGTGGACCAACTCAAACAAGATCATACTATGGTGAAAGGTATTTCATTTTTTGTTGTTGATGATTATACTAGAATGGTGTGGATTTCTTTCTTGAAATATAAGTTAGAAGCATTTGAAAAGTTCAAAATATTCAAGGCTAAGGTTGAGAATGAATCTAGACTAAAGATAAAATGTCTAAGATTAGATAGAGGAGGAGAATTAATCTCTAACAGATTCTATTTGTACTATGAAGAAAATGGCATAAAGAGATAGTTGAGTGCACCTAGACCCCTTAGCAGAATGGAATTGCAGAGAGAAGGAATAGGATCATCCTTGATATAGTCCTCACCATCATGATTGAAGGAAAAGTTGCATGCACCTATTAGAAAGGTGCAGTCAATACATGAGTCTACACCATCAAAAGATTACAATTGAGACTAGGCACAAACAAGACACCATATGAGCTATGGTTTGGTAATATTCCCATAGTAAAATACTTCAGAATCTTTGGAAGCAAGTGCTACATCAAGAGGGATGAAGCAGTAGGAAAGTTTGATGCAAGAAGCGGTGAAGGTATTTTCCTTGGTTACTCTTCTAAAATCAAAGATTCTAGATGTTACAATTGAAGGTTAAGGAAGATCATTGAAAGTGCTCATGTTAAGATTGATGAAAAGTTTATGGTTCAAGAAAGATATCATGATTACTCACCTATGATTGAAGAAGAACCCAAACCTTCCACTAGTGAGACAGTTGTTGAAGAGATGTTTGATAGCATTGATGTATTATTCAATGACCCTGAGACAAGTGAAGCACAAACTCCAAACACTGATGAGTCAGCATCACCTAAAGTACCAAAGTTTACATCTAGATATCACTCTAAGGATGACATCATTGGAGATTAGAACAGAAAAGTCACTACAAGATCAAAAGCTAAGAGTTCTACAAGTAGTGAGGTGGTATGTTTACTATCTCAGATTGAACCCTTAAGTGTTAAAGATGCATGTAAACATTCATACTGGCATGATGCTATGAAAGAATAACTAGATCAAATTATCAAGAATGATACTTGGGAACTGGTCCCAAGACATAGTGATAAGAATGTGATTGGAACAAAGTGGATATTCATAAACAAGATGAATGAAGATGGTACAATAGTGAGGAACAAAGCAAGATTAGTATGTAAAGGATATGCGCAAAGAGAAGGTATTGACTCTTCATACACTTTTGCACCAGTAAGTAGGTTAGAAGCTATTAAGTTGTAAAGTCAGCATTCTTGAATGGTGAACTAAAAGAAGTATACATTGAGTAGTCAGAAGGATTCACCCTTTAGACATACCTAATATGGTATGCAGATTAAAGGAAGCCCTCTATGGAATAAAGCAAGCCCCTAGTGCGTGGTATGGGAGACTTGATGTATATCTAACAAAGATTGGATTCAAGAAAGGAGCAGCAAATTGTAACCTATTTATGAGAGAGACATCAGAAGTACTACTACTTGTGGCTATATTTGTTGATGACATTATCTTTGGGGGTAATGACAAATTGAGTGCAAAATTTGCCAAAGAAATGCAGAGTGAATTTGAGATGAGTATGATTGGTCTTATCAAATACTTTTTGCGACTAAATGTGAAGCAGATAGAAAAAGGAATTTTTATTAATCAGTCCAAGTATGTGAAAGAGATACTAAAGAATTTCAAGATGGATGATTGAAAGCCAGTAGGAATACCTATGATAACTGGATGCAAGATTACAAAAGAAGATGACTCACTAGTAGTGGATACAACATTGTACAAGTCTATGATTGGTAAACTCATTATATCTTACTCACACTAGACCTGATATTTCCATTACAGTTGGCATAGTTGGAAGATTTGCAACAAAGCCTAAAAAAAGTCACCTCATGGTAGTAAAGAGAATATTTAGATATTTGCAAGGAACTATATATTATGGTCTATGGTATCCTAATTCAGAAAAAGCTGAGCTTCATGTATATAATAATGTTGATTGGGTAGGATGTGTTTATGATGGAAATAGTACATCAGGTGGAGCAATGTTTCTTGGTGATAAACTTGTCACTTGGACAAGAAAGAAGCAAAATTGTATTTATCAATCAAAAATAGAAGTGGAGTATGTTGTAGCAGCTCTAAATTGTTCTACAATTGTTTGGATCAAGAAAATGGTAAAATATTTTGGAATTCAGATTGATTATCCTATTGTTATTCATTGTGATAACACTAGCACTATCAATATATCTAAAAACCCTATGATGCATGTAAAGACAAAGCACATTGAGATCAAGTATCACTTCCTAAGAGAGAAAGTGGTAGAGAAGGATGTCAAGTGGGACTATGTGAGTACCAAACATTAGTTGGTAGACATATTCTCAAAGCCCTTGCCTAAGGATACTTTTGAGTATCTCAGGGAGAATTTTTGTGTAATTCCCTTCCCTGATTCTGCTTAGAAGAAAGAAGAAAAGGCATTAGTCCTCAGGGACTAATGGAAGGTTGACTACTCTATCACAGGAGTAGTACCAATGCTTAAACTAATTGGTACCTTTTTCCATTCATGTCAAAGGGGGAGTAATATACAGAGTCATGAAAAATAGAAGAAAAGTAGGAGTAACATACTAAGGGGGAGTAGTATTCAGTTTTGGATGCAGTTCAGTTGAGGAAATGGAGAATATTGAAGAATAGTGCAGAAAATGGAGGATTCATCTTTGAGGGAGTTTTAATAAGGAAATGGATAATGTTATAAAATAATTTCTCATTGGATTGGTGGTGGTTTTTCATTCCATATGTTGCCATCAATGCCAAAGGGGGAGATTGTTGGAGATTTGCCAGCAAGCGAGTGCTAATTGTATGTTTGTCATTGATGAGAACATGTGGTAAGTAGTATGTGTGGAAGAATTATGTAGTAAGCCTTAAGTATATGAAGCATGGAAATGTTATTAGCATGATATCATGGATGCATAGGTTGAATGTTAGTATAAATAGTTATATTGCAGTTTGTGTCAGCAGTGTTCCTGACAAAGTAACAGGTAGTGTTCTATGTATGGTTGTTCATAAAATTGTCATGAAGACTTGGGCCTTTGGATATATTATGGAGACATGTTAGTGATTTTACATTCATGGACACAGAGTCTGATGATTAGTAGAAGTGAAGTTATGAAGTCACTATTCACTAGTAGCAGTTTCTTGTATTTGTTCAGAAGAGTCGACAGAGATTATATTGGTTCTAGACTTGTGCCTATCATTTGGGTATGCACCCTTGGATTAGAGATTGGACAAGAGTTAGTGATGTTTGATTAAGAGTGCATGAGGTAATTCAGCTTGAAGAGAAAGATCTAATTATTTTGGTAGATCCGACAATGTATAGCATGCATCTATAATTATCTTATTGGATAGGTCCTAGAATGTGTTGTGTGCTTAGTAGAACTACTAAATTATTATTGGAGTTTATTATGACTTCTCTAATATTATTTCAAGGTGGTTCTAATAGGCTAACTTGATTATATCATTTAGAGGAAAGATATTTATAGGCAGTCATTTATGATTGCTGAAGTTTGGTTCATGGTTGACAACAAGAATAGAGAAGAGTGTGCGAAGTGTTGAACCATCATAAGAAGGTCTATATGACCAAGTAAAGTATTTGTGCTATACATTGGAACTAATCTAGATAGAAGGTCAAAGCGATTCTAGAGAAGCTATGGGAGCTAATGGATACCTTGAAGAGACAAGCCACTAAAGAAGACCACAGAATAAGGGAACAAATTCTTGATTCCATTCTTCCAGTATGTTTTGTTGAAGAGAAGTCACTATTACTAAATTTGGTGAAGCCACACTTAAGGACAAAGATGAGAACACTTCACCTCATGAACAAAGACTATTAGCTAGTATCAAAGGAAATAGAGAAAGCGTTTGAGAAGGTACTCTTAGAGCAACACATGGAACCTAAGTTTGTGCCCATAGTTAATGTACCCACAGGGTCAGAGACCATCAAGATACAACATACAAGTCCTCAAGATTCAACAACTATAGTGGAGGCACAAATAGAGTTAGAAAAGTCTGGGTGCATGTCAAAATCACTCAAGGAAAACACTATTATCATAGATAATGTGGAGATAGCCATGGCGGCTACTGATAAGGATTTAGATAAGTTTGAGGAAGCATTTGTTAGCACTGAAGAAGCTAAAATATTATGCAGCAATACACCTCCCACTCATCAAGAAGAAGTGATTATTGAAGACATATTAGATGAGAAAGAAGAAGAAAAGAAAGAAGAAGAGAAGAAAGAAGGAGAAGAAGAAAAAGAAAATAAACATAAAGATGAAACTTCTATTGAACTGGTCACAATGAAACAAGAAGTGATGGATAGCACTCCCATCACTCCTTCCTCAGCATTGTTGTCAAGTTTGACACCAGACACAGGTAGTTTGAACTCTTGGAAAGAAGAAGACCTGATTAAGTTCAGCATCTTGGCTATGGAGAAGGCAAAAGAAAAAAAATTTATGAGGAATCCTCTCCTGGTAGAATTAGTAAACATTTAGAATAGTTTTCTACCAGAAGATAAGAAAGTGCAAAAAGTACATTCAATTGATGATGTAAGTATAGTCATCTCACAGTTCAAAAGCAATTTCTCTAGCCTAGAAGAATCTATGTCCATAGTGGCAGAAGAGAAGTACTTAAAGAAGAGACTCAATGAACTGATGAGAAAATTTGCACTAGCCTTGAATTATCTTATGTCTAGTTAAGCATCATTGAAAGAATTTTTTGATGAAGGAAGAAGAATCATTGTAGCATGCATAGATCAAGACAAGCTCAAAAATGCTCACTTCAAGAAGATAAAAGAGGTAGAAGCTATGATTGAGAAGGTGAAGAATTTAGTGAGAGACACATCCACTAAAGTGAATATATGCAACAATGTCTACCAAGGTCAGATAGACAAGATTGAGAAGGAAGAGAAAGAGATAACAACGATAAGGTCCAGACAGACTCAGTTGAGTAATTGTCTTGCACCCTCCTTAGACATCCTCAATCAAAATATAAAGGATATTGATTCCACCATGGTAACTTATGACCATGGTCCTAGCAATCACTTGGAGAAAATGGAGAAGCTTCCTTATGCATTATGCACCCATCTCCAGATAGTTAATTCATTGTTAACCTTTTGGAAGAAGGAGATCTAGACAAATGGGGAGATTGTTGGAAAGTTAGCTATACTAATGTATATGACTTGATATAGTGTTTCCATTATGGAAACAAAGTCATATAGTAGTTTGGAGTCAGTGCGCTTAGTGTAAAGATAGGAATTTAGTTAAGTGTGAAGACTGAACAATGTACAGAATTCCTACAGCTCAAAGCATCAACGCATGTGTGTACAAATGAATTATGGTATGCACCTTGGAAGTTAAGTTGGTTAGACTATACTCATGCTTAGTCTATGAGTGCATGATCAGATATGAAAGGATTTGAAAAATAAAATCAGTTGAAGTTGCACAGCTAGTGTGTGCTAGCAAAGAACAAAGCATGGAGTCGACAGTTAACATTTTGGTATGCCAGTAGAGAACAGAGCATGGAGCTGACAGTTAACATTTTGGTATGTGATTGTAATGTAAAGTTGTAAAGGCTATGTGCCTATTATATTTAGGTTTCTGACATGTATATTTTTTTGTATGTAAGCACGCTTAAGCCAATTCATTTGGAAGTGTTGTTTTTAATAGGTCTAAGGGATGACCTAGTTGATTACTTTATATGAGCATATAAATATAAGATGCACCCATTTTATATAGTATGGAAGTTGTAAGAGAGATGTGTTAAGAATAATAGGAGTGTGTGAAGACACTATGAGATGTAGTAAAGCTTTGTAAGATGTCAAAGCATTAGCACATCAAAGGAACTGATCTGACAAGCAGTGTCATAGTGACAGTTCACCTGGAAGATATAGTGTGTATTTGATATTAAAAGATTGTAGCCTTCACCATTTGAGAAATGAGCTCTAGGATAGTGAGTCCACTCCCTAATAGGGATCATTGTAAAATTCTCCTAACAAGGTTCAACCCTTAACAAGGTCTATTGTACTTGAAGCATTGTAAAGCTACTCCTAACAGGGTAAATGATCTTCTAACAAGAATCACAAAACACTAGTGCAGAATATTAGTGGATGTCAATTCCCACTGGGGTTTTTACCTATTTGGGTTTCCCCATAATCATATTGGTGTCATGTGTTGATTTCATGTTTCATGTTTATTTGAATGTTTAATTCAGTACTTAAGCTTTAAGTTCAATATAAAGATTAAGTGAAAAGTTAAAATATAGTAAACACTGATTCACCCCTCCCCCTCTCAGTGTTCCCATTCCTAACAATATCAATTTTGATAAAATAGTAAAGATAAGAAATGTAAAGGTAGTAAGAGATCTACCTAGCATAGAAAAAATAGTTGATACCATATGCAAGGAATGTGTGATGGGAAAGCATGTGAGAAACTGATTCAAGAGCAAGCACAATTCAGTAGAGAACAAGTTGGATCTGATTCATACAGACCTATGTGGACCAACTCAAACAAGATCATACTACGGTGAAAGGTATTTCATTTTGTTTTTTGATGATTATACTAGAATGATGTGGGTTACTTTCTTGAAATATAAGTCAGAAGCATTTGAAAAGTTCAAAATATTCAAGGCTAAGGTTGAGAATGAATTTGGACTAAAGATAAAATGTCTGAGATTGGATAGAGGGGGAGAATTTATCTCTGACATATTCTATGAGTACTACAAAGAAAATGGCATAAAGAGACAATTTCAGTGCACCTAGAACCCCTCAGCAGAATGGAATTACAGAGAGAAGGAATACGATCATCCTTGATACATTGCTCACCATCATGATTGAAGGAAAAGTTGCACATGCCTATTAGAGAGATGCAGTCAATACATGAGTCTACACCATCAATAGAGTAAAATTGAGAACAGGCACAAACAAGACACCATATGAGCTATGGTTTGGTAATTTTCCCATAGTAAAATACTTCAGAATCTTTGGAAGCAAGTGGTACATCAAGAGGGATGAAGTAGTAGGAAAGTTTGATGCAAGAAGCGGTGAAGGTATTTTCCTTGATTAATCTTCTAAAATCAAAGCTTATAGATGTTACATCTTAAGGTTAAAGAAGATCATTGAAAGTGCTCATGTTAAGATTGATGAAAAATTTATGGTTCAAGAAAGATATCATGATTACTCACCTATGATTGAAGAAGAACCCATACCTTCCACTAGTGGGACAATTGTTGAAGAGATTTTTGATAGCATTGATGCATTATTCAATGACCCTGAGACAAGTGAAGTAGAAACTCAAAAGGCTGATAAGTTAGCATCACCTAAAGTACCAAAGTTTACATCTAGATATCACTCTACAGATGACATCATTGGAGATTAGAGCAGCAAAGTCACTATAAGATCAAAAGCTAAGAGTTCTACAAGTAGTGAGGCAGTATGTTTACTATCTTAGATTGAACCTTTAAGTGTTGAAGATGCATGTAAAGACTTAGACTGGCATGATGCTATGAAAGAATAACTAGATCAGATTATCAAGAATGATACTTGGGAACTAGACCCAAGACCTAGTCATAAGAATGTCATTGGAGAAAAGTGGATATTTAGAAACAAGATGAATGAATATGGTACAGTAGTGAGGAACAATGAAATATTAGTGTGTAAAGGATATGCGCAAAGAGAAGGTATTGACTATTCAGACACTTTTGCACCAGTAAGCAGGTTAGAAGCTATTAAGTTTTTTCTAGATTTTTCTACATTCAAAAACTTCAAAGTCTATTAGATGTATGTTAAGTCAACATTCTTGAATGGTGAGCTAAAAGAAGTATACATTGAGCATCCAGAAGGATCCATGCTATCAGATAGACCTGATATGATATGCAAATTGAAGAAATCCCTCTATGGAATAAAGAAAGCCCCTAGAGAATGGTATGAGAGACTTGATGGATATCTAACAAAGATTGGATTCAAGAAAGGAGCAGCCTATTGTCACCTATTTATAAGAGAGACATCTGAAGTACTACTACTTGTGGCTATATTTGTTGATGACATTATCTTTAGGTGTAATGACAAATTGAGTGCAAAATTTGCTAAAGAAATGCAAAGTTATTTTGAGATGAGTATGATTGGTCCTATCAAATACTTTTTGGGACTAAATGTGCAATAGACAAAAAAAGGAATTTTTATTAATTAGTCCAAGTATGTGAAAGAGATACTAAATAATTTCAAGATGGATGATTGCAAGCCACTAGGAACACCTATGATAATTGGATGAAAGCTTACAAAAGAAGATGACTCACCAGTAGTGGATACAACATTTTACAAGTCTATGATTGGTAAACTCATTATATCTTTCTCACACTAGACCTGATATTTCCAATGTACTTGGCATAGTTGGAAGATTTGTGGCAAAGCCTAAACAAAGTCACCTCATGGTAGTAAAGAGAATATTCAGATATTTGTAGGGCACTATAGATTATGGTCTATGGTATCCTAATTTAGAAAATGTTGAGCTTCATGTATAGAATGATGTTGATTAGGTAGGATGTGTTGATGATAGAAAGAGTAAATCAGGTTTAGTAGTGTTTCTTGGTGATAAACTTGTCACTTGGACAAGAAAGAAGCAAAATTGTATTTCTCAGTCAATAGCAGAAGCGGAGTATGTTGTAGCAGCTCTGAATTGTTCTACAATTGTTTGGATCAAGGAAATGGTAAAATATTTTAGAATTCAAATTCATTATCCTATTGTTATTCATTGTGATAACACTAGCACTATCAATATATCTAAGAACCCTATGATGCATGCAAAGACAAAGCACATTAAGATCAAGTATAACTTCCTAAGAGAGAAAGTGGTAGAGAAAGATGTCAAGTTGGACTATGTGAGTACTAAAGATTAATTGGAAGACATATTCACAAAGCCCTTGCCTAAGGATACTTTTGTGTATCTCAGGGAGAAGTTTTGTGTAATTCCCTTCCCTGATTCTGCTTAGAAGAAAGAAGAAAAGGCATCAGTCCTCAAGGACTGATGGAAGGTTGACTACTCTACCTCAGGAGTAGTACCAGTGTTTAGATTGATTAGTTCCCTTTTCCATTCATGTCAAAGGGGTAGTAATATAAAGATTCATGAAAAATGGAAGAAAAGTAGGAGTAATATAATAAGGGGGAGTAGTATTCAGTTTTGGATGCAGTTCAGTTGAGGAAATGGAGAATATTGAAGAATAGTGCAGTAGATGGAGGATTCATCTTTGGGGGAGTTTTGATAAGGAAATGGATAATGTTATAAAATAATTTCTCATTGGATTGGTGGTGGTTTTTCATTCCATATGTTGCCATCAATGCCCAAGGGGGAGATTGTTGGAGATTTGCTAGCAAGCCAGTGCTAACTGTATGTTTGTCATTGATGAGAACATATTGTAAGTAGTATGCATGGAAGAATTATGTAGTAAGACTTAAGTATATGAAGCATGGAAATGTTATTAGCATGATATCATGGACACAAAGGTTGATTGTTAGTACAGATAGTTATATTGTAGTTTGTGTCAGCAGTGTTCCTGACAAAGTAACAGGCAGTGTTCTATGTATGGTTGTCCGTATAATTGTCATGAAGCCTTGCATCTTTGGATATATGATGGAGACATGTTAGTGATGTTACATTCATGGATGCAGAGTTTGATGATTAGTAGAAGTGAAGTTATGAAGTCACTATTCACCAGTAGCAGTTTCCTGTGTTTGTTCAGAAGAGTTGATAGAGATTATATTGGTTCTGGAGTTGTGTCTATCATTTGGGTATGTGCCCTTGGATTAGAGATTGGAGAAGAGTTAGTGATGTTTGGTTAAGAGTGCATGAGGTAATTCATCTTGAGGAGAAAGATCTAGTTATTTTGGTATAGCCGACAGTGTGTAGCGTGCATCTACAATTATCTTATTGGATAGGTCCCAGAATGTGTTGCGTGCTTAGTAGAGCTGACTAAATTATTATTGGAGTTTGTTATGACTTCTCTAATATGATTTCAAGGTGGTTTTAATAGGCTATCTTGATTATATCATTTGGAGGAAAGATATTTATAGGTAGTCATTTGTGATTGCTATAGTGTGGTTCATGGTTGACAACAAGAGCAGAGAAAAGTGTGCGAAGTGTTGAACCATTAGAAGAAGGTCTATATGACCAAGTAAAGTATTTGTGATATACATTGGAACTAAGCTAGATAGAAGGTCAAAGCATAGTTCACCAAGATCCAGATATAGTGTGTATTTGTTAAATAGAAGTTTGTAGCCTTTACCCCTTTGAGCAATGTGCTCTCGGATAGTGCATCCTCTCCCCTAATAGGGACTATTGTAAAAGACTCCTAACACAGTCTAACCCTTGACTAGGTCTATTGTACTAAATATATTGTTAATAAACTCCTAACAGGGTTAAGGATCTTCTAACAAGGATCATAATACACTAGTACAGAATATTTGTGGGTGTCAATTCCCACTGGGGTTTTTAACTATTTGGGTTTCCCCGTAACCAAAATATTGGTGTTGTGTTCAAGTGTTATTTCATTGTGTTTATGCTTATGTTTAATTATACTTAATTGGATAAATAATTAAAACTTGTAAATAACTAATTCACCCTCGCCCCCTCTTAGTTATCTCTTGGGACTATTCCTAACATTAAGATGATTTAGAATTAATATAACATTATAACACTACTCAATGTAAAAGATGTGAATTGGTGTTTTTCTCTTGGAAGAGGAGGGTATTTATAGGATTTGAGGAAGGGCTTGTTATCTCTACTTGAGCATTAAAGATTATCATTAGTATCAAAGAGATCGGTCTTTTACCTATGCTACTCTAGTCAGTAACTGCAAGCATTTCGAGCTAGTCGATTAAGTTTTCACCATGAACTAAGGAAATTCTACTGAGCATCTATGTACATTGATACTAAGCAATAATAAACACCAAGTAGACTGGACACTGAGCACTAGTGTAATTACTGAGTAGAATATACAATGTTTATCAAGGAAGACAAAAAATGGCATAGTAATCAGGAATGACACATTTATCTATGCAAATGGTTACAACATAATCAAAAAACATTTTACCAAGATCAAGGATCATTTATTGTAAGATTTTATCATTAATTACGATGATGATCTATTTTTAATTTCTAGATCTAGGTTATTTTTGTACATCATAGATCTTAGGGTTTTCTCTAAGATATTGCAACCTAATTATGTTAAGCAGCAAAAGAAGTATGCTATATAAATGTAATTTCATATTATTTTTGTATGTGTGAGAGATAATCTTGACAAGGAAGTTGAAAGCATGAAAATAAGTTCTTGAAGCATTAGCCAACTTCAAGATATTAGTTATTAGACAGAGCAGAACATAATACAGTGACATTCAGATTAAGCAGAATCAGACAAGGCTACAAAGAAGTTCAGAGTAGAGATTTTCACATGAAAAGGTGATATCTATTTAGTATTTCATTGATTTGTATCAGACAAGTTCAGTTGTCATTAGTAGATATATACCTATTATTTTCTAATCATTGTAACAGAGTTTGGTAAAATATCTTAACAGAGTAGACCTAACAGTCTTTTATAAATCTCTTAACCAAGTGCACACTCAAGTAGTGTTGTGAAAATCCTATCACTAGGTAGATCTAATTGATCTGAAATGTTACTCCTAATAGGTTAAGATCACCAGAAGTGATCACCACTTTTAGCCCTAACAGGCAAACCTTTTCTTTCTACAGTAGTAAAAAATTTGTGGGTTTCATCCCCACTGTAGTTTTTACCTTCTAACAAGGGTTTCTGCGTTACCAAAATACTTGTGTCATGTGATGATATATTGTTGATTTCATGCTATTTACCTTTGATACTTAAATGAATGAATGATGCATGTAATGGACTCAAGTGATATAGGAAGGTTACTACAATTTTTTGTTTAAGGTTTATGAGTTAAAAGTTTTTGTTGTCACTGATTCACCCCTCCCCTCTTAGTACCCTATCTCTCCAATCCAAAAATTAGTATCAGAGATCAAATCTCTTATTGGATGATTTAACTACTAAAGAGTAAAGATCTAACCATGGAGAGATATAAGTTGGATAAGACAATAGAGAATCAAAGGATTGAAATGTAGATGTTTGTTGAGCAGTATAAGAAAGCTAAGGATGACTTGAAAAATTTATTGGTTCAAAGAAAGAACTTGGCTATTATGGAGAATGACATTAGTTACCATGAAGAAGTGATTGATGATTTATTTGATCACATATGATCTAGCTAAGGAAGTATTTCTGATGGATCAGAAAATGCAATCTCTGATTTGTCTAAAAAGAATCTTCACTTAACTAAACAAGTGAAATCCCTGCAAATTGGTCATGAATCACAGATGGTGAGGATGATAGATGTAATGAACAATGTTAGGAAAGCTGAGCAAGAAAGGAATCTAACTATTGAATACTGAAGACAGATAATTGAACAACTTCAAACAAAAGAAAGTGAGATACAAAGACTCACTGAGCACCATTTCAAAATATCCAATCAGATGATGATTGTGAATAAAGAGGTCAACCAAGTAAATGGTGAACTATCAAGAAAACTTGAAGATATTGGAATACTCAGGGAAGAGAATGAGAAACTGAGAAATGAATTAAAGACTCAACAACAACACAATGAAATGATGAAATTGGTTGAAGCTAGTTCTAAAAAGATTGATGATTTTCTAACCAATCAAAGAATATTTGGAAGTAAAGCTGGATTAGGCTATACTAGCAAAGGAGAATGATCCAAAAAAGTTGAACAAGTCAACAACAATCAAAATCAAAGACCTAAGATGCTTTCATGGTATCACTATGGAAAAATAGGACATGCCTCAAATTTCTATAGAAGAAAAGCACAAGGTAAACCTCCAGCCACTCCTAGGTTTAATGATTACTATTATTACTGTAGTAAATTTGGTCATCAATCTTTTGAGTGTAGAGAAAAATATAAAGCTAAGATGAAGAAAGTATGGATACCAAAGCAAAAGAGAAAACCCAAACCATATCAATCAAAGAGACAAGGTAATTCTTATGTCTGGGATTACAACACATGGGATAACTGTATTGCATGTGGTAGATATGGACACATCACAAAAAATTATATGAGGAAAAGATGGGTTGGAAAATCATGAAGTTGGACAAGAACTAGAATGGCATGCTTACACTATCATAAGGTCAGTCATCTAAGCAAGGACTATAGAGACCGAGCACCAAAATAAGGACATGTATTTGAGATTGGAAAAACTATTGTAGATATAATAAGAATCAGGAACACTATTTGGAAGAAGGCATCAAATGAGAATGGAGAGTCAAGCAATGTTGTAGGTGAAACCTTGTCCACTAGATTAGGTGACATTGATACCTCTACTTAAGGTGATATAGGTATGTATGGGACTGACATTTCAAAATGATCTCATCTTACATACAGTTCCTTATATATGATGAGCACATTCCAAATCTGCATGAATATAGATGCATTATGGTTTATATGTTTTGAGCTAACAAAGTCATATAGTTGATAAATGTTAGACTTAGTAGAAGGTTACCCATCGATAATCACTATTCAAGGTTAACTGAGTATCAATATCAACTAAGTGGGAAATCATATGTTAATCGAGTAGATGAAAGTTTACGGTATTCACCGAGTTGATAGTTGTCACCAAGCTGGTAGTAGGTCGAGCATTTATGACATAAATTTTTGAGTGGGAATGTGAAAAAGCTATAAATACATGGAGAACTAAGTTCATTTTCACACAATGACTTCGAAGAGTGATTATTTCACAAAGTGATTTTGAGCAAATAATTTTTAAGATTATCTAAAGCAATTTTAGATTGAATCGAGCACACTCTTCGCATATTCTGAGTAAGTTGGAACCCATTCTGAGCACATTCATCACTATTTACCCAAAACCTAGTTTTTTGAAATGGAATCTACTACGAGCACTTCTAAAGTTGTAGAAGAGAAAGTAAATCTTATTATGTCAGCAAATTATAGTGAACCCAAATACAAGTTACACCCAGAAGTTTTATCAAAAATAGATTCAACGGGCACTTTCTCAAGCATCCCACCTAGGGTTTTATTAGTCAAAGACATTTGATCATACATTCATTGCAAGATAGGTGAAATAGGATATTTTGATATGTATGTTCTATACTAGGCACTTTGTAGTATTGACAAAATGTTGAAACCAGAGCATAAATAGGTTGAAACAATTGGACTCACTAATGCCCTAAATTTTTTGAAGAATTTCAAAAATGAATGGATTAGGGTTGTATTAAGTCACTATCATGAGGGCACATTTTGGATAGACAAAATAATCAAAGTGACAAAGAGAATGGTTCATAGGGTTATAGAGTATCCTACAACTGACAAGACCAAAGCATTATGAAGTTCATCTCGAGCTGATGTTGAGAAAAATATAGGTGCATCATGGGACGATTGAGCACAGAAAATTACTTCAATTGTGGATCTAGAAGTTAAGTATCCAACTCATGTAATTGGTTACAAGTTCTATCAGTCAAGTAGACTAAACATTGTACCATGTAGCTCTGTGGATATGGCATACAAAATGATAAAGAAGGGATACTAGTTAGACCTTGTCAAGTTACTGCTGAAGTAGTTGGACAAAAACATGAAGACAATCTGGTCAGTGAAGTCTAATACCTGTAAGTTTGGATCACTATTGGTATGTTTGTTCTTCTATCACTAGAAATTATTTCCTTCTATCGGTCGCATATATTGGCTTACTGACAAACCAAATATTTCACAAATTTTTGTTTTTATGACAAGTCTGGGAGATGATGTAAACAATGTTATAGATGGTTACTTTGAGTAGTTCAAGATTAAGATGAATCTTAGATATAGGATTCCAAGCTCACTCATCAAGAAGTATGAGATGGATATTTGTTTCTTAGTTGACATGGACCACACATTAATCAAAGCTATTGAGTCAAGAACTAAATGGCTAGCCCCCATGGGATATGAAATGGATCTTGATTTTGCTTTGAAATCAATCAAGGAATTACTGGCTTTACTGAAGGAAAAGAAGGCCAAAAGGTTTGGAACCTATGAATAACCAAAAACAAGAATCACAATAGGTCTTTTCATCAGAAAAATAACTAGAAAAGCCAAGAAAATGAAGAAAATTTTAACTGAATAGTTTGGAGATGAATTTGACTCATTTGATGAGTCACCTATTGAACCTGAAACCAAAGGTTAGTTATTGTTGGTTGACAAAGCACATGATATTGAGGAAACCAAGTCTGGAAAAGAAAATGATTCAATACCAGTTTCTCCCAGCGCAACTCCAAAGAAGAAGCAGTTGCCAGTGCAGTCAAGAGCATGAACAAGGTCAACAACTGGAGCTTCACCACCTCAGAAAAAGGGAATTGGAAAGGTAACAAAACCTAAAGAAGCTACACTGACCAAAACATATGAAAAAAGAGGAACTAAGGTTGTAATTGAGGCACCAAAGAAAAGGAGAAGATTAATTAGAGGAAGAGAAGACCTTGAGGATGAAGAAGATGGCAATAATCAATTCAAGGTTGTAAGCAATAAGAACAAAACTATAGATAAAGTTGTTGCTGATATAATTGAGCATGGAACACTCACAGATCTAGAACTAAGTTAGTTTGACAACATGTCTACCAAGGATCATAATAAAATTGAGGAGGCAGTCATCCAAATGATGATAAGCTTTAAACGAGTTCCATTGGAGTTTGGAAAACCACTACCCAAGGCATTAGAAGAAAGAATAAATTAGAAGTGGACCTATGCCTTGGACACCAAGAAGAAAATGAGGGAACAATCCCTAGTTTAGGTAGCACTAAATTTAACTCTTAATGAAATTGATGAATATATGAACACTTACTATAAGAGATTCAAAGTAAAAGGCTGGGAAATGAAAGTTTTAGATGAAAATATGGTAGATATTGATGAGTCAGGCCAACTCATATGGACATCAATTTTTGAAGAAAAAGAGCAAGCTGAGAAAAATGCATTTATTAATCCATCTAAGAAGAGACAAAGATCAAAAGGAAAAGGTATTTACATAAATGATGGGGATGTAGCAAAGAAGGAAAAAGAATTAGGTGTATCATTTACTGAGGTGATTGATACAACACTTGTAAATGAAGTTATAACACTTTCACTGGATTCACCGAATCGAGTAGAGATCCAAGTTAAGGAGAAAAATGTTGATGATGTACTCATTGAGGACATTAAAAATGGGGATCCTGATGATAGAGATGAAGATGAAGATGTGAACATTGCACCAGATAATAAATAGGATGAAGGTCAATTTACCAAGTATGCACTGACATCATTACTAGGTGAGCTTCCTATTCTTGAAGAAGTCATTGAAATTTTATCACAGGAACAACCCAATGGCTTAGACCTCAAGAAACCAAAGGATACAATAGGGGAACAAGAAGTAGAAATACTTGCTAAAACAAACCAGCCAGAAGAGAAAGAGGCAAAAGAGACAGAAACAAGGGATAAAGAGAATCCTAATGTAACTAAGGCTACTCCACCAAAGACTACATCAGAGAAGCCAACATAGTCAACTAACACAAAGGTCACCGAGGAGTAGAAAAATGAAGATACAGTGTCACCCAGGTAGGTTACACAATGTTTTGAGGTAAAGGACATTGTACCACTTAGAAAGAGCTCATCTCAAGAACTAGAGAAGAAGAAGAAGAAAAAGAAAGGAAAAGTGTCGGTCACATTAGAAGAAGTTATAGTTATACTAGATTGTGACCCAAGGACCCTAAGCCCAGAGGAATTGAGAAAATATGGGGAGCTATGTACAAGAAAGGCAGCACAAGAAAAACTAGGACAAGAATGCAAGAGTAAGGAGATACTTGAAAATGTAAGAGATATCTTACAACATGTTGTACCAAAGGTACATATAGATGAAGATACTCTAATCATGGACCAACTTGCTACACTTTCTAGAGAAATAAATACCCTAGATACATAAGCAAATAAGAGAATAGAAGAAAGGGTAGAATCTAAAATTTAGGACAAACTGATAGAAAAGATCAACCAAGAAGTGGCAATCAACAAGGTAAACTTAACTGAAGTAATCAATGAGATCACATATATCACTCAGTTAATAGGTCAAATTTTGATAAAGTTATGCACTGTGGAAACCTTCATTGCCGAGATCAAAAAAAAGATCAAAGAGCTTGATAATGAAATCAAAGCCAGTGCACAAGCAGCTTTAACCGAGCCACAAGCTTTTGCAAAGAACATCTTGAAAGTTTAAGAAATCAAGCGGTTAAAAGAAGATCTCAAGAAATATGAAGAAAGAGTCAATGATCAGGTCACAGATCTACAAACCAAGTTGCTTCCCTACCTAAATTCTTTTGAGAAACACATTGTCAAAGCAAAGACACTTGTTGGAACACCAAAAATTTATGTGTTGGAAAATATCTTTGACATGCATGCACAAGTTGGTCTTGAGAACATTTCTCTAGCCAACTTGAAAGAGGAATGGGAAAACCTCTTAGAGTCCTTGAAGAAAACCCATCATCACATTTTTGAGAAGCTTTAAGTATACATTTTCATATTCGGCATTAATATCAAAAAGGGGGATAACAATTTATATGCCAAATATCTAAATAGATGCTAAGTATACTACACATTATCAGAGCATGTACCAAGGGGGAGTATATATATAATTTTTTTTGATAAGTATCTATGTATATATGACACCAATAGAAATTTTTTGAGACATAAGGTCTATATACATATAAGGTTTTGATACTAATGCCAAAGGGGGAGATTGTTATCTCTATTTGAGCATTAAAGATTGTCATTAGTATCAAAGACATCGGTCGGTTACTTATGCAACTCTAGTCGGTAACTACAAGAACTTCAAGCTAGTTGGTTAGGTTTTTTCACTTAGCAATAGGGCAATTCTACCGAGCATCTGTGTACACTGATACTGAGCAAAAGTAAACACTGAGTAGATTGGACATTGAGCACCAGTGTAATTGCCAAGAAGAATATACAATTTTTATCAAGGAAGATAGAAAATGGCATAATAATTAGGAATGTCATATTTATCTATGCAAACAGTTACAACAGAATCAAAAAATATTTTACCAAGATCGAGGATAATTTATTGTAAGATTCCATCATTAATTGTGATGATGATCTTTTTGTAATTGCTAGATCTAGGTTATTTTTATACACCATAGATCTTAGGGTTTTCTCTAAGATATTGTAACCTAATTCTGTTAAGTGGAAAAAGAAGTATGCTATATAAATGTAATTTCATATTATTTTTATATGCATGAGAGAGAATCTTGACAAGGAAGTTGAGAACATGAAAAGAATTTCTTGAAGCATTAGCCATCTTCAAGATATTAGTTATCAGACAGAGCAGAACAAAATACCATGACATTCAGATTAAGCAGAATCAGATAAGGCTACCGAGTAGTCCAGAGCAGAGATCTTCACATGAAAAGGTGATATCTATTTAGTATTTCATTGATGTATATCAGACAAGTTGAGTTGTCATTAGCAGATATATACCTGTTATTTTCTAATCATTGTAACAGAGTTTGGTAAAATCTCTTAATAGAGTAGACCTAACAGTCTTTTGTAAATCTCTTAACCGAGTGCACACTCAAGTAGTGCTATCAAAATCCTATCACTAGGTAGATCTAATCAATTTGAAATGTTACTCCTAATAGGTTAAGATCACTAGAAGTGATCACCACTTGTAGATCTAATAAACAAACCATTTCTCTTTGTAGTAGTAAAGAATTTGTGGGTGTCATCCTCACCACAGTTTTTACCTTCTAACAAGGGTTTCTACATTACCAAAATACTTGTGTTATGTGATGATATATTGTTGATTTTATGCTATTTACCTTGATAGTTAAATGAATGAGTGATGCATGCAATGGAATCAAGTGATATAGGAAGGTTACTACTGTTTTCTATTTAAGGTTTATGAGTTAAAAGTTTTTGTGGGCACTGATTCACCCCTCCCCTCTCAATACCCTATCTCTCCAATCCAACAAGGCTTGGGTTAGGAACTAGAGTTAGGGTCAGAGGTAAGGTTTGGGGTAGAGTTTGGGGTATAGTTAGGGGTATAGTTAGATTAACCTTAGTCAAGGTTGCTCACACATGTGTGAGAAACACTAGGGAAGTGTGAAAGGGGAACAAGAGTGGAAGAGGAGACATGAGCTTCAGTAATGGCTTGTAAGAGTCATTAATGAGGATGTAAGAAGCATTTATGAGGGGTTTTGACCCAAAGTCAAAGTTTGAAGGGTTAGGATGAAAAGGGTAGGAATCACCCTTTAATCATGTTTAGGGCAAGTTTAGGAAATTTTCGAAGAGGTTAGGGATTTCTAGAACATTTCAAAGGTTTTAGGATTTAAATAAATATTTTATTTATTTAAAGGATTTTTGGTTAATTTATTAAATAATTAATAAATTTTGGGGGGAATGATGTTTAAATAATATTTAAACATTTTTGGAAGGGATTTCTTTATTAAATATTTTAAATTAAAATAGGAGGATTTAATGGCATAATAAATTATTAATTAGTTAAATAAATAATTAATTAACAAATGATTATGTCATCAGGGGTTTTCAGAAAATAAAAATACTTTTATTTTCTAAAGGATTTTTAGGTGTCTATACCAAACTACAATATCAACCAAACTAAGAGATGAGACAGTTATCGAACAAGAGGAAAGCATCTTACTGAGCCTGGCAAGATGATACAAGGAGAGTCTCTAGATACATTGCACCTAGACACCAAACAGAAAATAGTTTACAAATCTCAAGGAGATTGTATGACAGAGCATTGGATATTTAAACATCATGATTATACATGATTACAAGATGATATCTACGAATGATAATTAAGTATGACATATGCATTGGAGGAGTAACCAATGCTAGCACCGCTTTAAGAGATTATTCTAGAATATTTTCCACTGCTTGTAGAATTGTATATAAATGTATCAAAGAGAGAGAGAGAGAGAGAGCACTAGTACATTTTGAACCATTTTGTAACGCACTATTGGTCGAAGTTTCTACCCAACTCGGTCGAATGGTCGACCAATGGGTTCATTGCTATTATTGGCATCGAAATATCAACCCATTACTGAACCTGTTGAATGATCAAATCCTTTATTGGTAAAAAATGAGGGCAACCTAGGCCGAAGATAACATTGGTAAGTGTTTGTGTATTGGTCGATCTTTCGACCAATATGGGTTGAAAAATTTGGTCTCTTTGACCAAGATTCCAAACTTGTGACAGTCATATTTCAACCAAATTTGGTCAAAATATTTAGTGGCTCCAACCAAGATGCCAAACCCACGATGCCACATTTTGAAACAGAATGGTTGATTTTAGGCCAAACTTTTGACGCAAGTGGGTCAAAATTTTGATGCAATGTGGAGTGTTTAAAAAAAAATTGAAGATAAATATCCAAACTAATCACCAACAGCATCCTTATTGGTGATTAGTCTAGATATTTATCTTTAGGTGTCCACACTCATTTTGCTGCTTGTTGCTAGCAGGTCCTTGCTTGTTCTATTTTCTAGACTGCTTTGGTCTCTAGCAATCCATCTACTCTACTCTGCATGAAACTGTTGGTTTTTTCATTTTGTTTGAACTATTTGAGAGATAGGCTCTGACTGGTAATTCATGAATTGGTAGAGCTTCATCTTAGATGCCCACAACTATTCAAATCTATTGGTGTGAAGCCCCCAAATGGTATTCTTCTCTATGGGCCTCCTGGTTCTGGGAAAACTTTAATTGCTAGGGAAATGGCAAATGAAACCGGTGCCTTCTTTTTATATCTCAATGGAGCTAAGATCATGTCAAAGTTGGCTAGAGAAAGTGAAAGAAATCTCTGGAAGGCTTTTGAGGAGGCTGAGAAGAATGCCCCAACCATTATATTTATTGATGAGATATTACAAAGATTTGTCAGCGGGCTTGCAAGTATTCTATTAGAGAAAATATTGAGAATGTGAGTTTCAATTGTGGTGGCTTTTGCAAACTAGATTTGGTTATGAATTTATTAATGGTTTTTTTTTAATTGGTTTGTTAGAATTTTACATTTTTTAATTTAAATTTCCTCAACTTGTATCTTATTATTTCAATTTGTCATGTTCTCTTTCCTCTGCACTTTTACAAGATAATATTGAACATGAAAGAAAAAGAAGTGAGAACCCCAAGGCAATGGATAAGGATGATAGTGATGAGGTAGCTAAAATAAAGGCTACTCATTTTGAGGAGTCAATGAAATATGCCTGAAGAAGTGTCAATGATGCTGATATTAAGAAGTATCAAGCCTTTGTACAAACACTACAACAATCTCAAGGCTTTGGTTCTAAATTTCAATTTCTTGGTGCTTCTACTGGTGCTTTGGATGTATTTTCTACAATAGATAATAAAGATGATGATGAATTATACAGTTAGGAAACTTAGTACAAAATTGTCATCTTAATGAAGTCACAAATGTGTCTGTTCTAGCAGGGACCTTCAGCTGACAAATAGCCAATGCTATTCAATTTAGCTCCGGCTTTTACTTGTATGAGTTTTATCTGTTCATATGTTTGAAACTTTATTTAGTTTATCAGCCCTTTAGCCAAGGACTTACTAACTTGTAAGTCTTTAGAGAAATATTAACCATGGCAAGGAAATTTAGCTATGGAAACTTTATCTCAAGTGGTAGATAACGCTATGAAAACCTTTCTTTTTTAAAAAAAATCTTGCTGGAAAATATTCTATACTAAATCAATTCTACAACAAAGAAAGTCTAGTTCAACTAATTCTGGCTAGTGATCCGTGAATTGGTAGAGCTTCCTCTTAGATGCCCACAACTCTTCAAATCTATTGGTGTGAAGCCCCCAAAGGGTATTCTTCTCTATGGGCCTCCTAGTTCTGGGAAAACTTTAATTTCTAGGGTAGTGGAAAATGAAACCGGTGCCTTCTTTTTCTATATCAATGGACTTGAGATCATGTAAAAGTTGGTTGGAGAAAGTGAAAGAAATCTCCAGAAGGATTTTGAGGAGTTTAAGAAGAATTCCCCATCCATTATATTTATTGATGAGATATTACAGAGATTTTTTAGCGGGCTCTAGCAATCCATTTGCTCTACTCTATGTGAAACTATGGGTTTTTTCATTTTGTTTGAACTATTTCAGAGATAGGCTCTGACTGGTGATGCATAATTAGTTTGCATGTTTGCAATGTGGAAGAAGTTTTTGGGATACTGGTGGTGCTACGGATAGAGTCATTAACTAGTTGTTGATGGAGATGGATGGTATGACAACCAAGAAAATAGTTTTCATTATACCAAATGGCATTGGCTTGTTATACCCAAGGATTCAATAGAGCCGATATTATAGAGATTTGTCAGTGGGCTTGAAAGTATGCTATTAGAAAAAATATTGAGAAGGTGAGTTTCAATTGCTTTGGCTTTTGCAAACTAGATTTGGTTATGAATTTCTTAATGGTTTTTTTTTAACTGGTTTGTTAGAATTTTACATTTTTTAATTCAATTTTCCTCAACTTGTATCTTATTATTTCAATTTGTCATGTTCTCTTTCCTCTACACTTTTACAAGATATTGTACATGAAAGAAAAAGAAGTGAGAACCCCGAGGCAATGGATGAGGATGATAGTGATGAGGTAGTTGAAATAAAGGATACTCATTTCGAGGAGTCAATGAAATATGCCCGAAAGGTGTCAGTGATGTATTTGCCGCTACTGCTTCTTTGGATGTATTTGCTAAGATGATTTCCCCCACCAAGATGATGTGCATCCATTTTATGGAGATCTACTAATGTTTTATATGATAAAGATCACTACAAGTTGGCCCTTGGCCAGATCAATATTGCTCATAATCTCATTGCCAAAGTGGCCAAAGACTATGTTAGGCTGATAAAATATGGGGATTCTCTTTACTACTGCAAATATTTGAAGGTTGCTACTCTTGGACAGATATGTACCATTGTTAAGAGAATTAGACTGAGTTTGGCTTACCTCAAACATGTGAGGTAGCATATGGTTATGTTCTTTTTTCTATCTATCTGGTTTTCACTACCTGTCGTTCCTTGGGATATCTTGCAAGGGTTCTATAAATTGATGGTCTATATTTTGGTGGGTGTCTTGTATGGGCCTATGAACTTTTTTATCTTCTCTTTTTTTTCAATCCTACAACTAGATTTTGATATGTGGATACTTACAAGAATACTTACACAAAATGAAGCTGAGAATACTTATGGTATGAAGACTTGCAACTTGCAACTAAGAATATGATACTAAATAATTATGACTTATTTTAAAAATTTAGGAAAACTTAACCATTTCTGTAGCGATTACTTTAAAAAAAGTATACCTGATCGGTGACTCAATATTTGTAACCTCTTAGAAAATTTTCCTTTCCACTTCAATATCTTTCCTTGATAATTCTTGATCTCCTCAGAACCACTAAAAAAATAACAATGACAATAGAACTTGCTACTTTAGAAAATTGCATCAATACTTAACTTAAACATTACAGTCATGAAGGGTGTAACAAAATCTGATATGCTAATAGACAAAATCATTTTGCACAAAATGGCATTAAGCATGGATTTTGGTTTACATGTGGTACATCAATTCCTTCATTGAAGACATTATCTATTACATTTATAATTGTTTATTTACATTCCATAGCACTAGCATATACACAAAAAGAATCTATATTAAAAAAAAAACATGGAAGCTACATATATATAAAAATACCTGTTAAAAAAAAGAGACCACTAAGGACAATTGCACAGGCTTCCAAAAACAACATTACCCAACTCTTCCTCTCAAGCCAAAGACTCAATGTGCTCAATTGCCCAGACTAGCAGTCAATTCTATGTTGAGTATATCTATCAGGCCCTCCTGCAGTTTGAACGAATTAAGAATAGAAGATAGGAACTGATTTAACACTTCACCTACTCAAAAACAAAAACCAATGAAATAATCCACATTAGGCCAAGAGAGTTTGACACATTCAATACATGAATACTTACACAAAATGAAGCTGAATCATGCTAGACATGACAATGAGAAGTTGACTATTGGCCCTTCTAGTTTTTTATTTAATAGTTTCCTCACAATGACACATTCAAAATGCACTTATGATCAAAGACCTAGAATGAATGAAATTGATCAAATAATGAAGGTATGTTAGTTTGAGCTTCACTTGGTTTCGAGAATACTTTAATATTCTCCACTTAACAAGGCCAACCACATGAAGGTGGAAGCTCATGTGGCCTCACCCCCCTCCCCCTAATATCAATCTAAATTCTCCATTAACATCTAATTACACACTTCATTCATCCATTTATGAACTATAACATTCAATAAATACAATCACATAACATCCATTAATATGATATAACATTCATTAATACACAACACTAATAAAGAATTCATTAACACATAACAATATTCATTAACATGACATATAATATTATTAACTGATGAGGATATCCTAGAAATCCCTAATATAATAAATATGGTGAAGAAAAACCTAAAGAAGACTCAATACAAAAATTATTACTATTTTTCATGATGCTACTACTGGCCTCACCGCGATGTCCATGACCAGGTAATTGAGAAAGCAAAAAAATCCTATAGCAAGAACACATACATATTTTAGTTCACGACATAAAAGAGTATAAAATATAAACCTTTATTGAAATTTTGTTATAACTAAAGATTCATTACTGCTTACTTCAAAACGATGTGCTCACGCCATCAATTCATCTATCCTCTTTAGCATTTGATCCTTGGTTGGATTTTCATCTTCCAAAATAGTAATAATTTTTGCATTACTCTTTTAAGTTTTTTCTTCACCATATTTAATATATTAGGGATATCTGGGATATCCTCATCTGTATGTACAACTATTGCCTTTGTTGTTGTAGGTGCTTTTCCCCTATCTAATATTTATCTTTAGGTGTCCACACTCGTTCTATTGCTTGTTGCTAGCGAGTCACAGTCAGTGATTGGGAGAGCCCTATTTTGGCACCAGTCATGTAGTACAAGCACTAGAATTGAGGTTTTTGGCACAGGTTGGGAAATTTTTGTATATCAACATGCGATAGAGTTTGGGGATTTTTTAGTATTTAAATACATCTATGGGATGTATTTCAGAGTTTGGATATATGGGAAGAATGGCTGTGAAAAAGATATTTCTATTTTTCATTTCGAGAAGATCAGAGTGATTTTGAGTCACAGAAGAAATGCCCTAATCCTTCAAAAAGTGCTATTTCGATGAGTTCTGATCACTTGAGGGACAAAAAATTATTTGTTGAGTTGAAAAGAAAATCAAGTGATCAATAGATAATTTTATGTCCCTCAAGTGATTATAACTTGTCGAAATAGCACTTTTTGAAGGATTAGGGCATTTCCTCTATGACTCAAAATCACTCTAGATTTTCTCAGAATGAAAAATAGAAATATATTTTTCACAGTCATTCTTCCCATATACCTGATCTCTGAAATGCATCCCATAGATGTATTTAAATAATAAAAAATCTGCAAACTCTATCACATGTTGATATACAAAAATTTCCCAACCCTTCCCAAAAAAAACAATTCTAGTGCTTGTACTACATGATTGGTGCCAAAACATGGCTCTCCAAAAACTCTTTTGTTGCTTCAACTTCCTCTCAACCAGATAATGATGGTGTGAGACATCTTTTCATTGGGATGCCCTATCTGAATACAACTCCCACACCAGAATGGAATCCCTTCGTAATCCCTTTATTAAATTATTGAGCTTCTCTTTGTTTCGAGAATAGTTTAACATTCTCAACTTAATAGGGCCAACCAGGTGAAGGTGGAAGCTCATCTGGCCCCTCCTAGTAGCCTCTTATGACCCTTTACAATATTTTAAGACCTCTAAGATGTATTCTTAGGGATTGTAAATGGTTGTAAATGATCATAAGGGGTCCTGGGACACAACAACTGAGAAACATAATTATAGGCATCATGGTCACATTTTTTTGGAGAAAATGTAATTGAGTGGTATACCAAGATGATGGAGAGAAACTTATGCACCTTTGATTCCAAGTTGTTCTACATCCCACAGTGTCAACTTGGAATTCGAGGAGCAGAGGTTGCACTCCATCGTCATCAGTATACAACTCAATTATATTGTCTCCAAAAAAATGTGACCATGATGCCTACAATTATGTTTGTCAGCTATTGTGAAATATTTTGCAGTGTGGCCTTTATTTCCTTTGATGTGTCTTGCAACCTATGAAAATTTTGAAATATGTTACATGATATAGACATAAAGATCACTAATTAGTGCTATTAGAAAGTAAAGTCCACCAAGATAACTGAGAGGAGGGGGCTTGAATCATTTATCAGATAATTATAACTTTTATCATCTTCAACAACATTAAACCATATAAGCAATATAATTACCAACCATAGAAAGATATTCATACACAATAACACAATGACACAAGATATGTTGACTAGGGAACCTCTTGATCAAAGAGTAAACCTCGGTGGGAATGATGCCCACACAAGATGTACTAATATGAATATTCCTTGTGAGAGGATGGACTCTATTAGGAGTCTTATGAAATACATTCAGTACATATGAATCCCTATTAAGAGATTTTGAGTCCTTGTTAAAATATTCTAACCCGGTTAAGAGTTATGGAAGATAGAAGGACCCACTGCCCAAACAGCTTCAGGGTAACATCACTGAACACACTGTCCAAATAATCTTTGTATTACTCAATAGAATAATATGTTACCTCTTCTTTGAATATGCCAAACCACACTCACTATTACATCAGATCTCAATTTCAGATCTCTGTACTTCACATGTGTTCCTTCACAAATTCTCTTTCATACTTAGCTCTTTTCTTCACTTCATGCATATAGCATCACAACCATTGCTACCATATCATAATTACACACTTTCATATTACTATGCTATTTTCATCAAGGAAATACATTCCTTCCTTTATACCACGCTCAAATAATTACAAATGAGTTGGCATACAATTACAAAATAAAAGTTTCAACACACTACACCAAAATTACACAAAACTATCAGCTTCCAATTACAATAAATATTCACTCATGTGACCTTGAAGTCTATGCTATCATCCACATCACTATCAATGTGTCTTCAACTTCCCTTTAACTCAACATCACATAGCTCCAATTGCAATAACCCATGTGCGTTAATCCAAAGTCTGTCTGCTTCTCTGCAAGTCTTCGGTAAATCACTGTGTTGACATCAATGAAAATCATAGTCATGAATGTAACAACACTGCTATAGAATTTTTACCAAACATTTAGCATTCATTCCTAACAATCTCCCCCATTGGCATTGATGGAAACATAGATGAAAAACATCCAATGTTCCAAAAATCCAATACTGCAACACTGCTTCTCCAAATCCTCTTCATCAATCAAATCTTACTTCGTTATCCTATTCAGTTCTCTCCAACAAATGTCTCAAATTTTTTTTCATGCATTCTTCTCCCCCATTAACATCAATGATAGAAATTCTATCACTATGTCAACAACAAATCAATGTCCAAAGGCACTTTTCAAAAAATACATTTACTAGAGTCCTCATGGCTCAACTCATATACACATACTCCCCCATAGAGGAAGTACCAACATCTAGTCTAGAAGAAAGATAAGGCTCATATACCACTGGACAAATGCAACCAACTGCATCACTTCTCAAAAGTAGGTTGGGGCATAACCACAAGCATACCTCTCAGATACTCAAATGTATCCTTAGAAAAAGGCTTTGTGAATATATCTACTATCTGCTCCTTTGTACTTATGTACTCAAGTCTGACTTCTTTCTCAGCAACTTTCTCTCTTACAACATGATACTTAATTTCTATATGCTTTTTCTTAGAATGTAATACAGGATTCTTAGACATACTAACTGTACTGGTGTTATCATAATGTATAACAAGTTCAACAAATTTTATTCTAATATCCTTCAGCATTTGCTTCATCCAAATTATCTGGTTACAATTGTTTGCTACTGCTACATATTCTACTTCTTCTATTCTTTGTGAGATACAATTTTGCTTCTTGCTTAGCCAAGAAACTAATCTTCCTCCAAGGAAAAATGCTCCACCACGGGTTCTTTTCTTATCATCAACACTGCCTCCCCAATTAGCATATGTATATGCACATAGGGTAAAATCATCAAATTTTTCATACCATAGTCCATAGTCCATTGTGCCTCTTAAATATCTCAATATCCTCTTTACTGCTGCATAATGTGATTCTCTAGGTTCAGCTTGAAATCTTGCTACAATTCCAACTAAATGTGCTGTATCAGGTCTTGTATGAGTTAAATAGTATAATCCTCCAATCATGGATCTGTATTTCTTATGTTCTACTACATGAGTCTCATCTGTGCTAGATAACTTATGTCTGGTCACCATAGGTGTTCCGACTGGTTTACAATCCTCCATTCCATATCTTTTCAACATGTCATTCAAGTACTTTGTCTGACTTAAAAAGATACCATCATTGTTTTGTGTTATTTGTAATCCCAAAAAGTATTTCATCTCACCAATCATACTCATTTCAAATTTAGTCTTCATTTCATCAAAAAATTTGTCAATAGCTTCATTTCACCTCCAAAGATAATGTCATCAACAAAAATAACTATAACTAACAAACCATTTTCAATTTATTTTCTGTATAGATTGCTATCAGGTGTTCCTTTTATAAATCCCAATTTTAACAAATACTTATCCAGTCTTGCATATCAAGTTCTAGGTGCTTGTTTAAGTCCATATAAAGCTTTCTTCAATTTACATACCATGTATCCTTCTTGAGTTAAAGGAAAACCTTTAGGCTGCTCAATGTAGACTTCTTCTTCCAATTCTCCATCCAGAAATGTTGACTTCACATCCATTTGATACACTTTGAATTTATTGTAAGCTACATATGCCAAAAACATTCTTACTGCTTCAATTCTTGCAACAGGTGCAAAGGTTTCTTCATAGTCAATTCCTTCTTGTTTTGAGTAACCCTTACATACCAATCTTTCTTTATTTCTTACTACTTCTCCTTGTTCAATCATCTTGTTTCTAAATACCCATTTAGTTCCAATGACATTCTTATCTTTAGGTCTAGGGACCAATTCCCATGTCTTGTTCTTTTCAATCTGATCTAGTTCTTCTTTCATAGAATTTGTCCAACTTTCATCTTCACAAGCTTCATTAGTAGTCTTAGGTTCAATTTGAGAAATCAAACATAACTGTTCTTGTGCCTTATTTTGAGTAAGAACTCCTCTTTTGATGCTCCCAATAATCTATTCAAAAGGATGATTCCTTAACAAACTCTTGCTAGGTGTCATTGTCTCAGATCTCTCTTCAGATGTAGGTTCTTCAATAACTTTACTGTGGCTTTCATTCAACAAATCATTTTTAATTTCATAAAACAATTCAGCAGTTGCAGTGTTAGGTTTAGGATGAGCTTCTTCATCAGATTCATAATCAAGCATTCTTTCCTGAATTTTGAACTTTTCATCAACTTTAACATTTGTGCTTTCAACAATAGTCTTAGTTCTTTTATTAAAACATCTATATGCTTTTCTTTTCAAAGAATATCCAATAAATATACCTTCATCACTTCTAGGATCAAACTTTCCAATATCATCATCTCTCTTTATATAACATTTTCTTCCAAAAATTCTAAAATACTTAACTAAGGGTGCATGTCCAAACCATAATTCATAAGGTGTCTTGTCTGTGTCTACTCTGATTTGTACTCTGTTCATTGTATACACTGCTGTGTTCACAGCTTCTCTCCAGAATATCTTTGCCAAATCATTTTCAAACAACATAGCTCTTGCTACTTCAGTCATTGATCTGTTCCTTCTTTCTGCAATGCCATTTTGTTCAAGTGTTCTAGGGGCTGAATACTATCTTTTAATGCCATTTTCTTCACAAAAGTTGTTAAACTCTCTAGAAGTAAATTCTCCACCTCTATCAGATCTCAAAAATTTAATCTTCATTCCAGATTCATTCTCAACTTTATTCTTAATAATTTTGAACTTATCAAATGCTTCAGATTTTTCTTTAAGAAATGCAATCCACATCATTCTTGTAAAATCATCAACAAGAATCATAAAATACCTTTCTCCATAGAATCCTCTAGTCCTAGTAGGACCACTCAAATCTGTATGAACAATCTCTAGCTTCTCTATAGATGTAAACTTCTTACTAGGAAAAGAACTTCTCTTCTATTTGGCCATTACACATTCTTTGCAAATCATGTTAGTAGGCTTCATAATTTTAGGTAAATCTCTTACTACAAGTGTAGTACTTACTTTCACAATGTTATCAAAGTTTATATGACAAAACCTTCTGTGCCATAACCAACTGTCATCAATATTTGTAATCAAACATGTCATCTCAATAGGATTCAACTGAAATACATCACCTCTGGTTCTAGATCTAGTTCCAATCAGATTTCCATCTTTATCCTTTATCACACAAGTTTTCTCAGTAAACCAAACTTGATATCCCTTATCAACTAATTGTCCAACACTCAAAAGGTTATGTTTCAATCCATCCACAAAATAAACATCATCAGTATTAGTCTTTCCATCAAGATTAATAGATCATATACCTTTAATCAAACAAGGTGCATTATTTCCAACTCTAACAACTCCTCCATCATATTCATTCAACTTTATGAACTTTTTCATGTCTCCAGTCATATGATGTGAACAACCACTATCTATAATCCAATCAAATTTCTTTTCAACTTGAGAAACTAAGGCTTTTTCTTCCTTAACATTAGTTTCAAGATTTTCTGTTGGAAACAATTGTCTGAAGGAAATTGCTACTCAAATTATGTATTGTCTTTGATGTCACACAATGTCATAGTTTGCAGCAATCAGTTCCTACTGAGCTCAGTCGATCTACCAAACAGGAAGTTTAGTGCTTACCGAGTTCACTCGGTTGTCAAAGAAAATTCAGTGCTTACCGAGTTCACTCGGTTGTCAAAGAAAATTTAGTGCTTACCGAGTTCACTCGGTTGTCAAAGAAAATTCAGTGTTTACCGAGTTCACTCGGTCGTCAAAGAAAATTCAGTGTTTACCGAGTTCACTCGGTCATCAAAGAAAAATCAGTGTTTACCGAGTTCAGTTGGTTATCGAAGGTAAAGGATTGTCGGTGTTTACCGAGTTCCCTCGGTCTCCGAAAGATTATAGAAAGTTATGGTCACCGAGCACTGTCGGCCCTTGAAGGATTTTTGCAAATAGAGTTTTCTTAATTCAGCCGACTGTTATACTAAATAATTTCAATTTGACAAATCTAAAATCATATAAATAAAAGGTCAAATGTGAAAAATAAATAAGGAATACAGCAGAAGATTTACAGAAGAAAAGACAGGAAAGGTGTGTCCAAATTTGTGAAGGATGTTTAGATATCCTTAAGGTGCAGCAGAGATTTATTCAATCAAGAAGGATCACACATATGCAGAATAGAGATCTGTAATCAGCAAGGTAGTTGCATTATTATACAGGTCATTTTTCATTGTTACCTTCTTATCATTGTAACAGTGAATTCTAAATCTCTTAACCGAGTTGGTTTAACAACCATATTGTAAATCTTCTAACAAGGTGACAATTTCATTGAATTGTTTTCAAGACCTCTTACCAGGCCACTCCTACCAGGGTGATTAAATCCTCTAACAAGGTCACACCTAACAGTGTGTTTTGTAACCTTTTACCAAGTTGGCTTCTAACCGGGCATCACTTCAGAAAAGTGAAAATCAGTATCTAGATACATTGGTGGTTTTTCCCATATTGGGTTTCCACGTTAAATCTCATGTCTCTTGTGTTCTTAATTGCTATCTTAATCATACACCAGTGCTGATGAATATCTAATAGATAATTTTGCTAATACTTTCTGCATCTTCAAAGTTACTGCAATCTATTTACCGAGTGCTAAAACAGATAACCTTTTTAAGATATCCTAAGGGATCTGGAATGAATTAATTGTGAAGTGTTTTATGGTTGACTGATTCACCCCCCCCCCTCTCAGTCACTTCATCCATATTCCATCAATTGGTATCAGAGTGAATTGGTGCTTGCAGGAAGGGTTTCAAGGACCTAAGCTAAAGATTAGGATGTCTTACAAGAGGGAAATTCCAAAGCTCAAGAGAGATAACTTTTCAGCATGGCAAGGTCTCATGCGACTTCATCTGGCTTCCATTGGTGATTCAGGATGCAAATACATTGATGACGAATACACAATTCCTAATGGTGCATTAACTGTTGAAGACATTGCAGATAAAAAGACTCACAACACCATGATGATAGACATTGCATCTACTCTCAGCTATGAAGAATTTGATGATATTAAAGACTACACTACTGCATATGAAATGTGGATGGCACTAAAGAAAATATATGGTGGTGATGCAAATGTGAAAAGAGCCAAAGCAGAAAGCCTAAGAGGACAGTTTGACAAGATGAATATGAAGGAAGATGAGAACATTGCAAAATATGTTGAAAGAATCAAAGCAAGTGTAAGTACAATTAGAGCTTCTGGAGGAACAATCTCAGATGAAACTGTTATAAGTAAGGTACTCAGAACATTACTCCCTATCTATGCAATAAGAGTATCAGCTATTCAAGAAAGAAGATGTGAAACAAACCACAATATAACTTTGGATGCTTTAGTTGGAAGATTGACAGCCTTTGAATTAGACAACTATGACAACTATGTTCCTAGTTCCAAAAATATTGAATCAGCATTTGAGGCCAAGGTTTCACTAAAGAAGAACAAGAAAATTAAAGAAGTTCAGTCAGAAAGTGAAGAAGTATCAGAAGAAAGTTTTGATAGTGATCTTGAAATTGTAGAAGCATTACTTGCAAAGAAGTACTCTAGAGGGAAAGGTAAATATAAAGGTAAAACTCCTTTAATCTATTTTTCATGTGAAGAAATTGGACATATTGCAGCTAGGTGCCCAAACAAGCAAGTCAAGGAAGAAAAGAGAAGTCACAAGTACTATGGCAAAAAGAATTTCAAATCATTCAAGGATAAAGGTAAGAAAACATGTTTTATGGCTAAAGATTCTGATGATAGTGAAGAAGAAATTGTCTTTATTGCTATAAAAGATGAATCTGATGATGATGAAGATAAGATGGCACTTATTTCTCATATAAGCAAAGATGATATATGGATAATAGACAGCGGATGTTCACACCACATGACTGGTGACAAGACCAAATTTGAATATCTAGAAGACTGTGATAGTGGTAATGTAAGATTTGGAAACAATGAACCTTGTTGTATAAAAGGAAAAGGAAGAATCTCATTAACCAAAGAACTCATATGTGATAATGCTTATTGGGTTGAAGGACTAAAACATAATCTTCTAAGTGTAGCACAGCTAATCAACACTGGTTTCAAGGTTGAATTCATGAATGGTCAAGCAAGACTGCTGGATGAAAAAGGAAAACTCATTGGATCAGGCAAACAAACAAAAGGTAACTTATTTTATCTTGATCTCAGTGAATATTCATGCTTTATTGCTCAAATAGAAGAAAGTTGGCTATGGCACAAAAGGTTATGTCATGTGAATTTTGATAACATGATAAAAATAAGCAAATTCAAGAAGGTTAGAGGCATTCCTACTTTGAAGAAACCTGATACTGGTCTATGTAAGAATTGTCAGATTGGCAAAATGAGTAAAACTAGTTTCAAGAGTAAGAACTATCAGTCTAAAGAAATTTTGGAAATTGTGCATACTGATTTATGTGGACCTATTGGAATACAAAGCTATACTAGAGATAAATTCTTTATTCTTTTCGTTGATGATTATTCTAGAATGATGACTGTCATGTATTTAAGAGAAAAATCAGAAGCATTTGAAAAGTTCAAATGGTACTTAGCAAGAGTGGAAAAGGAAACAGGGAAAAGATTGAAATGCTTAAGATCAGACAGAGGTGGTGAATTCATCTCCCATGATTTTAATAACTTTTGCATTGAAAGAGGAATCAAAAGACAGGTATTAGCTCCTAGAACTCCTGAGCAGAATGGAATAGCAGAAAGAAGAAACAGATCTATTATGGATTGTGCAAGGACTCTAATGATAGAAAATAACATCACTATAAAGTACTGGAAGGAAGCTATCAGCACTGCAGTTCATACCTTGAACCAAGTACAATTGAAGAAAGACACATTCAAAACTCCTTATGAATTATGGTATGGCTATAAACCCAATGTAAGTTACATGAAAATATTTGGTAGCAAGTGTTATATCTTAAAAGAATCCAGAAGAAATAAATTTGATGTGAAAAGTGATGAAGGAATATTCCTAGGATATTCTAGCAAAAGCAAGGCATACAAATGTCTGAACTTATCTACTCACAAAGTCATAGAAAGTATACATGTAAAATTTGATGAGTTTGCAGAAAAGACTAAAGAAGAAAGCAAAAGGGAACCTAAGAACTACAGAAGATTCATTTACATTGAACCTGAAACATTGGCAGACACAACTATCAATAAGGAAACTATATCTACTGAGCTGAGCATAGTTACCAAGTCACAAACTGAGTCATAGGAAGAAGTTCAAACTGAGTCACAGGAAGAAATTCAGACCGAGTCTCAGCCTGAAGTTACCAAGCAAATATCTACCGAGCCCGAGCAACCTGAAGAAGAGATCCTAGAAGACAACAGCATGAATCATTCAAAAGGCAAGGAACCTATACTAGCCAAATATGTCAGAAGACATCATACACCAGATCAAATTATTGGAAACAAATCAGATGGTACTATGACAAGAAGCAAGCTAAAAGGTACATGTCTGCTTACTGACTTTGAACCTAGAAATATCAAAGATGCATTGGAAAATGAAAGTTGGATTGAAGCAATGAATGAAGAATTAGAACAAATACAAAAGAACAAAACATGGACTCTTGTACCTAGACCTAAAGATAAGAATGTAATTGGAACAAAATGGGTATTTAGGAATAAGCTGAATGAAGATGGTCAAGTATCTAGAAACAAAGCTAGACTGGTATGTAAAGGTTATTCTCAAGAAGAAGGTATAGATTATGGAGAAACTTTTGCTCCTGTTGCAATATTAGAAGGTGTAAGAACTCTACTTGCTTATGCAGCACACAAAGGATTTAAGGTATATCAGATGGATATAAAATCTACATTTCTCAATGGAATTCTTGATGAAGAAGTCTACATTGAACAACCAGAAGGTTTTGTTGATCCAGATAAAAAGGACATGGTCTGCAAGTTACACAAAGCATTGTATGGTTTGAAACAAGCTCCTAGAGCATGGTATGAAAGACTCCATAACTATTTGATTCAGATTAATTTCAAAAGAGCCAATGATAACAGCAATCTATATATTAAAGAAGGACCGAATGACAAAATTGTATTAGCAGAAATATTTGTGGATGATACTATATTTACAGGGAATGAGGATCAGTGCAAAGAATTTTCAGAGCAAATGAACAAAGAATTTGAAATGTCTATGTTTGGTTTAATAAAATTCTTTGTTGGTCTTCAAATTCAGCAAAGCAAGAATGGTATATACATTACTCAATCTAAATACATTAAGGAAATACTTAAGAAGTTTGGTATGGAAGATTCAAAACCAGTTGGTACACCCATGTGTACTGGACTGAAACTTACCAAAAATGATGATTCAAAAGAAGTTGATCAGACCCTATACTGATCTATGATTGGAAAATTGCAGTATGTAGTACATACAAGACCTGATATTGCCTTAGCAGTCGGTATAGTAGCTAGATTCTCAGCAAAACCTAAGGAAAATCAGATGATGGTAATCAAAAGAATCTTAAGATACTTAAGAGGAACTAAAGAATATGGTTTGTGGTATAAATTTGGTGGCAATCTAGACTTAAAAGTGTTTACTGATGCTGATTGGGCAGGAAACATTGATGACAGAAAAAGCACAAGTGGTGGAGCATTTTTTCTGGGAAAAAGACTAGTATCCTGGACTAGTAAAAAGCAAAATTGCACATCTCAATCCACAGCTGAAGCAGAATATGTTGCTGCTACAGTAAACTGTTCAAATATTGTTTGGTTTAAATAGTTATTAGAAGGTATGAAGGTTGAAATCAAAGAACTAGTTGTTATATTTTGTGACAATACCAGTGCAATAAACATTTTGAAGAATCCAGTGATGCATTCCAAAACCAAGCACATTGCTATTAAATATCACTTTGTCAGAGAATTGGTGCAGGACAAGGAAATTAGATTAGAATATATTCATACAAAAGAACAAATTGCAGACATTTTTACCAAACCATTACCTAAGGATGCATTTGTGTATCTAAGAGGTAAGTTAGGGGTCATTCCCCTATCCGAGGCTCACTAAATACAGTTTTAGTGATGCATCAACTAGAACATGATTGAAAATCAACCAGTTGATGCAGCATATTCAAGGAATCATTGCATATGAATTAGTACTTGAGGTACATTAATTTACACCAGTAATATGTGAATTGTCTTTGGCATGTGTTGTCAAAGAGGGAGTGTTTACTATGTCTTTGCTATTACTTCAAGAAATTTTCAATAGTCAGAAGGAAGAATTTTCAGGATAAAGGAAGTTTGCTGACAGAGGGAGATTTGAATCTGAACTGAGCTAATTCTTTCAAATCTCTTATGTTATGACATATTGTGTTGCCATCAATGCCAAAGAGGGAGATTGTTGGAAATAATTGTCTGAAGGAAATTGCTACTCAAATTATGTATTGTCTTTGATGTCACACAATGTCATAGTCCGCAGCAATCAGTTCCTACCGAGCTCAGTCGGTCTGCCAGACAGGAAGTTTAGTGCTTACCGAGTTCACTCGGTTGTCAAAGAAAATTTAGTGCTTACGGAGTTCACTCGGTTGTCAAAGAAAATTTAGTGCTTACCGAGTTCACTCGGTTGTCAAAGAAAATTCAGTGTTTACCGAGTTCACTCGGTTGTCAAAGAAAATTTAGTGTTTACCGAGTTCACTCGGTTGTCAAAGAAAACTCAGTGTTTACTGAGTTCAGTCGGTTATCGAAGGTAAAGGATTGTCGGTGTTTACCGAGTTCCCTCGGTCTCTGAAAGATTATAGAAAGTTATGGTCACCGAGCACTATCGGCCCTTGAAGGATTTTTGCAAATAGAGTTTGCTTAATTCAACCGACTGTTATACTAAATAATGTCGATTTGAAAAATCTAAAATCATATAAATAAAAGGTCAAATGTGAAAAATAAATAAGGAATACAACAGAAGATTTACAAAAGAAAAGACAGGAAAGGTGTGTGTGAATTTGTGAAGGATGTTCAGATATCCTTAAGGTGCAGTAGAGATTTATTCAATCAGGAAGGATCACACATATGCAGAACAGAGATCTGTAATCAGCAAGGTAGTTGCATTATTATACAGGTCATTTTTCATTGTTACCTTCTTATCATTGTAACAGTGAATTCTAAATCTCTTAACCGAGTTGGTTTAACAACCATATTTTAAATCCTCTAACAAGGTGACAATTCCATTGAATTGTTTTCAAGACCTCTTACCAGGCCACTCCTACCAGGGTGATTAAATCCTCTAACAAGGTCACACCTAACAGTGTGTTTTGTAACCTTTTACTGGGTTGGCTTCTAACCGGACATCACTTCAGAAAAGTGAAAATCAGTATCTAGATACATTGGTGGTTTTTCCCATATTGGGTTTCCATGTTAAATCTTGTGTCTCTTGTGTTCTTAATTGCTATCTTAATCATACACCAGTGCTGATGAATATCTAATAGATAATTTTGCTAATACTTTCTACATCTTCAAAGTTACTGCAATCTATTTACTGAGTGCTAAAACAGATAACCTTTTTAAGATATCCTAAGGGATCTGGAATGAATTAATTGTGAAGTGTTTTATGGTTGACTGATTCACCCCCCCCCCCCCCTCTCAGTCACTTCATCCATATTCCATCATTTTCTTCTTTAATTGCTACAAATCCTATGTCATCATTATTTTCAGTATCACTTTCACTTAGAGTTGTTTCTATACTAGCTTCAAGATCTTCATCATTAGCATAATAACATTCCTTAGATCTTCTAGGTTTGAAATTGCTTCTATACTTTTTAACTCTCTTAGGACATTTAGATGCAAAATGACCATATTCTTGACAAGTCCAACATTTAAATATTTTCTTACCGTCTGGTTCTCTTTTCACAAGCAAGGAAATACCTTCTTCAATCTTCTTGTCTTCTTCATTTCTAGATCTACTACTGCCAGCATAATCTCCACTCACACTGATGCTTCTTGACAAAGTAGGGTGAACACTAAGAGCACTGAATGCTGTCTCCATTCTAGGTAAGTCTCCTGATAATCTCAGGTTCATTTCTATTGCTTCCAATCTTCCAAGAAGAGTTTCTCTTGTAAAGTTTGTTGTACAAGGTATCACTTGTTCAATCATCAATGTTTTCTTCTTAAATACAAGAGTCAATGTCCTCAAAATTTTCCATATCACTTCATTTTCTGTCTTTGTTCCTCCACAAGATTTTATACCTGTAATGATCTCTGACATTCTACCAATATAACTTCTAATAGATTCATCTTCCAACATTCTTATATCTTCAAATGCACATATCCAATTATGTAATCTAACTCTTCTTGCATGTTCATCACCTTCAAAAGTAGAGTGTAAAGCATTCCAAATTTCATGAGATTTTTTCAAATATTTTACCTGACTGTACTCATTCTATGAAAGTGCTATCAAAAGTGCTTCTCTTGCAAGTATGTTAGACATGAATAGATCTCTCTCTTCCGCAATACATGTTTCAAGATTGTCCTCTTCAATTATAGTCTTATTATTATTTGTAATCAACCAATAAGTTGGTCCTAAACATAATAGGTGTGTCTTCATCTTTTCTTTCCAGCTGTCAAAATTTACTCCATCAAACTTAGGGTTTTCTTTCCTGAAATTCACCATAGATCTCCTTAAGCTGTTAACTTCTTTTTCAAGGACCTGCCGCTCTGATACCAATTGTTAGAAAGTAAAGTCCACCAAGATAACTGAGAGGAGGGGGGGGGGGGGTGAATCAGTTATTAGATAATTATAAATTTTATCATCTTCAACATCATTGAACCATATAAGAAATATAATTATCACCCATAGAAAGATATTTGTACACAATAACACAATGACACAAGATATGTTGAGTAGGGAACCTCTTGATCAAAGAGTAAACTCCGGTGGGAATGATGCCCATAAAAGATGTACTAATATGAATATTCCTTGTGAGAGGATGGAATTTTTTAGGAGTCTTATGAAATACATTCAGTACATATGAATCCTTGTTAGGAGATTTTGAATCCCTGTTAAAAGATTCTAACCTGGTTAAGAGTTACGAAAGATAGAAGGACCCACTACCCAAACAGCTTTAGGGTAAGATCATTGAACACACTGTCTGAATAATCTTTGCATTACTCAATAGAATAATATGTTACCTCTTCTCTGACTGTGCCAAACCACACTCATTGTTACATCAGATCTCAATTTCAAATTTGTGTACTTCGCATGTCTTCCTTCACAAATTTGCTTTCATGCTTAGCTCTTTTCTTCACTTCATGCATACAACATCACAACTGCTGCTACCATATCATAATTACACACTTTAATATTACTACACCATTTTCATCAAGGAAATACATTCCTTCCTTTATACCACACTTAAATAATTACAAATGAGTTGGCATACAGATACAAAATAAAAGTTTCCACACGCTACACCAAAATTACACAAAACTATCAGCTTCCAATTACAATAAATCTTCACTCATGCAACCTCGAAGTCTGCACTGTCATCCATGTCACTATCAAAGTGTCTTCAACTTCCCTTTAACTCAACATCACATAGCTCCAACTGCAATAACCCACATGTGCTAATCCAAACTTTGTCTGCTTCTCTACAATTCTTCGGTAAATCACTATGTTGACATCAATGACAATCATAGTCATGAATGCAAAAACACTACTATAGAATGTCTACCAAACATTTAGCATTCATTCCTAACAAGTGCATTATTACATTCTACTAGTAGTTAATACTATTGCATACCTTCTTCTCTCATTTGCTGGTGCAATTCCTCTTTGAGTATCCCCTTTCTCCTTTGCATCCAAACTAAACTCATTCCAATCCTTCACTGGAATAAAGGGAGGACACTCGTACTTTGGGTTCTGGATGAGACTCCTTCTATATGAGTCCCTCACTATCATAAGATGTTTGGTAGCTTTTTCTAAAATTTTCTAAAATTTTCTTTTGCTAATAATTTTTGTATTGACTCTTTTTAGTTTTTTCTTCAACATATTTATTGGATTAGGGATTTCTGGGATATCCTCATTTGTATCTACCGCTATTGCCTCTATTGTTGCAAGTGCTTTCCCCCTATCCTGAACATAAATTGTTATAGGAATATCAGTAAAACTATCATAATAACTCCAAAACCCTAAATAAAATAACATAATAATATAACATTTTTCAACTATCTAATTTGTACAATTTCAATAAGGTTTACCATTGCTGATGAATGGGTGGGAGAAGTATCCCTGTGGCCTCTATCATGTGGGGGATCCATGTCACCTACTCTTGTATTTCAAACTTCAGTGAGATGTCATACCATGTAGTGTTCATAGATTACATTCAATGTGTTATTTATGCTTGTATTGGTGGGAAAACTCTTGAAAATGCACAAAAGAGATTACGTTCAACAATTTTGTTTACATGAAACATGTAGTTTACCTCTAGCCTAAATTAGTGTTGTGTAAAAATCTACGGATAGTGCATGGTATGAAGCCCCATTGAAGCTTGAAAATGATCCATGATCTCAAGAATATCATCTTCTTTCCACTCTTCTTGCCTCTTTTTTCCCATCTCCCAGCTTGGGCATTGCAACATGAATCCTATTTTCCACAACTACTAATGGATCCTTAGGTGTAGTTGAAATTACCAAATGGCCTTCAAAGGTCAAGGAACAAATGAAATAACCAAGAAAACACTATATGTTAAGTCCTGTGATTGATAGTAGATTGGGGACTTGAGCCATAAATATGAATAATTATTCTAAAAAAATATGTAAACCATATATATGCACACTTGAGGCAAAGAGAAGTTACGTCATATCTGTATTAAAATATTAGTTACAATATGAAAATACTAAACTAACTATTTCATGAGTTCATCTTTGCATATGGTCACAACAAAGATATGCGATTACAATACAGAGAAGGCATCATAAAAATAAAATTTCATAATTTGTCCTAGCCTGACACATTTTGTACTCAAATCCTTCATCATGGATAAGTGGAGATGGGAGGATAGATGCAAATGAGTTGTCATCAACCCAACTAAAGTATCTGCAACCATTATTTCCCTATGATGCCCAATCTACATTAGTTCTTATAATATAATGAATAATATTTACATTAGAAACATTAAATATGTACACATTAGCAACCTTTTTTCTATTTGGGTAGCACCAAAATTATCATCTAGGGTTGCTCTGTGTCCATAAAGTCTTCAAAACACACTACCCACCACCACATTGATAGTTTGGCACATTAACAAGAGCCATCGAGCCTATATCAATAATGCACCACACCATTATTACTACATTTATTATTTTTATATGGAATACACCAAGGAGTACCATTAGAAATATTAACCATTTATAATAATGAAAAGTAAACCTAAATCAAATAGCTCATTTTTTTATCAACATGTGTAGTCTCTATGTATATGAAAAATGAAAGAAATATCAAGCCAAAATAAAATAGTGAACAAAATAGTATTCCACATAGAGTGAATGAAATATACCATCAAAAGAAGGTGAAAAAATCCTATCACGAAGCATAGACATAGGAAATAAAAAAGGGACAAAAGAAAAGAGATAAGAAAAATGATTACGGCTATAGAAAAATCATTTATACTATAATAAAAAAAAAGAAACACTCTTTGCCAACAATTTTCAAAATCATTAGGACTATAGAAAAATAATTAAGACTATACAAAATAAAATTTTAGAAATGGATGATTTTGATGCTTTTCCATTACAACAATTGAGCATTCATCATTTGGTATTGTGTATTCCATTTAAGTATGTCAACAATGTTCAAAAAATAAGAAAAATCATTACGACTATAGAAAAATCAAGTTCTAGAAATGGACGGTTCTAATATTGATTTGTCATTACAAAAATTGAGCATTCATCATTTGGTATTGTGTATTCCATATAAGTATGTCAAAAATGTTCAAGAAATAAGAAAAATCATTAGGACTATAGAAAAATCAAGTTCTAGATGCCATTACAACAATTGAGCATTCATCATTTGGTACTTCTTGGTGTATTCCATTTAAGTTTCTTGTTGAATCCTCAAGTTGAGTTGGCCTATTTAAGGGGATAGTAGAGGGATATCCATCAATAGTCTACATAATTAGACCTTTATTTTAAGTGCATTTAACACAAAAAAAAATTACAAAACTAAACCAATGGCATGTTTATAACAAAGAAATAGAATGATAATAATATGCAGAAAATTTGATTCTGTTTAATACATGTCAAAGGACCAGTAGGGGAAAGAGAGAGAGAGGGGGGGGGGTGAATGATGAGGATATTGATGCTTGGCTTAGCCCTTATCTTATAAAAATGAGCAAGGAACCAAAAAAGAAATGATTGTAAATAACATTTTTTGCTAATCATTTCTTTTTGGGTTTCTTGCTCATTTTTCTAACATAACAACTAGTAAGCAAAGTATCAATATCCTCGTCATTCCTCTCTCTCTCTCTCTCTCCAACAAATGGACTTGTGATGATTTTCACAATAGTACATGTGTGGCAGGAATGTTCAAATTACTGCTTAGGAAAATATGAATGTTCATCACCTGTTGTTGAAACAGATTTACATAAACCAATTAACTCAAAACACAAACCCTTTTTCAAATAATTTAATTTTAACTTTGGTTGTGTTAAAGGAACTATGTTGACTTTATTTTGTTGTTGTTTAACATGAGATTTTTTAGATTAATAGGAGTTCACATTTTTATGGGAACACATCATTCAATTGAGCATTAATGCCCATCTATATCTAGTGAGATGAACATAACTCATGTACCTCATGCTAGTGTGCTTGGATTAGACTAGACATTATCCAACCACCTATGAGAGTTATCACTATTATTAATTGGTGTAAATGGAGGATCACCTATGTGTTATAGCACTTTATATAAATACTCACTATTTGGATAATGTCTAGTCTAATGAAAAATAGTGTATGCAAGAAATCCAAGCACACTAGCATGAGGTACATGACTTATGTGCATCTCACTAGTTATAGATGGGCAACTATGGCACACTAATATATGTTAACTCCTATTAATCTACAAACTCTCATGTTAAACAACTAAAAAATAAGGTCAACATAGTTCTGTTCACACAACCAAAGTTAAAATTAAATTATCTAAAAGAAATGGTGCCTTAGAGGGATAGAGGAACACTTTGCTAAAGAAGTTTGACTATTGTTTATGAAAATGCCTCCAAAGAATGCAGGTACTGCCAAGGAGATCTAGGAGTTGAAGGAGAAGAACACAAGGTTGTAGGAATATTACAATGTACTTTTGGCCAAGCTTGAAGCACTGGAATCCAATCAAAGAAGAGCCACAGATGAAGGTTTTGATAGTGAAGAAGAGGAAGAAACCCATAAGGAAGGGGAAGGAGAGGAAGAAGATGAACAAATAGATCCTAAAGAGAAGAAGATAATCAGGATATTCAAGGCTATGAAGATTAAGTAGCATAAGGTGAGGGGAGATATCCCTATGTATGATGGAATTATGAAAGAAAAAGAGCTTTTGGACTGGATTGCATCAATGGTTGCATACTTTGAAGGTGAAGAGGTACTAGAAGATTAGAGGGTCAGATTGGCTTCTAACCCCAGAAGTGTGAAGGAATGTTACCATTTGGCCCTTAGAATAGAGGAGAAATTGAAGAGGAAAAGTGAAAGATAGAATAGCAACAATAGAGGATGTTCTTCAATGAGGGGAAGAGGAGGAAGGACAAATTAGGTTTGGGAAGAAAAAGACAAAGGATTGAATAGGAAAATGTTGCACAGTCCTAGAAATGTAGACTTTTGGGATTTTTAAAAGAGGTACAATTTCTAGGAGTCCATCAAATATGCCAAAGTTTCATTGTATGATAGAAGAGGCCTGGTGTACAGATTGTACTGAGTTTTTGATAAATAAACTTCTATCAAATGTAATTTCTGGTGTAGGAGCACCCTCAAAAGATTGAATCAGAGGAAGACAAAGATGTTAAGGAGATCACAAATCTTCTTTATGTTCATAGATGACAATGTAACCTCATCAGAGTCCTAAAGTTCAATCAAGTGCTTTTGGGTGGCTATATAAACCTAACACACTTAGATTGATGTTCATTTGTCACCTATATTTAATGTTGATGACCTATATCTCTATAATGGTCCAGTTCCTAATGTTGTGGTTGTAGGAAGTACTGGTTCTATGAAAGAGGCCTAGCTCCAAGACATTCCTAAGTCATCTCCTTTGGAGATTGATAGCATTTTGGATACTAGAGTTGCATGAAAGACCTGAAGGCACACCTATATTGAGTATTTGGTACAATGGAAGCATAAGCCCATGGAGGATGCTACTTGGCTTACTCCTGAAGCTATTGCATAAATTGGTTTTCCACTATCCACATTACCAACTCAAGGGACTTGAGTTTCTTTGTCTTGTGGAGCATGGTGCAGGGCACCCAAGTCCATTTCTGGATAGTCTTTGTTTTAGTTTGGTTGTAATAAAAGGAAATGGATCTTTAGAATCCATTTCCTCATTTTTGAGTTTGGTCCTTTTGTGTGGTCAAGAATCTTTTGGTGTTTTCATAAACCAGGGATGTCTTAGTCCATTGGACTATTCTAGTGGGGGTTAAGTTTGTTTATGTTTGTTTATGTTTTAGTGGGAGTTAAGTTTGTTTTACATGATTTGGTAAATGTTTCCTAATTCATTGTCAAGGAATGTTGAAACTGTTTCCTCATATAGCCAACTGTTGGTTCCTAGGCCGGTTTGGGATCCTAGTTGGCTCTGAATGGCTAAACTTAGTTTTAGTATTTTTTAGTTTATTTTCTTTAGTTTTAAGGAATTTGAGGGGTCTAGACCTTAGATCAACCTCTTAGTTCTTTTAGGAAGTTTTTATTGAGTTTTAGTGCATTTTTGACAAAGTTGCACTCCAAAGTTGCACAGATTGTGAAATGTTGTTAATTTTTTGAAACACTGTCAGCAGATTGTAAGTCTGGTTCTCTAATGACCACAACTGATTTCATGTTGGTTGGATCAGTTGGAATACTTTTTGGAAGTGGTTTTTAAACCTTTTCCAATCATGAGATTGGCACAAGGAGATGATCTTCGAAGTAGCATTGAATAAAAGAAACCCAAAAAACATTATGAGTATGTTTTTGTTATCATAATCTATCTATTGCAAATAGGTAGATGGATTGATCATTCTGCAAGTTCATTGTATGCATTGTTTATTCAAATCCATCTTAGTTTTGACTGTCATTTGATTTCAATTTTTAGTTACATTTACACAATCAGTTATGAACTGAACACATGGCTTAACTATCATAGAAAACCCGATCATGTAATGGTTAGAGAGTTTTAATGTCACTATAGGTTAATTTGTGCATCCATAGTTCTTGTTAGAGTTCATTTAACTAGACTTTGCAAACATTGTATTTTAAATTTGGTGTTGATCTATGCAAGAACCCAACCTCACTGACAGACCAACTTGGGAAAATCTATAGTCAACTCTATCATGAAGGTGGAACCTTGACTTACAGTTTCCCCATTGGATTCCAATGCCATTGGGTGAGAAGCAAGCCAAGGTTATGCATTTTAATAATATAAGTGATCAGATTGTGGAAGGAGGCATATTGCTTCAAGATTTGATGCCTTAGGTAGATACTTTCCATGTATTTAACCAGTAAGAAGAAGACAAGTTTGCAGCAATGTAGTAACAAGAAGGTTGAAATTGAATCATAGATTGAATTTGATAGTCTCAGGCACATTGAAGAATCCTTGGTGATTGTACCTACTACATGAATCCATCGATTGACCATTCCAGATTGACCCTAATCTAACTTGATTAATTAGATTAGAGTGTCTCTATGATATTCAACGGTGCTAGGCTAGGTGGCTATAGTTGTGGAGAAGATTCAGTGTGACATCTTAGTAGATAGTACAGTCTATGCCAAATGGTCTTAACCCAAATCTAAATAACCAAAACTTTCTATAACAGTCAAATACCTTATGTAAAGATTGAGCTCAAGCTAGGATGTATCTCTTGCATGTGCATTGCTATGGGTAAAGCCTAAATTATCTAGACAGACTAGAAACTATGGGTAAAGCCTAAATTATCTAGCATGGGGAGGGGGTTTATTTAGAATTATAGACCATAAAATCACATGATTGTGACATATGAATCATAAGTAAAGGAAACTTTTCATAATAAAGCTTGATAGTGATTTAGAAAACAAGAGAATCATATTTTAAAAGAACTCCTAGGAGGCAAAAACCTTGTGAATGAAACTTGGCAGAGATAGTACTAAAAAATTGATGAATGCAATTAAAAACTTGTCTCCCATAGAAAAAACAAACTTGAGAGCACATTATAACATGAAAAGACTCTCTATTGGATATAAAAATGATTGATGCCACTCAACTAAATAAAAGTATCAGTCATAGAGGTTTAGTTTGGGCTCTTGGGGAAAACAATCATTATCCAAATTAACTTATTAAACAAACCTAGTAGCACAATATTAAGTTGTTTGGTACATAATAGATGGAGGTTCACAAAGATAAGAGTTAAGATGAAGCAGACATATGAAAGCACAATGCAAAAATGAGGAAGGTTCCCAACCTGCATTGAAGAGGAGCACTAAGTTTTAATCGCATGAAAGATGGCTTCATATGAGGTACAAGAATCATCAAGATTTGAATTAGAAATTGTTATTGCCTCTAAGCAATGCAGAGATTTATATAAAAAATAAACACTTCTATAAATAATGAATAGTTAACAATCTATTAAAAAAATAGCAATCCACTTGACATAATTTACTACTCCAAATAATTGGGCTTCTGTTATGCAGCTTAATTTTCCATCAATGTCAATTTCAAAGGTGTAAGTATTAACAAATATTATACTATATGATAAATGTAATAAATGTCACTTAAAAATCAAGTGTATACCATAGGGATTAGTAACTTCAAAAGATTTTTTGTTAGACATTATGGTTGGAAATGCTTTAGTAGACATGTATGCCAAATGTGGAAGAATAGACTATAGAAACTGAGAAAAATAGATTCAACTTCTAGGACCAATTTGCATACAAGATACCTGTTATAGAGAATGAAACAAAAGATGGAAAAAACTGAAACCCTTCTGTGCTAAAAAATGAAAGAGAGAAAATGTAGTCAGCATAATGAAAAAAGAATTACAAAGTTCAACCTATAAAGGTGAACAAAACCCTAAAAGTAGAAAAGCTAGGTTGCACATTATAATTAATAAAGATATTGATTATAATGTACCTAAGAGATAGCTTAAGTAAAAAAGAGTAATGAAACTAACTAATTAATCTAAAACCCCCCCTTAAGTGAAGCTCAAGAGGTAAGCTAACCTAGCACAACTATGAAAGTAGGAAATGGGTCCCAGCAACAAGGCCTGATCAGGTACCCAATACAAGGAAATCTCTGTAAACCAGAGACAAATGAGAAAACCCAGTGGGAAAAACTCCTCTCCAAAAAGAGATATAAAAGAAAGAAAAAGAAAAAAAATGACTTCAAGAGACTCTCTCAAAGCCATAAGTACAATGTGTGATGCCAATCCCCCCGTGAGAGAGGGTCAGGGCTCCAAAGTCCCCCCAGAATGAAAGAACCCCTGGAACAATGAATGAACCACTATGACTCCAACACAAAGGAGTGAAAGATAGTGAACACAAAAGAGGTACCCTTGAAAGATGAGGTGTCACTAGAAGGCTGAGCTGATTCTCAAAGGAGTAGACACGAGGATCCTGAAAGGGAATCCCCAATGTAGGTGGTATGATAGGTGTGCTGACACTGTCAAGAGAGAGGAGATGAGTGTCCTCTATAGAATCCTCAAAAACTACACCTGGTGGCTTGATGAATGGAGCTGGAGGGTCTGGCAATGCTAAAGAAGAGTCCCATTGAAGAGAAGAAACCCCAACAAGATGAGGTGAGGTAGTCATAGAAGTGGTCTTAGGAACAACACAGAGGTTCAAGTGACCTGACTGTCCCACATGATGCTCTCACATAAGAGGAGAGCTATGCACCGATAATGGAGCAGGTGGACCAAAGTGTGAGAAGGTGTAGAGATGGGTGGATTGATCAACTATCCCTATAGCAACAATGCCACCTATCGCACTATCTCAAATGAAGACTGAATCTGCAGTGAACTCAACTATCTTCCCTGATCCACTATGTGTAATCTGGTAAATTGAGAGAAGATTTGCAGATAGAGATGGAACATACAATACATCATTGAATGTGCCATCCTGAATGTGTACTGAACCTTTCCTGTAGACTGTCATAATAGTGTTATTCCCCATGAGAATGTGAGGAATAGGAGAAGCCTCAATAGACAATAAGATCTCCAGAGAAGATGCCATATGGTGAGAAGCACCAGAATCCAATATCCAAGGGACCTGTGAAGGGGATGCAATAGAAGCCCATAATGCATGACCCTATCCAAAATCCTGTCTAGATGTTGAAGATGAGGTAGAAGACTGAAAAGCAAACCCCTGTGAGGTAGAAGAGGATGGGGAGGAAATAGTGCTCTTCTGAAGAAGAGCTTGCAAATCTACAATATGTTTCTCATAGCCATCAAATCTCTTATGAAAACAATGTGACTCATCATGAGGCCCCTTCTAACAATAGGAACATGTAGGGCTCTCATTCTTCTATTTCTCCTTCTTAGAAGAAGATGGTGGGCCAATATAGTGCTGAGAAGAGGAATCAGATGTCTGCTTCAGCTTTTTCTTCTGTGTATCCTGAGGTGACTTGGCAAGAAATGCCTATGATTATGAACCTGTAAGTGAATCCATCTGATTGAGCTTGGACTACTCATGAGTCAACCTATCACAGAAGGTCTCAAAAGAGGGCATAACATGTCATGCACCCAGTGCATCCATAGTGGAGTAGAAGGTAGAAGTGAAAATATGATAAGGGCCATGAAGCTTTGAGAGTATCAGAAAGATACACTCATCATCTGACTTCGTCTTTCCAACAACCTATAAAATAGAATGAAGAGACTTGAACTTCATCAAGAAGTCCTCAATGTTGGTGAATGATTTAGGTACCAAAGAGGTGAACTCTGCATCTATCTATAGAACCCTGAATTGATTCATTATGACAAACAAGGCAGAAAACTTGTCCCACATATCCCTAGGTGTGGTCAAACCATCCAGGTGGAACAACAACCCATCTAAAATGTTCTTTGCGATGAGGCCTATTGCCTCATCCATCCTATTTTTTGTGCATAAGAGCCTCATAAGGCCTTTGTAGAACTGGCTGAGCTCCATCAAGGCATGACCATAGCCCTTTTTCCATAAGCAATCTAGTCATCTTCCCTTTCCAAATGTGATAGTTGTGAGGTGTAAGGTGAGAAATAGAAGAGTCCACCATTGAGAGAAGGAAGATCGAAGTAGAAGGGTCTTTCTAAAGTAAAGTATAGAAAGTAAAGAGCACCCCCCCACAAACTATAATACTATCCCCCGTACACAACAAAGTACTATGAAAGCACAAGAAATGAGAAAAAACCCTGAGTTCCAAAAGTAGAACATGAGCACAAAAGAAGGTGCATCTTTGACTACAAAAATTGGAAATCAAATGGAAAAATCAAGAAGTGAAACCTACACAAGAGCGATGGGCTCGAAAAGAGCTTTCTGACGATATATCATATGTTAAATTTTTGAGTCTATATGAGCCCTGTAGGACCAAAAAAGCCCAGGTACCCCCAAAATGTAAGCTCCTTGGAAAAAACTAGGCACTCAAAAAAAATTGATGGGCATATGCCCATCATAAGCCCATCGATGATGTCAGCATGACTTGTACTGATGTCATCACCAAAAAAAAGAGGGTGCCAAAAAATTTGAAAGTCACCGACAAAAGATGACATCACCCCATCAGGAAGTGACATCACACCTATGAATGTGACGTTAGCAGTGGTGCTCAAGGGTGGAGTAGGCACTTCGGTAGTACCTGGCTAGCGTTCCAATGGCGTGCTGACCGCGATGGCTCGGAGGTGGCGCACGGGTGCGAGTGGAGTGGGGGAGGAGCACCGGTGGAGTGCGGGTGGTGGGAGAGTGGTGGCGCAATGGCGGGAGGGAGGCGCACAGGTGGCACATTAAAAATGATCAATTTTTTTTTTTTTATATAAGAAAAATTGAAATTTTTCTCATTTTTCATGCCCATATGGCCCTAATAGGGCAAATTTTTTTTCCCAAATGCCCCAAAGGCCAAATAGGTTGAGTTTTATATGGAAATAGGGGTTTTTGGGCCTTCTGAACGCAACCGTGAGGTTGGTTTTTTCCCAAAGTGCTCCAAAAAAATGACACCCACTAGATCCAATAAAAAACAATAAAAAAATTGCTTGATACATAGCTTCAAATGAACTTGAGCAAGCAGTAGCAGAATGGCTCTGATACCATGTAGAAACTGAGAAAAATAGATTCAACTTCCAAGACCAATCTACATGCAAGATACCTGTTATAGAGAACAAAGCAAAAGATGGAAAAAACTAAAACCCTTCTATGCTAAAAAATGAGAGAGAGAAAATGTATTTAGCATAATGAAAAAAGAATTACAAAGTTCAACCTATAAAGGTGAACAAAACCCTAAAACTAAAAAAGCTAGGCTGCACATTATAATTAATAAAGATATTAATTATAATGTACCTAAGAGATAGCTTAAGTAAAAAAGAGTAATGAAACTAACTAATTACTCTAACATAGACAAGGCCCATGAGTTGCTTAATAGAATGCCTCAATGAAATGTGGTTTCATGGACTGCAATGATTGCAAGGTATGCAAAAAATGGATTCCTTGAAAAGGCTTTAGAAAATTTCAAACAAATGCAATTGGCAGATGTAAAGCCAAATTCCAAAACCCTTGCCAGCATCCTCCTTGTCTGTGCCAAAATGGGAGTTTTGGAAGAGGGTTTGGACATCCATCAAAGCCTAAAAGATAAAGAAATTTTGTTAGATGTTGTAGTTGCAACTACCTTGGTAGACATGTATGCAAAATGTGTAACTATAGACAAGGCACGTGAACTCTTTGACAAAATGCATCAAAGACATGTGGTATCATGGAATGCCATGATTACAGGCTATGTACAAAATGGATTTTTTGAAAAGCCTTTAGAAATTTTCAAGAAAATGCAAATGGCAGGTGTAAAGCTAAATTCCACAACCTTTGCCACCATCCTTCTTGCCTTTGCCAAAATGGGAGCTTTGGAACAGGGTAATTAACCAATCACTATTAATATATTATGCAGCCACTATTAAGATCGACTTAGTCGATTGCTTGATGACACAATAACCAGTAATTAATGGTTATCATAACATATTGTTAATGTGTTATGATAACCACTAATTAGTGGTTATTTGTATCACTATGTAAGATAATGAAACAATGCCAGTCAACCGATAATGAAATGATGCCAGTCGCATCTATTCATATTAGTATTAATAATGGTTGTGTGGGCTGGGAAAGACTTACCAGCACCATATAATTGATAGGAAATAATCAATGATACCCTAGCTCATATAAATGGATGCCATAGCTCATGGGTAACTAGAGAATCTAATGAACACACATTAACATGATGCCCTAGTTCACTAACATAGCTAATTCCATAATCAAATCATCTGAAGGAATGAACTCAATTCCATGGACATAATAGAGCATGGAGTAATGAATATCACAGTAAGATGTGCCCTCAAAATGCAGAGGAGATAACACAATCCCTACCTCAATGAGCTTTTTTTTGATAATGAGAGGAAAAGGAAAGTTTCCAAAATAAAGCTTGAAGATCAAAGTCCCAAGTCTAGATTAAAACTACAACCCCTATACACAATACTAAATCTGTCCTAGCTGATGTGGTTTCAAGCTCAAAGATCAAATGCCCAAGTTCAGAACATAAAAATTGCAACCCCTATACAAAGTGTCAAATTCACCTTAGCTGATGTGGTTTCACGTGCTGCCCCTTGAAAAAATTCATCATGGTGATAATGAAATGAGAAATGAATTCTTTTTTATAAAAAAGTTATACCCATGTTCATCAAAATTTTGACAGACATGGTAGTGGTCAAAATTTTGACTAACACGGGCATGGATTTAAAAAAAATGAAAGTTTTCCTTCTATAATTAGACCAACCAAAATCTTTTTGTTTCATGGTCGACAAATTGGGTAGAAAAACTAGGTGAAATGTACTAGTGGAGAGAGAGAGAGAGAGAGAGAGAGAGAAGATTGCATGTGTGAAGTAAATATTGTAGATATAAGGTGATGAGTAGAGAAGCCACTGAGTAACAAAGAAGAGAGTAATTGTGATTCAAAGTTGAATCTACCGAATACTAAACTTTTATTGCTAGAGGTACACAATATGAGGTACTACATTATTGAGCATATAGAGTCTAAAAATCATAAGTAGATTTAATTTTAACAAAAAATATAGTTTTACTGATCAAAGAGTAATCAAAATTGTGAAGTCTCTTAACTAAGAAGATCCTAATAGGTCTTACATTGTAAATCCTTTAGCGAGGTAGAGTTTGTAGATTAGAATTGTGAAATCCTATAGCAAGGTAGAATTAATAGGTCTTAAGACTCTTAACCAGTTTAATAATCTTAACAAGGTAAGCTATCAGAAATAGCTAACAGTGTAGCTCTAACCAAGAAATTTTTTTACTACAGTAGTGAATTCTTGTGGGTGTCATCCCCACTACATTTTTTATCATGTAACAAGGATTTTTGTGATTTCAAAATGAATGTGTTATGATTTGTGTCTTTTTCATATTTTATATGTTTTATGAGATGCATGAAAAAGTTGTGGATTTAGTAAATGGTTAAGGAAGAAAGTTTAAATAGTTTAAAAGTTTTTTATAGTATTGATTCACCCCTCCCCTCTCAGTACTTACCTTTCCATACTTATTCCAACACACTACAACAATTTATTTACAATCTTTTCAAGGTTTGGAAAATTTAGGATCTTCTCCATACAAGGTCTTCAATTCATCAAATACTAACACCTTAACTCTCATCTCAATCAAAAAATTCCTCCTCCTACTTAAATCATTAGAAAATCTATTTGACTTACCACTCTATTAGTAAATAGATTTTTCTTCTATTAAATCCTTCTTACAACAACTTCTCTATCACCCACTAAACGACAAACAATCACTAACAGTTGGGTAAGTGTTCTTTCTAAACCACTTCCCTCTGAATTTTAATTCAAGTACAACTCCCTAGAATTGATTTTCAATGAATCTCAATTAATAATTTGTAGATTTAGCTTTTAACCTGGAAGCCTCAAAGCTTTCTATATCATTCTTAGATGATAAGCTTTTCCAATATGATTCTAGAAAAATAAATAAGATAAACAATAGTAGAAAAATTCACAGTTTTCTAGTACCCATATCACTTCAAAGATAAAAGATTAAAGAATAAATTACAAAATTGAAGACTAGACCAAGATCACTGATGTTTCAAGCTACTGTTGCAACTTTCTTAGCACAATTCAAAATGAATAAAAATGTTGACACAAAACATCCAGCCACTCATTTCAAATAACACAAATTTGAAATATAACTATATATATATTCATCATCTTTGTAGAATGGGCAAAAAAAACAAGAAAATATATCAGTTTTCAATAGTAAACCGAATTCATCTAATGTTTTTTAGAGAATATAAATTGAAATAGAAAAAGTAACTAGTTCCTTTCCCATTACTTTCAGCCCTTTCGCTATCGCTACTATCCTACTTATAGTCTTTAACAAACTAGGAGGTCTCCCTAAAAACCTGACTTCTTAGTTAAATAGTTAATAGGTCAACCAAAGATAAAAAGACACATGTCCTTAAGATTTTTTCATGCAAAAAAAAATATAACCAAATCTCCAGATGAGATTCGTTGTCAACATCACATTCCTCATCACCAGTGGAATTCTCTCCTTCACTTGCGATAGAATGAGTTACCTCCCATTGTTTATATGCATGAATGAGCTCATTTGCAAGTGGTAAATGAGAAATCTTCATATTGAAGATCCTCATCATGGAGGATTATTTGGTCCATTTCAGCTTCTTAACCTTCTTGATTATTATCGAGAGTTGATCGATGCATAGATATAGTAGGGACTCAATTCTAGCCATTTGTGTGAAATCTGAAGCCTTCAGGTTAATATTTTCCTTGATCTTGTTCATAGTAGTCTCAAACACTTCCAGGTCTACCTTTAATTCATGTTTACCATAACTAGCTATATATACATGAGTGAAGTTAATTACCTTCAACTCATTTAGCATGGTTTTCTATAGTTGTTTGATCTCATTTTCACAGTCTAGTTTTGGTTATGGTGCTCCTAATAGTTGTAATGCGCCAACTGATATTTCTTCTCAGAATGAATAAAGTGGATTCCTCAAAGGATTTTACTAATTTTTTTAGTACAGAACTTAATAAACCCATACTTCTCAATATCCAAAAATTTTGACATAGTAGAAATCCATTTCTCTTCTTCTCTATCCCATACCTATCGTTGCACTTGCATCTCTCCTATCAGGGTTTCAGCATCATGAAGAACAACTTGAGCATATTTTATCTATTTTAGACCACTATTGATGACCTCATTCATCCCTTTATCCACTGAAGACACCAGAGCTTGGCCACGTTGAACTTGATTCAATAGATTTTTTCTCTCATGGAGTTTGGGTCAAAAATCTGAGGAGAGTGAATCAGGGGAGTTGCATCAAAATTGTAGAAAGTATTAATAAATTGAGACAATGTCATAATTGTCTTCTTTAACTCCTTTTCTTTTCTATCCTACCATGAAGTATACAACATTTGCTAAGTCATTTCTTTAAACAAATGGTTTTTACCTGCACAATCCATAGTACCTAACTCAACTTTTATGACTTCGAAATCCTCGGCTTTGATTTCCTGTTCTCCTTCTTTTGGTTTTTAAGTGGCTACTTCAGCAGTCCACTCCCTATTTTTGCAGTCCACTCCCTATTTTTCACTTTCTTACTCTTTGGGGTTTTTTGAACATACTTGCTAATGATATCTTTGATATGAACTAAAATAGGAACTAAGCTACGCTTTTTACTTACAGAAGTGGCTAACCATTTAGGTGTGGTATTAGATCCATCTGGCTATTTAGGAGCCTTTACTGGTGTATTAATAGCTTCTAGTATCACATCATCAAGATTGAAAAGATCTTTGTCAACTTGTTCCTCTTCAGCTATTTAATAATTCACATCTTCAAACTTGTCCTCATCTAAATTAATAGTCAGCACACTTTCTTGAGCCATATCTTTCTTTATCCTTCATTTGGTCTTAGAATTTGTCAGCCTCTGTGAAGGAGCCACTTGTAAGTGATCCACTATAGATTTCTTTTGGGTACCCTTAACTTGTTGCTTTTATGAAATCCCTATATTTTCAATTGATGTATATGTATTAGAAACAAAAAGTAGAGAAGGTAAAGAAGTAATTCTAACTTCTTCTATTATTGTTTTAGGTTGTTTCTATTTTCTTCTTGTTAACAACCACCCCTTAGTCAGATGAATCACATGTTGAGTTCTCTTCTCAATATCATCTTCCTCTTCTTTAGACCAGTTGATGATGGGATCACTTTGTTCAATTAATTTCTGGAAATTGGGCTCAATTAAATTAGACTTATCATTAGTTACCCCCTCAACATTGATTTGTAGTCTTATAGATTGGATTTTTGATATGCACAGCCTACTATGTCCCCTTTCTTCTACTTGTGATTCATCACAACTATCTTTCTAGAAGTCTTCTAGGTGAGGTACATGGAACATATGTGACCTAAGCCCTAAGCTTCCACTGGCATAGTTTTTATTGTCAAATCCAACTCTTTCAGTATAATACTTAAAATCAAAATGACAAAGGTTACTCCATATGATAACTTCATCTGCCATTATTTCACATGAAAATTTGCCTAATGAGAGAGGGAAATCCTTTTCCCATTCTTCTTCTCGGAGGAACCTCTTTAAGACAATAGTCAGTTATCTATAGACTTCAGCTAGGATGAAGTAGTCAAAAGCATATCTAGGCAATCTCATTGCTGAATCCTTGAAACCCCCAACCTTGATGTAGGTAAACCTAGGAAACTGAATGTAATAGCTCCCATATTTAGTTACAAACTCTTGAGCTTTTGGGCTGATTCTTTTGGCAAGAATTCTAGGTAACTCAAAACAAAATTTTCCAAGAATTTATCAAGCACCCTTCTATAATTTTCAACAATATTATCCCTTTGTAAAATGGGGTAGTACTCATAAACACACATATCAATGACCCAGGGTTTATGTGGCATTCCATTCCACTATCTACTACAGGCCAAACAATACATGAGATAAGAAGACATGAAGAAACCACTACCAGTCAATTTGGACATATTGAGCTATTCTCTAAGAGAGCTAGCAATTAACTCAGCTGAGTCCAGGAGTTGTTTTCCTTCTAAGGTAATTTGAACATAGAAATACATCTAGTCAGAGAAGAGATAAGATACTTGCAATCCTTTCACTCTGTGTAGCATCACCATTATATCACTTATATAGGGGTGTACATGGGTCTTATTGAATTTTTTAGGTAATCATGAACCTCCTCTTTGTAGGTTTAGAAGCCATCTCTTAGCCATAGAAGTATGGTTTTCATCTCTATTTTCATTGAACTTGACGATGGACTAAGCAGGAGAAAAGGAAGAGAAGGTCTTTTCTAGGAGTTTTAATGTCAGATTCACCATTTCCCTATTGAAAGACATAAGGAAGCTACCATCCTTCATTTTAATAGATTATGTCTAAGCATCATAATTTTTTATACATTCAAGGATCAACTCAGGACATACAATAATGGGAGGGAAAGTTGTGGCTAAGCATAACCCACTATGTGATATTTCTAATGTTGGAGTACCCCCAAGGGAATTTAAAAGATGAGTTGGCAGACCTTCTACATTATAATTTTCTAAATCTATGTCTGATATTATAGGACCATCACATGCCAAACTGGAAATATTCCCAAATAGATGAAAAACTAACTTCATAATTGTAGTACCTTAAATTTTCTATTCACTATTCTACTTACTAAATTTGAAAATATCATAGAAAAGTAGCTGAAGTCCAAAATTACTGATCATAGGAGCTCTGAAGTCCTTACCTCCATGCTCTAGTTTCTTAATAATGAAATGCTTAGGACTTTGGGCACTGGAATTAACTTAAATAAAAGCATCAAAACTTAAACATTTATTACAAATCTTTTATGGAGGTGGGGATAAAAGATCTGATTTGATAACCTATGTGCGTAATCCATAATTGCTAAATACATAAGTCTTTATGTCAGTAAAAATAATGATTATTCAGACCTTTCAGATGTGCTAACCCTCTTTCCATTTATTAGAATTAAATGCATAACCTCTTGTGGGTCCCACTTCTTAGCTATCACAAGATTCCCTTTTCCTTCATAACCTCTCTTAGATGTTTTTGAACATGAAAGAACAAAGTTCAAGACTGTTCAAGACTGTTCAATGTGGTTCAAGAAATTTGATCCTCCAGATTTTACCACTTGGTAATTCGACTGCAATGATGCGTCACTAATCCATAATCAATGTATCAATTTTCCTCATGACTTGATGACTGATGGATTACCCTCATTTTCTTGATGAACCTATTATATTTTCAAAATTAAATAGTTCATTATGAACAACCTTGAATAGGCTTGAACACTATTCAAGCATGTTTGAAGGTGTTCAAGGGTGTTCAAGAAAGACAAAGTTTATTAATAACTTCAAAAGGCTCAAAATCAAATCATGACCCAAAAGATGGATGAATTTTAGATGATTGAACTTAGATGGACACAAAACAAGATAAAAATAATAAAAGGAGAAAATCAACTGAACTTGTCATCCAAATACGCAATCACACACTTTCCTAGTAATTTCTTCAAGACCCCATTTATCAACCTCATGAAAGTACTTGGTGCATTAGTCAGTCTAAAAGGTATCACTAATAATTAATACAATCCATCATTTATCTTGAATGTAGTCTTCCATTAATCACCTTCTCTGATTTTGATATGATGATACCCATTCTTCAAATCAATCTTTTTCAAATATCTAGCTCCACTCAAATAATCTATTATGTCATCCATCTTAGGAAATGGAAACCTATACTTCATTGTGATCCTATCAATTACTCTAGAATTTTTATACATTCTCCTTTCTCCATTCTTCTTAGGTGTTAATACTATAGGTACTACACAAGGACTCAAACTTTCCCTAATCAAACCCTTCTTAAACAATTCTTACACTTTCATATTCAGTTCTTCATTCTCTATAGGTGTTCTTGGGTGTGTAATTTTGTTAGGAAAACTTTCTCTAGGAATCAAATCCATACACTAACTTATACTCCTCATAAGAGGCAATCCATCAAGTACATTATCTAAAATTATATCTTCATATTTCATCATCAATTTCTTTATCTGCTTAGGTTTTTCAACTTCAAGCTCCAAATCAGACTTCTTAGGAATCAAAGCATAACATATATTTTTATTTCCCAAACCATCTAGGAAATTTATTAAACCAAAAACATTCTAACACTAGTACAAATATCACTCTTAGGAGTCTCTTCCAAAGGAAAAAACATGTATTTTATTCCATTAGAAATAATAGTATACATGTTCTTCCTACTACCATGAAATGCTTGTCTATCATACTGCCATGGTCTACCCAATAAGATATGGCATACATATATAGGCATAATATCACACACTATTTCATCATGATAAGATCCAATCTTAAATTTCACCAAACATTATTCACTTACCTATACCTTATGATCATCTTGGATCCATGCTATCTAATAGGATTTAGGGTGCTTCAATATTAGCAACTTCAACTTGTTCACTAACTCCTCTATAGCTAGGTTGTCTAAACTACCACTATCAATGATCACTTTGCAACATTTTCCATCAATTTTGCATCTTTTCTTGAACAAAATCTTCCTCTACAAGGGCTCTTAATCCATCTCATTCTAACATAGGACTCTCTTAGATAATTCTCATCGGTGCTTGTCCCTTTTCATACTATTTATCTCTCCCTTTGATAGAAATGCCAAAGAAACAAATAAACAATCAATTCTATCATCCATTGTATCTCGGTATACTGATATCCTAATCGGTTCAAGCTCTCCAAACTTAATCACAACCTTGAACATGATCCAAAGTGTGAACTATGCTGCATCAACATGAATGATCTTCTGATAAAAGTAGGTTGATGCAACAACTAGATCACCTTAGTGACTAATAGATAGGGGATAGACCCCAAGTCTAGTCCTCAAGTATTCAAATGTGTCCTTCGATAGAGGCTTTGTAAAAATATCTACAAGTTGTTCTTTAGATGTGACAAATTCTAACTTCACTTGCTTCTCTTTCACTTGTTCTCTTAAGTAATGATACTTAATAGATATATGCTTTGTCTTAGAGTGTATCATAGGATTCTTGGAAATATTAATAGCACTAGTGTTGTCACAATATATAATCACTGGGTCAGTGATTACCTCATTCATCCCTTCCAACACTTACTTGATATATGTAATGTTTGAATAGTTAGTAGTAGCAGCAACATACTTTGCTTTAGCTATAGACTAAGAAATACAAGCCTAATTTTTACTTTTCCAAGTTACAAGTCTTTCACCAAAGAAAAATGCTCCTCCGATGGTGCTTTTTCTATCATCCACATTTCTAGCCCATTCAGCATTGGTGTAAAATTTTAGTTCAAACTTCCCTTCCTTAGGATACCATAATCCATAATTCTCTATTTTCTTCAGGCATCTTAAGATCCTTTTTGTAGCTATCATGTGTGATTCTCTAGGATTAGCAAAAAATCTTGCAACAATACCCACAACATGTGTTATATCTGGTCTACTGTGAACTACGTACATTAACTTACCAATCATGGATCGGTAAAGTGTCTAGTTTACCTCTGTAGTTTCATCCTCCTTTGTCAATTTTCATCCAATAGCATTGGTGTTCCCACAGGTTTAGCATCTTCCATGCCAAATGTCTTCAATAGTTCCTTTATGTATTTAGATTATGTGATGAATATTCCATCACTCTATTGAATCACTTGTAGTCCAAGAAAGAACTTAATCTCTCCAAACATAGACATTTCAAATTCCTTTTGCATTTCATCAGAAAATGTCTTGCATACAAGATCTGAGCCTTGAAAAATAATATCATCAAAAAATATTTCAGCAATGATAATAGTATCATCAGTATCACCTTTCATATACAGATTATTGTTTTCACTTGTTCTAACAAATCCAATACTTAACAAGTATGCAGTCTTTCATACCATGCTCTAGGTGCTTGCTTCAAGCCATATAAATCTTTATGTAATCTACATACCATGTCTTTATTGTCAGGATCAAAAAATCCTTCAAGTTGTTCGATGTAGACCTCTTCTTCAAGTATACCATTCAGAAATGCTGACTTTACATCATTTGATAGACTTTGAATTTCTTATGTGTAGCATATGCAAGTAGCATTCTAACTCCTTCCAATCTAGCAACAGGTGAAAATGTTTCACCATAGTCAATGCCTTCTTCCTATGCATATCCCTTGCATACCAATCTAGCTTTATTTCTTGTGACTTCACCATTTTCATTCAATTTATTCCTGAATATCCACTTAGTATCGATAACATTATTGTATTTAGGTTAGGGTACTAAGGACCAAGTTTTTTTCTTCTCTCTTTGCTCTATTTCCTCCTTTATTGCATTAACCCATTCTTCATTCTCTAATGCAACTTTCACATTTTTAGGTTCAAACTCACAAACTAGACATATACCTTGTCTCATTTTACTTCTAGTTTGCATTCCAGCATGTCTGTCTCTAATGATTTGTGTCTCAAGATGATGTCTTCTGACAAAACTAGCTAGAACTCAATTTCTCCTTTCTTGCTCATCCTGCTCAAGGTCATTTCCTTTCTCAGTAGCTCCATCTTGTTCATTGATTTGTGTTTCCTATTGTCCTGTATTGTTTCCCTACTGACCGATTGTCACAGCTTGCGGTGTCGATAGATACTCTGGATGCTCAATGTAAGTGAATCTACCATAGTCTTCCAGTTCCTTTGTACTTTCCTCTATGTTCTTGTCATCAAACTCATCAACATGAACATTAGTACTTTCAACTATCTTATTTGTAACCTTATTCAAACATTTATATGCTTTACTTGTAGAGGAATATCCTATAAATGTCCCTTCATCGCCTTTAGAATCAAATTTTCCATTTCTTTCATCTTTCAAAATAAAGCATTTACTTCCAAAAATCTTGAAATAACTTACAGTAGGTTTTTGTCCAAACCATAGCTCATAAGGTGTTTGGTTGGTGTCCTTCTTTAGTTGTACTCAGTTAAAAACATACACATCTATACTAATAGCTTCCCTCCAATATGTCTGAGCAACATTCTTCTGTATCATCAATGTTCTAGCATAGTCAATTATAGACCTGTTCCTTCTTTTAGCAATGCCATTTTGCTAAGGTGTCTTTGGTGTAGAGACCTATCTTTTAATTCCATGCTCATTATAGAAATTAGTAAGTTCATCAGAGATAAATTCACCTCCTCTATTAGATCTTAAGCATTTTATTTCTTTTCCAATCTCTTTCTCTACCTTAGCTTTATACCACTTAAACATTTTAAAGGCTTCAGATTTCTCTTTTAGGAACATAACAGTCATTAGTCTAGTATAGTCATCAACAAAAAGAATAAAATATCTATCACTAGAATAGCTATGAGTTCTCATAGGACCACATAGGTCGGTATGAACCAACTCAAGTATCTTCTTTGTTGAGTAGTCTTTACTTTTAAAAATAGACTTAGTCATCTTACCTTTCTGATATTCATGGCACATGGCATGATCAGGTTTTGTCAAGTTAGGTAATCCTATAACTCTTTTCTTTTTACTAATCTTGATCATGTTGTCAAAGTTCACATGGCATAACCTTTTGTGCCACAACCAACCATCTTCATCCTTTATTAACAAATAAGAAGACTGATTCATATGAAGATAGAATAGATTACCTCTGGATTGTGTACCAATTCTAACAAGTCTTCCTTCATCATCATAGATCTTCACCTTTTTTCTCTCAAAATCTAGTCGGTGGCCTGAATTGTTTAGCTAAGCCACACTTAATAGATTATAGTTCAATCCATCTACCCAGTATGTATTTTCACATTGTATTCTATCATTGATCATCAGTGAACCTTTACCTCTCACCATACAAGGTGCATCATTTCCTATTCTCATAGATCCTCCATTATATTCAACAAGATGATCAAACTTCTCTATATCACCAGTCATATGATGTGTACAACCACTGTCTATGATCCATGTATCATTTTTGCTTACTTTAGAGATCAGTGTTGTCTCTTCATGTTTCTCTTCTTCCTCTGAGTCATCTTTCATTGCAACAAATACAACTTTTATGTCATCATCAAAATTAGATTCAGTTTCAATATCTTTGGCTATGTAACATACCTTTTTGCCTTTATCATCTTGGTTGTCTCTATTGTTGTGTCGGTAGCCTTTGTTGACTCTTCTCCCATAGATTCCTTCAGACCGATCTTTAGATCTATCATCATCTTTCTTCTGAGGAAATCTAGCAATGATGTGACCGACTTCTTTATAGTTAAAACATGCCAAAGGTAGCTTACCTCTATACCTTCCTTTTCCTTTGGGAAATCTTCTAGCCATAAGAGCTTTAAGATCATCAAGTTCATCATTAGTATTACTATCACTATCACAATTTTTATTATTCCTACTAGACTTTCCAATCTTCAAAGAAGACATGAAAGTGAATTAAACAGAAGGAACAACACTGTTATCAAATTTGTTTAATTCAAAGGTTGTAAGTTTACCAATCAAATTGTCAAGAGTAAGGTTGGATGGAGCTCTTGTTTCATGAATTGTAGAGATCCTGATTACATAAATTGGCAGCAAAGTTTTGAGAATCTTGCTTATCATTGTTTCATCATCAATCACTCCATTAGATGCTCTAATAGAATGTACCACATATTTTAGTCTATTTGAGTATTGTACAATGTTCTCACCTTATTTCATTCTCATATTATCAAATCTACCTCTTAGGCTTTCAACTCGGCCTCTTTTGACATTTAGATCTCCACTATATATCAGATTTGACTTATCCCACATCTTCTTGGCAAATCACAACCCTTGATGTCTTCAAATTCACCATTGGTATAGGTAGTAGCAAGTTCCATCATAGTGATATTGTGTTCATGCCTGTCCTTCAGTTGATTAAGAGTTAAGGGACCAATGGGTGGTTGTATGTAGCCATTCACCATCAGATCTAATGTAGAATTCCCAATTCTAGATATGTGCAGCTTCATCTTACTTTTCCATACTGTGAGGTTCTCTTTGTTCAGCTTCAATATTTTGCTCTTATACATCTTGAGACCTTTCTTCTTAAGTCCTTAAAATTCTATTCTAAAAAACCATAGCTCTGATACCAATTGTTAGAATAACTAAGAGGGGGTGAACCAATTATCTAGTGTCCAAAAACAAAATGTATAATTCAAAACAAATTCTATTTCTACTCCTCGGTAAACAATAATTACTTTCACTATTTGTGCTTTTATCAATTACCAGTCTAATATTATAATAGTTACCAATCAGATCTAACATGTAACATGTAAAGTATGATAACAAAAAAATATCACAATCAACACATAATACAAGAGATTTAACATGGAAACCCTGTGAAGGGAAAAACCACCTGGAACCGGCAACCCAAAATTGTTCACTCTTCTAAAGTGAGGTCGGTTAAGACCCAACCCTGTTAAAGGTTTACAAACACACTGTCAGGTGTGACCTTGTTAGAGGATTTTAGACTAGAAGTTATCATCCAACCAGCATTCACTATTGGGTTGACAGGATAACAATGTTCATTCTATGAATGATACATCATAAGACTTTCAGATTCCACTCAGTTAAGAGATTTTGACTGTATACAATGGTTAAATATGTAATAGTAAATGATTTTCTTTAATACAACTTCAATTGTAGGTTACAAATCAATATTTAGTCCATACAAATCCTTCTAATCAATAATTCACTTTAGATTCAATACTATATCAACTTACTATCCGTCGGTACTTGCTCTTTGTAGCTTGATAATTGTTCTGTAGCTCCGTTCTTACTTAACCAGTATGATTAGAATGCATGAAAACCTTGTTCACATGATATTATTGTAGTTTATACTTCTTTCCACATCATTCCATAATGAAATTCTAGTCTCTTATATAGAAAAGTAAATCATTTTCTTCGCCTCCATCAGATTTTGCCGCTTAACCACATTCATATATTTTTCCACTTCAAAATTTCTTGCCCGATGTGTCAATAACATGTTTCAATTCACTCCATTAGATCTTCCTTTAATTTTGTTAGCCGTTGATCTTCATAACAAACATTATTTGTTATCACTGAAATTGAGGTACTTTACAACTCATCAATCCTATCAGATAAACTAATCATTTAGTTCATTATGTTTCCCTCGGTTAACAAAGAAATGTGTCGATGAACACTGCTCAGTTAATACTTTGATTAGTATATACTACACTCCATCGGTGTATACTAGAAATGCTTCATTTACCGACAACACTACTTTTTGTCTTTCAGCTCTATACTTCATCATAGATGAATGCAACATAATAAATTCAATATCATCTAATCATAGACTCATCAACAAGTCACTCAATGTGTTCCTTATCCTCATCTGTCATGTACAACATAATACTAATTTAATCATATTACATATCTAATCATCAACTCCTCAGTGATCTTTAATCATAGATTCTTCAATCAGATTCTAAATCAGTTGTAGTCCAACAAAAACCCCAATGGGAATTGGTACCCACAAATAAAGTACTGAGAGTATTGTATCCCTATTAAAAGATCTAGCCCTATTATGAGATTATTAAAACATTACAATACATAGTCACTGTTAAAGGACACACCCTATTAGGAGTCAAAGAGAAGGATAGGCTCACTACCCAAAGAAGGTTATGTCCACCTCTAGAACTCATTGTTCACAACACAAGTGTATATGAGGAAATACACAATCCTTGTGAACTATTGGATAGCAACTGTCTTTTCTTGATCATTTCCAATGAATTATATAGATTATCCTTTGCTCTACGTCAGCAGATAGAAGCTTGTATCTTTCACAATCCTCTGTTACATCTCACTTCCATACTTCTACCTTTTCAAAAGAAAAGATCTTACATATATACCCTATTACAAATAAATGATCAGGTTAGCTAATAAGGCTTTCCCAATATACAAATAATTACATAACCCTTTTCTAAGATACACATGGTATCTTTAACAAGTATACAATATTTATATTTCAACAATTAAGGTCTGACATCTATAATCTATGCTCGCTATTCATAATACACACTACAATTATGAAGTCAGCCCCAAGTAGGTCTCCTCCAGTACACACACCACTGATTATGTTAGAAAGCTTCCCATGACTTGATAAGATCATAGAGAATTCCTTAATATGTTATTTGGCATACACTGGATCCACATTATTTGCAATATATACTCAAAACTCAGAGACTAACTCTGTCAACTTCCACTTTCACATTCCAGTAACCAATCTTCACCAAATCTCTTGTAACTTAACCAATATGAATTATTACATTATGTGATCTTAGATATAAGATCAAAACACTTCCATGTACACAAATCTATGTTCTCTTATTCTGAATCATTCGTATTGTATCTGTACACTGTAATACCTAGTCTATTTTCTTCATAGAAACATATGTTGACATCAGTGACAAAACATGAATGATAACAATATGAGTAACCAATTCCAATAGTGATGTTGTGTACTAATTAAAAATATTAAATGTGTCAACAATATCTAACAATCTCTCCCTTTGGCATTAATGGCAACATATGGGAAACTCCATCAACCCAAAAATACTCTCTCATTATCCTCAACATAACTAGTGAATTCTTCCTCATATAGTATCTCTCCCCTTTCGGGATTTTCTCATAGTAACTCTCCCCCTTTGACTACAATGGAAAAGGGTGCCATAAGTAATCAACTATCTTTATCAACCATGTGCTAAATCACCCAAATGTATGTTGTAAGTCTCCAAAAATCACTCCGCCTAAGGATTAGATCCATACATCAAGTCCAAGAAATGATGGAAATCTGAATACCTTTAGAATAATGCATCCCTACATCATTTAATTCACACTAGGAGGGTCTTGTGCCCCAAACATACCTCTGAGATACTCAAAGGCATCTTTTGGTGATAGTTTTGTGAAGATGTTTTCTATCTGTTCCTTTGTGCTAATATATTCCAACTTTATTTATTTTTCTACTACCTTGTCTCTCAAGAAGTGATACTTAATAGAATTCTTAGTTTTAGAATGCATCACAAGGTTCTTTGACATATTTACTGTACTGGTGTTATCCAAAAAAATCTATTCCAATATCTTTCAACATTTGTTTCATCCAAAAAATTTGAGTGCAATTAATAGCAGTAGCAACATACTCAGATTCAATAGTAGATTGAGCTATACAATCTTTCTTTTTACTTAACCATGAAACCAACTCTTTCCCAAGGAAAAATACACCTCCACTAGTACTCTTCTTGTCATCAATGTTCCCTACCCAATCAACATTAGTATAAGCATATAATTCAACATCATCATTTTTATCATACCATAAGGCATATTCCATTATTCCTTTCAAATATCTAAATATCCTTTCTACAGTAGCTATGTGTGTCTCTTTAGGATCTTCCTGATATCTAGCCACATTTCCAACAACATTAGCAATATCTAGTCTGGAGTGAGTTAGATATTGTAATCCACCAACCATTGATCTATACTTGGTCTAAAAAAACTCTTGGTCTCATTAGTATTTATTAGTTTATGGCCAGTCACCACGGGTGTACCAATAGGTTTACAGTCTTCCATTCCAAACTTTTTCAACATTTCTTTAAGATACTTAGTTTGAGAAATACAAATGCAATTCTTGCTCTAATTTATTTGCAGTCCAAGAAAGAATTTTATATCTCCTATCATGGACATCTCAAATTCATTCTCCATTTCTTTAGAGAACTATTTACACATCTCATCATTGCCTCTAAAAATAATGTCATCAACAAAAAATTCTATTATCAAAATTCCATCTTGACTAGTTTTTAAATATAAATTACTGTCATCATTACCTTTTATGAATCCAAGGTGAAGTAAGTACTTGTCTAACCTTTCATACCAAGGCCTTGGTGCTTACTTTAGTCCATACAGTGCCTTCTTCAACTTAAAAACTATGTCTTTATCTTATGTTAGAGGAAATCCATCAAGTTGTTCTATATATACCTCCTCTTCAAGATCCCCATTCAGAAATGTAGATTTTACATCCACCTAATATACCTTGAAGTCTTTATGTGCAGCATAGCCAGAAATAATCTCTCAACTTCTATCCTACCAACATGAGCAAATGTATCTTCAAAATATATGCCTTCTTGTTATGAATAGCCTTTGCAAACCAGTCTTTCTTTGATTCTTATAATAATTCCTTCTTAATTCATTTTGTTTATGAAAACCCATTTAGTTCCTATTACATTTTTTTCTTTAGGTCTAGGAACCAATTCCCAAGTGTTATTTTTATTTATCTGATCTAACTCTTCCTGCATAGCTTTGATCTAAGATTCATCTCTACAAGCTTCATCAATAGTCTTTGGTTCAACTTGAGAGATCAGACAAATTTCTTCCCTTATCTTGGATCTAGTCATTATTCCTTGACTTGCATTGCCAATAATTTGATTTTTTAGGTTGATCTTTCTTAACATACCTCAGAGTCTTAGGATTATTAGTAACCTCATTTGTTTCATCATCACAAGTCTCATTTTCACAATCAGTTTCAACATCATCATCATCTTCTTCTTCTTCTATAGTAGTGGCCTCCTTAACCTTTGTAATCTGATTACAATCATATATTCTCTCTTATATTTGAAACTTTTCATCTATCTTAACATTGTTAATTTCAATCATCTTTCTCAATCTTAGGTTAAAAAATTTGTAAGCCTTTCTTTTAGTAGAATAACCAAGAAAAATTCCTTCATCACTTCTAGCATCAAATTTCCCTATTTCATCATCTCTTTTGATATAGCATATACTTCCAAATATTTTGAAATATTTTATAGTAGGAGTATGATTAAACCATAGTTCATAAGGAGTCTTATTTGTAACTTCTCTTATTTGAATTCTATTTAATGTGTATACTATTGTCCCAACAACTTCCCTCCAATGTACATGAGATATATTACCTTCTAGTAACATTGTCCTAGTAGCATTCAATATTGTTATGTTTCTTCACTTTGCTATCCCATTATGTTGTGGAGTCCTAGGAGAAGATGTCTGACTTTGTATTCCATGCTCTTTGCAATATGAATTGAATAGATATGAAGTAAATTCTCCACCTTTGTTTGATCTTAAATATTTTATCTTTAGGCATGATTCATTTTCTACTTTTTCTTTGAATAACTTAAATTTTTCAAATGCTTTTGATTTCTCTTTCAAGTAAGTGATCCACATCATTCTAGAAAAGTCATAAAAAAAAGTATAAAGTACCTTTCACCATAGTATGATCTTGTCCTTGTAGGTCCACATGGGCCTGTATGTATCAGGTCCAACTTCCCTTTTGTTGTATATGATTTACTTTTATAAGTGCTTCTAGTCTTCTTTCCCATAACAAATTTTCTACACATAGTGTTAGATGGTTTTACAATTTTAGGTAGGTCTCTCACTGCATTATTCAAGCTTTCCTTTACAATATTATCAAAATTAACATGACAAAAAATTTTGTGCCATAGCCAACTGTTGTCTATCTTTGCAACAAAACAAGAAACTTTAGATGTATTTAACTCATATACATTACCTCTAGATTTATTAATAGTTGCAATCAAATTTCATATCTTACTTGTGATAAAACATTTCCCATCAATGAATTTAAATTGATAATCTTTGTCCATTGGCTATCCAACACTCAACAAGTTATGCTTATGTCCATCAACAAGTAGTACATTGTCAATATTAGTCTTTCCATCCAACAAAATAGATCCTACTCCTATGATAAGTTTAGGAACATTGACTTTGAATCTTACAGCAACACCATCATACTTCTTTAGTTTAACAAACTTATTTTTATCTCCACTCATATGATGTGAGAAACCACTACCTATAACCCATTCAAATTTCTTATCAACATGTGATACGAAATGTTTTTCCTCATGTAATGGTTTTTCATCTTTGATAGCAATAAATCCAATCTCCTCATAATCACAATCATCATCATCATAAATACCTTCACTAGCATAATAACATTCCTTTTCTTTTGAATACTTAGGTTTGAAAAACTTATGTTTATGCTTTGGAACTCTTGTAGGACATATAGATGAAAAGTGACCGATCTTATTGCATGAAAAACAATTTAGAGGTAACTTTCCTTCAAATTTACCCTTACCTCCCTTTTCTCTTCTAGCAATCAGGGAAACAAATTCATCTATCTTTCTTTCTTCTTCTTGTATATGTTCCCATTCATCAACATACTCACCAAGCTCTTCTTTCATATTACCACTACTGGTGCTCACAATCCTAGATATTGTCTTTCTTTGTGTAGATGTCTTAAATGTTGTTTCACCTTTAGGTAAATAATCTCCTATCTTTGTAGTCTCAAAGGTAGTTAGCTTTGCAATCAACATCTCTCTTCTAAAGTTTGGAGTCAAAGGTATAATCTCTTTTATAGCCTGAACTTTGGTCTTGTAAACAGGTGTCAAAGATCTAAGAAGCTTTGCAATGACTTCTTCTTCATAAGTGCCTCTGAAGTTTATGATTCCAATCACAACCTCAGTAACTCTTTCTACATAAGGCCTAATGTTTTCATCATCTTTCATTCTCAAATTCTCCATCCTTGTTTTCCAATTTTATAACTTTTCTTTCTTAGTAAACTTGTCTCATTCATATAGTGCTTCTAATCTTCCCTAAATTTTGTGTGTTGAATCTAGGTCTTTTACCTCAGTAAATTCTCCTTCAGAAAGTGTGTTGATCATTGCTTCCCTTGTGACCATGTTACGTGGAAATGTTTTCTTTTCTTCATCAATAGCTTGATCTAATTCATCCTTAGCCTTCATGGTTAGTTCATTCTTTTTTATCAACCAATAGTCGATACCCAAGCATAGAAAATGTGTTCTCATCTTGTTCTTCCAACTATGAAAGTTTTCAGGATCAAATTTTAGACTATCCTTCCTATAGAATCCCATCTCCAAGATCACCTCAAGATGTTAATCTTTCTCTCTAAAGACCAATAGCTTTGATACTAATTATTGTGAATAACAGTCCACCAATACAACTAAGAAGGGGGGTGAATCGGTTGTAGAATGGATTATTAAACTTTAAACTTTGAATAGAAGCAACACTAAATCAAATGATAACATAGTAAATGCCAACACAATAACACAATATTTTTTTGTCAAGGAAACCCTGCTAAAGGTAAAACCCTGGTGGGAATTGGTACCCACAAATAATTTACTAAGTGTACTATATCCCTATTAAAAGATCTATCCCTGTTAGGAGATTATTAAAACATTATAGTACATAGTCCCTATTAAAGGATAGACCCTATTAGGAGTCAAACAAAAGGACAGGCTCACTTCCCAAAGAAGGTTATGTCCACCTCTAGAACTCACTATTCACAACACAAGTGTATATGAGGAAATACACAATCTTTGTGACCTATTTGATAGCAACTATCTTTTCTTGATCAGTTCCAATGAACAATATAGACTATCTTCTACTCTACATCAGCAAATACAAGCTCACAACTTTCACAATCCTCTTTTATACCTCACTTCCATACTACTACCGTTTCAAAAGAAAAGTTCTTACATATATACCCTATTACAAATAAATGATTAGGTCAGCCAATTAGGCTTTCCCAATATACAAATAATTCATAACCCTTTGATAAGATACACATGGTATCTATAACAAGTATACAATTGTTATATTTCAACAATTAAGGTATGATATTTGTAATCCATGCTCTCTATTCATAATACACGCTACAATTTTGAAGTCAGCCCTGAGTAGGTCTCCTCTAGTAAACACACCACTGATGATGTCATCAATCTTCCCATGACTTGTTAAGATTATAGAGAATTCCTTAATATGTTATCTGACATTCCTTAAGCTCACATATACTGAATCCACATTGTTTGCAAGATATACTCAAAACTTAGAGACTACCTCTGTCAACTTCCATTGTCACAGTCCAGTAACCAGTCTTCACCAAATCTCTTGTAACTTAACCAATATGAATTATTACATCATGTGATATTACATATAATATCACAACATTTCCTTGTACACAAATCTATGTTTTCTTGTTCTGAATCATCTATATTGTATATGTACACTGTACTAACTAGTCTGTTTTCTTCATAGAAACATATGTTAACATAAGTGACAAAACATGAATGATGATAGAATTAGTAACCAATTCCAATAGTGATGTTGTGTAGTGATTGAAAATATTAAATGCATCAGAAATATCCAACAATATTTGTAGGAGATGATAACTAAAATTCTATCTTAATTCAGTTCCTAGCATTTGTGTAGATATACATATTAGCATATTAAGATGCATTTGGATATATGTTGTGAAGTTGACATTTCATATTTTGAATGGTAAGAGTATATGTTATTTTGTTCTGTTTGGTGAAAGGAAAGTGTATTTTGTAATCTGTGAATAGGGAGTCGGTAAAGAGCATTTAATGCAAAAATTATAGTCATTGGAAACCCTGAATGAGGAAAAACTATAAATAGAGCTCTTGTTATTTCATTTCTACCTTACATTTTCAAGAACACTTGAAGCATATAGTAGAGAAGAGTCTTTTGAGAGCATCCAAGTAATCATTTGAAAATATATAAGCATTGTCAAGCACATTCAAGGCATTTCTGATATTTTTCCGAGCTGTGTTAATGAAATCAATTTGATATTCTATCGAAACTCTATCAGTTATAAGATTATTATTGTAAATCAATGGCACCCAAAGTAAAAAAGCATGTTGTTATGGAGAAGATTGACCATGTTAATACACAATATAAGCTACCACCCATCATAGAAGCTAAAAGAGATAAATCTAGAATAATATATGCAATCCCACCAAGAGTTATCCTTATTGAAGATGTTTGTGCCTTCATACATTACAAGATTGAGGATATTGTCAAGTAGAGATCAATACATCTTACAATAAATTATGTGTTAATGGGAAGTTGAAGGATGATCATACATATTTTGAGACCAAGGGTTTGGTTCATGATATGTATTTACCAACAATTTTTAAGAAAAAATGGATGGGAATATTTTTGAGTCGAGTACATGTTCAATTCATGTGGCTTGATGCACCTTTGAAAATCACAAAATATGTACTACACATTGTCACATGTTATTTGGTTGGTGATAGACTGAGAGCCTACAAGAAAATAGATAAGAAAAAACTATGTGATCTTACTCAAGCTAAAGGGGATGGTAGAGGTTTGAAGTTGTCTAATTGTGATGATCCCAAGCTAAGATTCATGTGCAACATAATATCTTACAAAATGTTCCAGTGATCTCAGGTAGACTGACACAATGGAGGATATAGAGAGGTGCTAATGGCACACCCTAACCAGATCCACTTTACAACACAACACATGCAAAAGAAACAAAAACATGGTGAGAGAGAGAATGCAAGACACTATCATATATTATCTTCAAATTGATTCATACATGTCGGGCTATAAGGCATTCCCGGTTTAGGCCAAATATTACAATTAAGTTTAGAAGTCCTCCAACATTCAAGGATCTGCCAAAAATCACTAATCTTCAATCTTCTACCTCCTATCAAAAATTGACTCCCTAAAATCTAACCAAATAACTACATTTATACAAGAGGCTACTAAGACAAGTCAGCCTTTAGATCTATAATCAACAAAAGGGACAACTAGTTCTAGGTCCACACACTTCCCAATGATGAATACCAACATTAAATTTGCAACCAAAATTAAATGCACAAGTCAGCCTCAAAAGAAATCCCAAAAAAACAACTTGATAAGAAAGGAAACTAAGCGCTAGACAAGCATCACCGAGCACCAAGGAAATTATCGAACACCAGAGAGACAACTAACCAACTTAGTCAATAAAGGAAAATGAGAAAATATCAAGCCAACTCGGTCAAAGAAGGAATCGAGCAACACAAAAAACTTCAAACATGTTTTTGGTGACACAAGATTGCCAAGGACCTGAGATGCTCCTGTATCAGACACTTGTGGTTATTTGAAATGATTCTCTAAATCATTGAACTAGTACAATCCAAGCTGCATCTAACTTAGATTATGAAATCCATGAACTGTCTTTAATTAGTTTATTCTTCCACTTTCCCAGATATGCTCTACTTCTTTTGTCTTCTTCTTAGGATATTCCATTGGTACTGTCGTGTCTTCATCAGGTTCATGATACTCATACAAATCAAAAATGTTGAAAATACATGATATGTCCATGTCATTAGGTAACTCAATCTCATATGCATTTCCACTATCAAATTTCCTCAAAATTTTGTAAGGTCCAAACTTCTTCATTTTTAGCTTCCCCTATGTTCTAATAGGAAATCTACCTTACTTCAAATGAACTATCACTTCATCACCAACATCAAAAGTCTTATGTCTTCTTGATCTATCAGCTCTATCTTTTTATTTCTAATTACTCTCTTCCAACTTATATTTCACATCTTCGTGCAATGTCTTCATGTACTCCGCAAATTTTTCTCCCTCAACACTTCTCTTTCTTTCATCAGCAATATCCCTCAAATTAGATATACTTCTCGGTTGTATGCCATTTTCAATCTCAAAGGGTGTTTTTCTAGTACTACTATTCACTGAATTATTGTATGTAAACTTTGCTTGTGCCAATACTGAATCCCAATTACTCAGTGTGTCTCCAACTAAACATCTTAAGAGATTTCCCAAACTTTTATTCACAACTTTTTTTTGTCCATTAGTTTGTGGGTGAAATGTAGAACTCTATTTCAACAAGTTGGTGCCAAATTTTCTCCAAAGGGTCTTCCAAAAGTATCCAACAAACTTTGTATCTCGGTTAGAGATAATACTCCTCGGTAATCCATGCAATCTAACAATTTCCTTAAAGAAAATATTTGCTATATGTAGTGCATCTTATGTCTTTCTACAAGGTATAAAATGTGTCATTTTTTAAAATCTATCCACAACAACAAATATAGAATCATTACCTCTTACTATCTTTGGTCAGCCAAGAATAAAATCCATACTGATGTCAATCCAAGGTTTCTTAGGAACAACAATTGGTGTATACAATCTAGTATTTTGACTTACTCCTTTGGTAACTTGACAGAATCCACAACTTCTTACAAATTTTTGAACATCTTTATACAGCTATGGCCAAAAGTATTTCTCCTTAAGAAAATTCAATGTTTTGTCAACACCAAAATGTCCAACCAAACCACTACTATGTTTCTCCTTTATCAAATTAGTTCTCATTGGTCCTCTTGGTATACACAACTGAATACCTTTAAATAGCATACCTTCTTGGATAAAATATTCATCTCATTTAGTACTCAGTTGATCTTGAATAGGTGCTCTGCACCTTCTCCATGGCTAAAAAAAATCAAGATCAAATTCATAAGAATATCTCATGTCATCAAAGCCAAGAACTTCAATTTTCATCTCATTCATCAAAGATCTCCTTCTACTCAATGCATCAAAAACTTAGTTAGTGACTCTACTCTTATGCTTTATCACAAATGTGTGACTCTACAAATACTCAATCCATTTCATATGTATTTGATTCAACTTATTCTGACTACCCAAATACTATAAAGCCTTATGATTGGTATACAACACAAATTCACTCAATATCAAATAATGTCTCCATTTCTTTAGTGCTTGAACCATAGCCTAGAATTCTTGATCATACACAAAATATTTCCATGTTGCATCATTCAACTTTTCACTAAAGAAAACAACAGGCTTACCTTCTTGACTCAACACAGGTCCAATTGCACTTCCACTTGCATCACATTCCACTTGAAATACCTTATTGAAATTAGGCAATGCCAAAACAAGAAATTCAACAACCTTCTACTTGAGGGTCTCAAAAATTTTATCCGCTCCATGTGTCCACTTGAATTATCTTTTATCTCCTCTTATAGTCTCATTCATATCATTACAAATTGAATTGAAATTTCTAATGAACTTTTGGTAAAAACTTGCCAATCCATGAAATGATCTTACCTCACTAGAATTCTCAGGTGTACGCCAATTCAAAATAGCTTCAACATTTTTAGGATCCATTTTCAAGCCATTAGCTGAAATTACAAATCTCAAATACACAATCTCCTCTTTCATAAATGAACACTTTTTTAGATTTATCAGCAACTTTTCTTCTTTCAACCTCTACAAAACTTGTTTAACATGCAAAAGCTATTCTTCTCTAGTCTTACTAAATATTAGAATATCATCAAGATATACAATTAAAAACTTACCCAAAAATTTCTTCAAAACTTCATTCATGAACCTCATTAAAGTACTTGGTGCATTAGTTAAACCAAAAGGCATAACCAACCACTCATGCAAACCTTCTTTTGTCTTGAAAGTGGTCTTCTATTCATCACCTTCTCTGATTCTTATTTGATGATGCCCACTTTACAAATCATTTTGGTAAAATACTTTGCTCCATTCAAACTATCCATTATGTCATCCATGTTAGGAATAGTCCCAAGAGATAACTGAGAGGGGGAGGGGGGGTGAATCAGTTATCTACAAGTTTCAATTCTTTATCCAATTAAGTATACTTAAACATAAAGAATAAACACAATGAAAGAACACATGAATACAACACTAATATTTTGGTCACACAGAAACCCAAATCGGTAAAAACCCTAGTGGGAATTGACACCCACTAATATTCTATACTAGTTTATTATGATCCTTGTTAGAAGATCCTTAACCCTGTTAGGAGTTGATTTACAATATATTTAGTACAGTAGACTTGGTCAAGGGTCAGACCCTATTAGGAGTCTTTTAAAATTGTCCCTATTAGGGGAGAGGATGCATTCTCCAAGAGCTCCTTGCTCAAAGGGGCAAAGGCTACAACCTTCTGAATAATAGATACACACTATATCTAGATCTTGGTGAGCTGCAATTAAACCTGCTATATAGATTAGTTCCAATGAATAGAACAAACACTTTACTTGGTCACATAGACCTTCCTCTGATGGTTCAACACTTCACACACTCTTCTCTGCTCTTATTATCAACCATGAACCACACTCAAGCAATCACAAATGACTGCCTATAAATATCTTTCCTCTAAATGATATAATCAAGTCAGCCTATTAAAACCACCTTGAAATCATATTAGAGAAACCATAAAAAACTTTGATAAATATTATGTCAGCTATACTATGCACGTAACTCATTCTGGGACTTGTCCAATAAGATAATTGTAGATGCACGCTACAAATTGTCAGCTCTACCAAAATAACTAGATATTTCTCCTCAAGCTGAATTACTTCATGTTCTCTTAAAAAAACATCAATAACTCTTATCTAAGCTTAACTCCAAGGGTGCATACCTAAAATATAGGTGTAACTCTAGAACCAATAAAATCTCTGTCAGCTCTTTTGAATAAACACAAGAAACTACTATTGGAAAATAGCGTCTGCATAACTTCACTTATACTAAATATCAAATTATGCATCCATGACTGAAACATCACTAACATGTCTTTATCACATATCCAAGGGCACAAGGCTCCATGAAAACTATACAGACAACCATACTCAGAACATTTTTTGTTACTCTGTCAAGAACACTGCTGACACAAGTTGCTATATAACTGTATGTACTAACAGTTAACCTTTGCATCCATGCTATCATGTTGATATCATGTCCATGCTATATATACTGAAAGCTTACTACATAAGACTTTCATGCATGCTACTTTCCATATGTTATCATCAATGACAAACATACAATCAATATTGGCCTATTGGCAAATCTCCAACAATCCCCCCCTTTGGCATTGGTGGCAACATGTGGAATGAAAAACCACCACCAACCCAAGTGAACATTTCTTTTTATAAAATTCTCCATTTCTTATTCAAAACTCCCCCAAAGATGAATCCTCCATCTACTACAATATTTTTCAATATTCTCCATTTCCTTAACTGAATTGTTGTCATAACTGAATACTGCTCCCCCTTAGTATATTACTCTTCCTTTTTACTTTTGTTTTTCATGACTATATATTACTCCCCCTTTGACATCAATGGAAAAGGGATCCATTCATTTTAAGCACTGGTACTACTCCTGAGGTAGAGTAGTCAACCTTCCATCAATCCCTAAGGACTGATGTCTTTCCTTCTTTCTTCTATGCAAAATCAGGGAAGGGAATTACTCCCAACTTCTCCCTGAGATACTCAAAAGTATCCTCTGGAAAGGGCTTTGTGAATATGTCTATCAACTGATCTTTAGTACTCACGTAGTCTATCTTGACTAATTTCTCTACCACTTTCTCTCTTAGGAAGTGATACTTGATCTCAATGTGCTTTGTCTTTGCATGCATCACAGGGTTCTTTGACATATTGATAGTGCTAGTGTTATCATGGTGAATAACAATAGGATAACCAATCTGAATTCTAAAATCCTTTATAATCTGCTTGATCCAAACATTTGTAGAATAATTCAAGGCTGCTACAACATACTCTTCTTCTATTGTTGACTAAGAAATACAATTATGTTTCTTTCTTGTCCAAGTGACAAGTCTATCACCAAAAAACATTGCTCCACCTGTTGTACTCTTTCTATCATCAATGCATCCTACCCAATTTGCATCAGTGTATACATGAAGCTCAACATTTTCTAAATTAGGATACCATAGAACATAGTCTATAGTGCCTTGAAAGTATCTGAATATCCTTTTTACTACCATGAGGTGACTTTGTTTAGGTTCTACTACAAATCTTACAACTATGAAAACTACATTGGAAATATCAGGTCTAGTCTGAGTAAGATAAATAAGTTTTCCAATCATAGATTTGTACAATGTTATGTCTACTACTGGTGAGTCATCTTCTTTTGTAAGCTTACATCTAGTAATTATAGGAGTTCCTACTTGCTTGTAATCATCCATCTTGAATTTCTTTAATATTTCTTTCACATACTTGGACTGATTAATGAAAATGCCTTTATCTGTGTGCTGAACATTCAATCCCCAAAAATATTTGATAGGACCAATCATACTCATTTCAAATTCAGTTTTCATCTCCTTATAAAATTTAGTACTAAGTTTGTCGTTACCTCCAATGATAATGTCATCAACAAATATAGCTCCAAGTAGTAAACCTTCAAATGTCTCTCTTATGAATAGATTACAGTCTATTGCTCCTTTCTTGAGTCCAATCTTTGTTAGATATCCATCTAGTCTTTCATACCATGCTCTAAGGGATTGCTTAAGTCCATAGAGGGCTTTCTTTAGTCTGCATACCATATCAGGTTTGTCTAATAAGGTGAATCCTTCTAGCTACTCAATGTATACTTCTTCTTTCAAATCTCCATTTAGGAATGCTGACTTGACATCCATCTGATAGACTTTGAAGTTTTTGACTATAGCATAAGCTAGAAGCAACTTAATAGATTCTAATCTTCTCACAGGTGCAAATGTGTCTAAATAATCAATGCCTTCTCTTTGCACATATCCCTTACATACCAATCTTTCTTTATTTCTTACTACTGTACCATCTTCATTCATCTTGCTTCTAAATATCCACTTTGTTCCAATCACATTTTTATCACTAGGTCTAGGGACCAATTCCCAAGTATCAATCTTAATAATCTGATCAAGTTCTTATTTCATAGCATTATGCCAATCTAAATCATTACAAGCATCTTCAACACTTAAGGGATTAATCTGAGATAGTAAACATACCGCTTCACTGCTAGCCGAGTTCTTTTCTTGTGATCTTGTTAAGACTTTTTTGCTCTAATATCCAATGATGTCTTTCTTGGAATGATTTCTAGATTTAAACTTTGGAACTTTAGGAGATGCTGACTCATCAGCCTTAGGAGTTTCTTCTTCACTTTTCTTAGGGTCATTGAACAACACATCAATACTGTCAAACATTTCTTCAATAATTGTCTCACTAGTGGAGGGTCTGGGTTCTTCTTCAATCATGGGTGAGTAATCATGATATCTTTCTTGAACCATGAACTTTTCATCAATCTTAACATGTGCACTTTCAATGATCTTTTTCAATCTTAAATTGAAACATCTATAAGCTTTACTTTTAGTAGAGTAACCAAGGAAAGTACCTTCATCACTTCTTGCATCAAACTTGCCTACTACTTCATCCCTCTTTATTTTGCACTTGCTTCCAAAGATTCTAAAGTATTTTTCTATGGGAATGTTACCAAACCATAGCTCATATAGTGTCTTGCTTGCACCTGGTCTTAATTGTATTCTATTGATGGTATAGACTATTGTATTGACTGCATCTCTCCAATAGGTGTGTGAAACTTTTACTTCTATCATAATGGTGCATGCTGTATCAAGAATGATCCTATTCCTTCTCTCTGCAATTCCATTCTATTGAGGGGTTCTAGGTGCACTCAATTGTCTCTTTATGCCATGTTCTTCGTAGTACTCATAGAATCTATCAGAGGTGAATTCTCCTCCTCTATCCAATCTCAAACATTTTATCTTTAGTCTAGATTCATTATCAACCTTAGCTTTGAATATTTTGAACTTGTCAAATGCTTCTGACTTGTCTTTCAAGAATGCAACCCACATCATCCTAGTATAGTCATCAACAAACAAAATGAAATACCTTTCACCATAGTATGATCTTGTTTGAGTTGAACTACATACATCAGTATGAATCAGATCCAACTTGTTCTCTGCTTAATTTTTCTTGCTCCTTAATGAATTTATTACATGCTTTCCCATCACACATTCCCTGCATATAGTATCAACTAGCTTTTCTATGATAGGTAGATCTCTTACTGCCTTTACATTGCTTATCTTTACTATGTTATCAAAATTGATATGACATAGTCTTTTATGCCACAACCAACTATCATCAACTTTAGCAACAAAATAACTTACTTCTGAATTGAGTTGGAAAACATTACCTTTAGTCTTTGAGCCCAATGCAATCATAACACCATCCTTGTTGTTAATGATGCATTTTTCATCTTTGAACTCCAATTGATAGCCTTTTCCAAGTAATTCTCCAACACTAAGAAGGTTATGTTTCAAACCATCAACATAGAGAACATCATCAGTACTGTTCTTTCCATCTAGGGTGATGGCTCCTCCACCAACCATGGGATTAAGAGTGTTTTCTCCATATCTAACCATGCCACCATTGTATTTTTCCAAATGAACAAATCTATTTTTATCACCTGTCATGTGATGTGAACAACCACTATCTATAATCCAGTCTATCCTTATGTCAGCTTGTGAAATCAATGCTAGCTCTTGTTCCTTTTTCTTATCTTCATGATTAGTCATAGAAATGAATCCAATTTCTTCTTCAGCTAATTCATCATCTGAAACTCCATCTCCAACATAGTAACATTCCTTTGAGTACTTAGGCTTGTAGTCATTTTTGAATTTTCTATCTCTTGTAGGGAAATTAGATGCAAAGTGACCAATCTTATTACATGAAAAGCACTTAAATGGCATTTGAACTTCATATTTTCCTTTTCCTTTCTTTTCTCTTTTGGTAATCATAGCAATGAAATCATCTAGTGTTTTCTCTTCATCAATATCATCAAAATTACCAAAAGTGTTTGTAGATTTTTTACCATGGATTGTTGCTTTGAAGGCTGTCTCACTTTTAGGTTCAGTCTTTAATCTTGAAATCTCAAAAGCTAAGGTTTTCTTGATCAAGGTCTCTCTCTTGAAATTATATGTAAGCTTCATGGTCTCACCAAGGATGTTGATCTTGTTTTCATATTCTCAAGTGAGAGTAGTCATCAACTTGTCCATAATGTCTTCCTTTGAAATCTCTCCACCATTGTTCCTGATTCCAACAATTGCTTCATTGATCCTTTGATTATAAGCTCTGATGTTTTCTTTAGGAAACATCTCTAATGCATTGTATCTTTTCTTCCATGTCTTTTTGTGTGCATCCTTTGCTTGTTTTTCACCTTCAAACATGTCTTCTAGGTGCTTCCATATATTGTGGGCAATATCTACTTTCTTTATCTCTGAAAATTCACTTTCAGAGAGAGCATTGATAAGGGCTTCTTTGGCTATTGCATTTTGATGAAATAATTCTTTTTTCTCTTCAGTAGCATCATCCTTAGCAAGGTCTTCCAAGGTAGGGATCTTGGTTTCTTTTATAGTTACATTGAAAACTTCAAAAGTGATGCATTGCAAATGTGTCACCATCTTGTTCTTCCAATCAAGATAATTCTCTCCATCAAACTTAGGATTGTCTTTTCTAAAGAATGCCATCTGATCAACCTCAAGCTATTAAAATTTCTCTCTGAGGCACTTGGCTCTGATACCAATTGTTAGGAATAGTCCCAAGAGATAACTAAGATGGGGGGGGTGAATTAGTTATCTACAAGTTTCATTTATTTATCCAATTAAGTATACTTAAACATAAAGCATAAACACAATGAAAGAAAACATGAACACAACATCAATATTTTGGTCACGAGGAAACCCAAATAGGTAAAAACCCTAGTGGGAATTGACACCCACTAATATTCTATACTAGTGTATTATGATCCTTGTTAGAAGATCCTTAACCCTATTAGGAGTTTCTTTACAATATATTTAGTATAGTAGACCTGGTCAAGGGTCAGACCCTATTAGGAGTCTTTTAAAATTTTCCCTGTTAAGGGAGAGGACACACTATCTAAGAGCTCACTGCTCAAAGGGGTGAAGGCTACAACTTCCTAAATAAAAAATACACACTATATCTGGATCTTGGTGAATTTCAATTAGACTTTCTGTCTAGATCAATTCCAATGAATAGAACAAACACATTACTTGGTCACATAGACCTTCCTCTAATGGTTCAACACTTCACACACTCTACTTTTCTCTTACTGTCAACCATGAACCACACTCAAGAAATCACATATGACCACCTATAAATATCTTTCCTCTAAATGATATAATGAAGTCAACGTGTTAGAACCACCTTGAAATAATATTAGAGAGACCATAAAAAACTTTGATAAACATTCTGTTAGCTCTACTATGCACGCAACTCATTCTAGGACCTGTCCAATAAGATAATTGTAGATGCACGTTATACACTGTCAGCTCTACCAAAACAATTGGATCTTTCTCCTCAAGCTGAATTACTTCATGCACTCTTAACCAAACCTCAATAACTCTTCTCTAATCTTAACTCCAAGAGAGCATACCCAAAAGATAGGTGTAACTCCAGTACCAATAAAATCTTTGTCGGCTCTTCTGAATAAACACAAGAAACTGCTACTGGTGAATAGAGACTACATAACTTCACTTCTACTTAATATCAAATTATGCATCCATGACTAAAACATCACTAACATGTCTTCATCACATATCGAAGGGCGCAAGGCTGCATGACAACTGTACGGACAACCATACTCAAAACACTCTCTATTACTCTATTAGGAACATTGCTGACACAAGCTATTATATAACTGTCAGTATTAACAGTTAACCTCTATGTCCATGATATCATGTCCATGCTACATATATTGAAATCTTACTACATAGGACTTCCATGTATACTACTTTCCATATGTTGTCATCAATGACAAACATACAGTCAGTACTAGCCTGCTGGAAAATCTCCAACAATCCATTCTTGGTAGAGGAAACCTATATTTCACTATTATCTTATTAATTTCTCTGTAATCTATACACATTCACTATTGTCTATTCTTCTTAGGTTCCAATACAATAGGTACTACACAAGGACTCAAAATTTCTTTGATCAAACCTTTTTCAAATAATTCTTGAATTTTTTGGTTTAATTCTTGATTCTCGGTAGGTGTCAACCAATGAGGTGCCTTATTTGGTAAACTAGCTCCAAGGATAAGATCCATGCAATGATCAATTCTTCTGTTCAATGGAAAACCATCAAGTACATTATCAAAAATTATTTCACTATACTCGGTGAGTAACTTATCAATCTCCTTAGGAATACTATCCTCTGTTTTCTTACTCGATTTGCTAGGAATCATAGAAAAACATACATCACTCTTTTTCAAATCCATAAAAAACTTTCTTCCTTCCATTAGGAAAACTTTCATAGATGTGAAAACATTATTAACAGGTTCTTCCATCAAAGGTAACAAGATCTATTTTATTCCATCAACCCAAATAGTATATTTATGCAATCTCTTATCATATATAGCATGTCTATCATATTGCCAAGGTCTACCCAAAAAAATATGACAACAATATATAGGCATGATATCACACAATACCTTATCATAGTACTTTCTAATTTTCAAATTTACACAACATTGTTCACTTACCAAGAGTGTATGATCATGTTTGATCCATGAAATTTGATAGGGCTTCACATGTTCCAACCTTTTCAATTGCAACTTTGGGACCATTTCCTCAGATGCTAGATTCTTTGAGCTACCACTGTCAATGATAACCATCCAAATTTTGTCAAAAACTCTACATCTAGTCTTGAACAAACTTTTCCTTACTGGATCTTCCTTATTACTTTCACTCCAAAGTCCTCTCCTCACCATCAAGTTATTTTCCTTCTCAAGTTCATTCAGTAACTCTTCTTACACCAAAGCATTTCTACTGCTACCAGTCTTCTTACTTGCATGTGTACACTCAAATGATCTATGTCCTTCTTCTCCAAAATTGTAACAAGTTCCTTAGAAATCTCCTATGTTATAACCACCTCGGTAGTTACTACCTCTACCTCTAGATGAACTTTCACCTTTCCACTCAGTCTTGCCTTTATCCAAATTTATCTTTGCAGGTTCAAATCTACTATTTTCACTATAAGATCTACCTCTTCCTCTAGGGAATCTACTACCTCTACCTCTTTGTCTTTGCTCGTGTCTTTTGTTCAATTTCTCCTCAGCTTTTAATGAAAATTGATAAGCTTCTTCAATGTTCTTGAATTTAACCATATTGATTTCTTCTTGGATGTAAACTCTCAAACCATTTAGGTATCTAGAAATTCTTTCCAAATCATCTTCATCATGTCTAGATCTGATATCTAATCTATAGAATTCCTTAGTATATTATTTTACCGAGCTATCTTTCTACTTCAAAGTTTACATACGCCTAACTAGGTTAATTTGATAATCACAAGGTAAGAACTTTCCTTTCAACTTATTCACCATTTTACTTCATACCTTGATTTTGTCTTTTCCTTTCCTTTTTTTGTCCAACTGTAGATGTTCCCACCACAAGGATGCATAACTTTTCAACTTTGTGCTTGTAATTTTCACCTTCTTTTCCTTAGGTACATTTTCATACTCAAAGTATTTTTCCATCTCGGTGATCCAATCCACCAATTCATTAGAATCCAATTTTCCACAATACTTAGGAGGATTAAAGTTTAGTGTAGAATTCAGACTTGTCAAAGCCTTTAAGAATCTTTCCTCACCCTGATCCATTACAGGTGCAGGTTCTACATTGCCTTGTTCCACCTCAACTTCATCATCACTAACATCTTCAAGATGTCTTCCTCTTCTCTAGACTATTTCAATGACTTCTAACCTAGCAAAAAGTTGTATCAAAATGTCTGCCAATCTTGGATCCACATCTCACCACCCATGAACCATCTTGAAAACCCTCTGCAATTGTAGGTCAGATCACAATCTTCTACCCCACAAAAATTCAACTAGAGCTTCACAATAAGGAATCTTGAAACCTAGATCCAAATCTAACCTCTCTCTAATACCACCTAACACAATGGAGGATATAGAGAGGGGCCAATGGGACACCCTAACTAGATCCACCTTGCAACACAACAGACATAGAAGAAACAAACACATAGTGAGAGAGAGAATGCAGGGCACTATCATATATTATTTTCAAATTGATTCATACATACCAGGTTGTAAGGCCTTCCTAGTTCAGGCCAAATATTATAATTAAGTTTAGAAGTCCAACATGTGAGGATCTGCCAACAATCACTAATCTTCAATCTTCTACCTCCTATCCAAAACTGACTCCCTAAACTCTAACCAAATAACTACATTTATACAAGAGGCTACCAAAATAAGTTGGCCTTCAGATCTACAATCAATGGAAGGGACGATGAGATCTAGGTCCACATGCTTCCCAATGATGGATACCAACATTAAACTTGTGACCAAAATTAAATGTACAAGTCAGCCTTAAAAGAAATTCAAAACAAACAACTTAGTAAGAAAGGAAGTCAAGTGCCAAACAAGTATCACCAAGCACCAAGGAAATTACTGAGTGCCAAAGAGATAACTAACCAACTTGGTCAACAAAGGAAACTGAGCATGCAACTGACTGTTTGTATTTTGGTTACCGAACATAATATTGTTTTATAAAGGATATGTGCCTATTGTATTTAGGTTTTAGACATGTTAATATTATTGTTTGTAAACATGCTTGAGCCAAATCACTTGGAAGCATTTTTATGTAATAGGTTGAAGGCCGACCTAGTTAATAGTTTTGTTTGCACATATAAATAAGACATGCACCTTTGTAATTAAGCATGGAAGGGAATATAGAGTTGATATAAGTAGAGAAGAAGTATGTGAAGAGTAGTCAGAATGTTGTAGAAATTTACAAGAGGTTGAAGCATCAGTGCACAAAAGGAACTAATCTGACAACAAGTGTCACAATAATAGTTCACCCTGTAGATATAGTGAGTATCTGTTATCCAAAAGGTTGTATCCTTCACCCCTTTGAGAAGTGTTCTCCTAGATAGTGCATCCTCACCCCTAATAGGGTTAGTTGTAAAAGACTCCTAATAGGGTCTGACCCTTGACCAGGTCACTATACTAAAATCATTGTAAAGATCAACTCCTAACATGGTTGTAAGATGTTCTAACAGGGATCATAATACACTAGTGTAGTTCTTAGTGGGTGTCAATTCCCACTAAGGTTTTAACCTATTTGGGTTTCCCCGTAATCATATTTGGTGTTATGTGTTATGATTATTTATCTTACTTGCATTGATATTCATTTCAATACTTAAGCAAATAATTGAAGTTTCAAGATATTAGAAAAAAACATTAATATATAGAACATTGATTCACCCCCCCCCCCCCCCCCTTCAGTCTTCCCAATCCTAACAATTGGTATCAGAGGTTTGGTCCTCTACAGATAAGTTTAACCACTTGAGGAGATCATGGATAAGGGAGAAGTGAAACATCTGAAGAAGAATCTTGAAGCAACTCTTGAAAACCTTGACAGATCTAAAAAAGAAATTGAACAATTGAAAGAAAAGGTTAGTGATTCTTATGCAGTCATCAAAAAACTAAGAAAAGACTTGAAATATTGTTCCCCAAGAGACTTGGGGAAAATGGTTAAAAAGATAAATGAGGAGAACACATCTCTGAAAGATCAGATTGAAGAATTGGATGAAAAGTTACTTAATAATCAAGAAGCCTATGAAGAACGAGTCAAAGAAAACAAACAGTTGGATGAAGAACTAAGGCAAGAAAACATGAAAATATTAGAGTTAGAAAACATCAAGAAGCAAGTGGAATCTGAATTGACTGAAGCAAATATTCATATTGAAAATTAAACACAAGAAAGGATCTAATAGAGTTAGAGTTGTATGCACAAAAGATTAAAAGAGACACTGGCAGCATTGGATTCAATGAATTACAAAATTAGATTAATGACATGTGAGCAAAAAAAAAGCATTAGAAGAATCTATAGAAGCTAATAAGGAAGGAAATCATACAGAAACTTAAGATGAACCATCTAAGGATAAGCACAGGCTAGTAAAAAAAACTTGTTATGCTTGTAACAAGCATGGTCACATAGCAAGAGATTGTAAAGAGGTAAGACCTTTCAATGGTTATTGTTATTCATGCAATAAGTTTGTTCATAGAGCTATGAATTGTAGATCAAATCAAAGAAATTAGAATCAAGAAAATCAAAGAAGTCATCCACAATAGAATGTAAGAAATTATCAGAACATTATATGTCGGACATGAAATTATGTTGGTCACACAACTAAACAATATAGTATGGTAACCCACATGAATGCGCCAATGAATATCAGGCCTCCAGTTATTTTTCACTCATGTAACAAGGCTGGACACATCTCTAGGTTCTACAGAAGAAAAGCAAAAAGATAGGAAAGCCCTAAAAGTTAAAAGGATCAATAATGGATGAAGTGGGAGAAGTCAAGTTTGTGCAAGCTATAGAAGATGTGATCTTGATTTGGAAGGAAGAAAAGAAGGATAATGTTGATGAAATAGTTAAGGATGCATCTGTAATGGACACACCTCCTATTTATGGTTAAAATGACTGTCATGGTCATAGGGGGAGCTAGATTAGCTCTAGACCCCTACGCGGCTGGTATACTCACTCTCAGAGTATGTGCCCTTGGATATAACTTTTTGGAGACTAGTTGATGCTACATATGAAAGTGCACTCCCAATTCATAGCAGAAAGGAAGATTGAAATTTTATGTTAAGCCTTATGTTTACGCGACAACCATTAATGGCAGAAAGTTATTTTTAAGTCACCAAAGATCCTTTACTCACTCATTTACATTCAAGTTCAAGCCTTTGGAGAGCACAGGAGATTAAAGAAGTTTGTGTTAAGAGATCACATTTGATTTATCAGTGAAGAAGGTTGGAAGTTTTCTATGAAACCCTAGTTTAGTCATGATGTTTCATAACTTGTACAAACTGATTTGAAGTGATAAACCAAGTAATGGCTACTCCAGTTGTTTTTGATGTTGCTGAGAGGAAAAGATATATTTAAGAAGCATCACTTTAAGTCAAACCTAGATGATTTGGAAGGAGCGTTCTCTAGGACTCTAATGGTTGTAATGCATGTACAGAATATATGCACGTATATCTAATGTAAAAAGGAACCAGTAGGACTAGATAGAATCAGGGCACACATGGAAACCATGATGAATCTAGACAAAACATTCACTGATGAGCTCACATAGTTGGAAGGAAACCCCATTATAGAGTCTGCTATAGCTTATGAGCTCTATGAATCTGAGTGGATCAAGATCCTATTGAGAAGAATTCATGATGACCTATTCTAGATAGGTGAAGTTCCAAATAGTATCACCTCAGACCTAATCCATGAGATGATTGGTTTACCCAAGACTGACGCCTTCCTTCCCACTGGAAAGGATGTTAGAAAATCGGTTGAGAAAGCCTTCAAATCTCATAGTGATAAGTGCAGGGTGACAATTGAGCCCATTGAGGAGAAATACATCAAATTGATGTTCATGATAATTAGATACAAGTTCCAACATGCTAACAGGGTCAATAGTGTGTTTGCATCCATTATTCTAGTAGCTATCCAGATAGTAAAAGAGAATGGTGAATTCAACTTGTGTGAGATCTTGTGTACATATTTGATGGACAATATCAGGGTAATCAAGCATGATAAAAGTAAGATATTTAGGTTTGGATCACTAGTTATCTATATGTACTTCCATATAGTTGGTAAAGTGTCAGATCTTTACCTAGATAAGAATTTTCCCACAATGCCAGAGATTTCCTTCACGGCATCTTCAAAGAGCACCTTGAAAGACTTCATAGAATTGGAACTCAAAACATTTAGGATAAAGATTTAGAGAAGGTATAGGATACTTGAGAGTATAGTTGAGAAGTATAAGGATAGCATTTGTTTCATGGTGGAAATAGACATAACTTGTATGGAAGCTATCTATTGAGCCTAGAACTAAGTGGATTCATCTACTTGGTTATGAAGCGGTGGAACAGGTTTTGGAAGCATATGCAGAAGTTCTACTATCAGTGCCCAAGGATCCCAATGAGTCAAGATGGAGAACATTTGAGGAAAAGACAAGACATGTAGATGCAGTCTTAAACAGTGCAATGACCAAGAGGAAAGCCTCTAAAATCACATCTGAGATACTTAAGATGCATGGAATCACTCAAGTTGATCTAGATAAAGCTAGAGAAGCCAAGATAGGTATGAATATTGAGAGTGCATCCTCTGCTGAAGTCAAAATAGAGAAGAAAGATGACCCTAAGGAGAAGAAAGTAAAAATTGAAAAATCTGATGATTCAAAGGAAAAGAAGAGTAAGACAAATGATAACACTCATGCACCCATAGATACAATTGACCTAGAGTCCACTAAAGGATCACCTAAACCAAGTAAGATGCATAAGAGGAAGAAGAAAATAGCTACAAGCCAGCCATCAACAAGAGCCACAAGTAGCGAAGGTAAAAAAATGTTCAACCACCTCCTGAGATAGGATTCCTACCAATTTTCAAGTCTTGAGATCAAGAATAGTAGATGAAGGAAGGATTAATTAGGTAGAAAAGTTTTATGATAGATATCATGAGATTGACAATTCTGAGATTCATAATATGTTGATCAAACATATGATCAAATTTAAGAAAACTATTCTAGAACTAAAGACAAGCATTCCAGATAAAGTATGGGACATTTTGGATACTTTGAAAAGACAAGCTAGTGAAGAAGACTTTAGAATAAGAGAAAAAACACTAGATGATAACCTACCAGTGTTCTTAGTAGAAGAAAAGTCTTTATTATTGGAATTGGTCAAGCCACACCTCAAAACAAAGATGATAACTTTGAACATCATGAATAAGGATTATGAGTTGATAGCGAAGGAGAATGAAAAAGCCTTTGAGAAGGTATTTATGGAACACTGCATGCAACCAATATCTATGCCCACAACTCAAGTGCCTAGTGAGAAATCCAAAGTGTAAGAGGGCATAAATTCACCTATGATAGGTCCATAGGACTTGGCACCCATAGTGATTGTACCCATAGAAGCTATGGTATCTGTTCCCATGTCTGAAGCCAAGAAAGACACCATCATGATAGATAATGTTGAGATATCTATGACAACCATAGATAAGGACTTGGACAATTTCAAAGAGGCATTTGTGAGCATTGAGGAAGCATAAATTCTTTGTGGTGATAATTCACCAAAGAAACAAGAAGAAATTTAGATTGAGGACTTGAATGGACAAGAGGAAGAAGAGGACAAAGAAAAAGAAAAGGAGAACGGGGAAGAAGAGAAGAAAAATGATCCAATAGATAAACCATCTATTGAAGTAACTATAAAAGTGAAAATAGAAGTGATAGATAGTACACCTCTCACTCCTATTCCATCAATGTCATTTTTGTCAAGTTTGACCTCTGACACATCAAATCTAGACTCATGGGTAGAAGAAGACATGATCAAGATCGGTGTACTTGTGATGGAGAAGGTAAAGGAGAAATAGGTAATGAGGAACCCAATATTTGTTGAGTCAGTCAACATCCTAAATAGTTTACTACTTGAAGAGAAAAAGGTTACAAAGGTTCATTCAATAGATGATGTCAGTACCATCCTGACAAGCTTCAAGGCAAACTTCACTTGCCTAGAAGAATCAACAACTAAGGTGGTAAAAGGAAAGTATATTAACAAGAGATTGAATGAGCCAAAAATGAAATTTGCACTTGAACTTAGCTCTTTAAAGGTTGGTCAAGCCTTCTTGAAAGACTTTGCAGCTAAGGGAAGAAAGATCATAGCAGATTGTATGAACCAAGATAAATTGACTGCATACCTTTACAAGAAAATTCAAGAAATAGAAGCTATGATAGATGTAGTAAGGAAATAAGTGGAAGATCCCTCCACATATATAAATATGTGTAACATTGTATAACAAGAACAAGTGGATAAGATAGAGAAGGAAGAAAAAGAAATGTCCAAGATAAGGGTAAGGAAAACTCAGCTAAGAAATGCTCTTGTGCCCTCATTGGATGTGTTAAATTAGAATATCAAGGAGATCGATGCCACTATGGTGACATATGATCAAGGTCGAAGTTCAAGTTTGGAGAAGATGAAGAATTTGACATATACTTTATGTGCCCATCTCCAGACTGTAAATGCATTGACAACATTTTGGCAGCAAGAGATCCAAAACTTAAAGATAGCATATCTGTATGTACTCACCTTGTAAGTACTTGTAGATACACTATTTTTAGCACGTTTATCATTAATTTCAAATGGGGAGTAGAGTATATAAAGGATAATATGGATAAATGTATATGATGTAAAGGGGAGTATAGTATATAGCAGAAGGGGAGATATAAGTTAGAGTATATGTTAGAAAATTTTGTATACAGATACAATTAGTAACTTGGCCATATTCCTTTGTTGCCATTAATGAAAAAGGGGGAGATTGTTGGAAAGTTGACTATACTGATGTATATGACTATGATTTAGTTTTTTCATTATGGAAACAAAGTAATATGATGTTATGGAGTCAGCGCAAGCAGGTAGAACATTAGAATTTGTCTATGTATGGAAGACTAGACAGTCAACAGAGCACCGAGTGAACAAAGAATTAGTGCACATGTGTATGAAAAAGTTATGGCATGCACCCTTGAAGATAGGCTTGTTGGTATGTAGTCATGATAATTCTAAGAGAGCACGATTAGATGAGTCAGTATGATGAAGATAAAGCTAGATGAAGTGACACAGTCAGTAAGCAGCTGAACAGGAAAGAGCATGAAGATGACTATTTGTATTTTGGTTAGCAATTATAATATTGTTTTATAAAGCCTATGCACCTATTGTATTTAGGTTTTAGACATGTTAATATTATTGTTTGTAAACACACTTGAACCAATTCACTTGGAAGCATTGTATGTAATAGGTTGAAGGCCAACCTAGTTAATAGTTTTGTTTGTGCATATACATTAGACATGCACCTTTGTAATTAAGCATTGAAGAGAATATAGAGTTGATATAAGTAGAGAAAAAGTATGTGAAGAGTGGTTAGAAGTGAAGAGTGGTCAGAATTTTGTAGAGCTTTACAAGAGGCTAAATAATCAATGCACAAAATGAAATGATCTAACAAGAAGTGTCACAATAGCAATTCACCCTACATATATAGTGTGCTCCCAAATAGTGCGTCCTCACCCATAATGGTGTTAATTGTAAAAGACTCCTAACAAGGTCCAACCCTTAACCAGGTCACTATACTAAAAGCATTGTAAAGATCAACTCCTAAAAGGGTTGTAAGATCTTCTAATAGGGATCATAATACACTAGGTGCAGTTCTTAGTGGGTGTCAATTCCCACTGGGGTTTTTACCTATTTGGATTTCCCCGTAATCATATTTGGTGTCATGTGTTATGATTGTTTATCTTACTTGCATTTATATTCATTTTAGTACTTAACAAAATAAGTTAAGTTTCAAGATATCAGAAAAAGAATTAATATATAAAACATTGATTCAACCCCCCCCCCCTCTTAGTGTTCCCAGTCCTAATAATTAGATTATGTAACACAATTCAAGGTTGTGCATAATAGGCACTGAAACTAAAATACCTAGATGAGACACTCAAGGTACTTAAGAAATATGGAGGAATTTCAGGATTAAAACAACTTAAATATGAGAATAGAATTGATGAGGAAAAATAGAAGATTGATGAAGTTATTGTGTTTACTTTACATTATTTCAGAGCTACTCCAATTGAGATATCCACCCAAATATTTAATGAGTTATATTCAAAAATAGATGCAAGATGGAAGTATGCCTTGATATTTGAGAAGAAAATGAGGGAGATATCCCTTGCTATTATTTTTCCTAACTTATCAACAAGAGTAATTTGTTGTATATTGCTAATATGTTGGGGAGATGGTTGATACATTTAATATGTTTAATCACTACATTGAGTGATGTTGGAGCTCCTGCTATTTTCATTGGTGTTTTGTCACTGATGTCAACATATGTTTATGTGAAGAGAACATGCTAGTTACTACAGTGTACAGACATTGTATGGATTTTTTAGAATGTGTGAAGTCAGATGAGAGTACATGAAGATGGTGTGATCTTATATCCAAGATTGCATCATGTAATGTTGTGTATTGGTTGAGTTAAAAATGTTTTGGTGAAGACTAGTTACTGGACAATGACACTGGAAGTTGACAGAGTTAGTCTCTGTGCTTCTGGTATATCTTACAAAAGGTATAGAATCAGTGTATATGAGCTTAAAGGATAAAAGATAGAGTATTGAGGAATGTTCATTGGAAAGAAAAAGTCGCAGAATGCAGGATGACATCAGTTGTGGCATGTGTTCTAGAGGAGACCTATTTGGAAGCCGACTACAGAGGTGTAGCATGTATTTTGGTTGGAAAATGTAAATTAAGGATTTTAGTCCTTAATTATTGTAATATAATCATTATATACTAGTGTTAGATACCATGTTTATCTTAATAAGGGTTTATGTAATTATTTGTATATTAGGAAATCCTAATTGGCCAACCTAATCATGTAGAATGTAATAGGGTATATATGTAAGATCTTTTCTTTTGGAATAGGCATGTGAGAATGTATGTGATGTAAAGGAGATTGTGGAAGCTGTGAGCTTGTGTCTGTTAGACGTAGAGAAGAGGATTACATACGTACTTCATTGGAACTAGTCAAGAAAAAATAGTTATTGTCAGATAGTTCAAAAGATTGTGTATTTCTTCATAGACACTTATGTTGCAAACAATGAGTTTTGAAGGTGGATTTAACCTTCTTTGGGAAGTGAACCTAGGCAGTGAGCCCCCCCTCTTTTCTTGACTCCTAACATGGTTTTTCCTCTAACAAGGATTGTGTACTATAATATTTTAATATGCTCCTAATAGGGCTAGATCTTCTAACAAGGATACTATACTCTTAATACATCATTAGTGGGTTTTAATTCCCACCAAGATTTTACCTTTAATAGGGTTTCCTAGACAAAAAAATATTGTGTTGTTGTGTTGACATTCATTGTGTTCATTGGATTTGATATTGCCGCTATTCAAAGTTTAAAGTTTAATAATCTATAATACAACTAATTCACCCCCCCTCTCAGTTGTATTGTTCAATATTATTCCTAACAATTGGTATCAAAGCTTCTGGTCCTTAGAGAAAGCTTAATAGCTTGAGGTGATCTTGGAGCTAGAATAGAATCTGTGAGATTATTCTTGGCTTATGTTGCACATAAGAACTTCAAGGTATATAAGATGGATGTGAAATCTACATTCTTGAATGGAGATCTTGAAGAAGTGTATATAAATAATTTGATGGATTTCCTATATGCGAAGATGGAGGCATGGTATGCAAGTTTAAGAAGGCATTGTATAGACTAAAGAAAGATCCAAGGGCTTGGTATGCAAGGTTAGACAAATACTTACTAAGGAGGCCAATTTAAGGCCCATTTGGTTTATAATTTCATATGTTTTTATGGTTAAGACTTGGGAAATTTATAAGTTTTTCATAGACATATTTAGACTGCTTATGTTTTAAAATGTTGTGTGTGTGCACTTGGATGCTTTTAAGTTTAAATGAATATGCTAAATATATATGTTACATAGTTATGTGGAATGAAATCTTGTATGTTTCCATCTTGCATTTATTGGGTAGTGTTGTGGTCCCACAACCACGCTCCCCTTTCAGCCTTTTAGCTTTAGGGGCCTCCCTTCTACTTTTTGCTTGTCCTTTGTTTTTGGTATTTTATCCTTTTATTTTTTGGTTTTTTCTTAGTCTTTTCTAGGTTTTTGGTCTTGTTACACTTTCATACTTTTAGGCTTTCGAAAGTGTGGAAGTCCAAAAAGGTGAAGGTGGAGAAAACTCAAGTATCGGCCTTTTTGGCCTTGGAATTTTTTTAGACTTGTCAGAGGTTCGGAGTTTCAGAGGTCTGACTCCCAAAAGGAAGTTGGCCTTTCAGATCTTGTGGCCTTTCAAAGGTCTGACACCCCTGAAAAGCTGAAAGGCCGATTGATTGGGGTGCTGACGTCAGCCGCTAGGTTTGCCTATATAAGGCATAAGGTAGGTTTTTATCATTTCACCTTTTTGCTCTCGCCCTTTTAATCTTCAAAGTTTTCTGTGCACTGTGTGTTGCTAACTTGTCACCCTGGTCTTCTTTCATCATCGTCAAGTTCTTGCTTCTTATTTTTTGAGGTAGGTTCCCTCCCCCTCTGTTTCCTTCATTTTTTGTGTGTTTTTTTGTGGTCGTAGGCTAGGGTTTGTGTTTTGTCAAACTTTTCATCATGTCTTTAGGATTTAGGTTGTTTTTGTCAACCTTTTCAGCCTTAGAGATCACCAAGGTAGTCACCTTACATCCTCTTGGTGAGTTTATGGTCAAACTCACCGTCAGACTCATTTTCAAGTTTGACTGTCAAACCCAAGTTTCAGACCTTCAGGGTTTGAAAATTTCAAGCTCACAGATTTTTTTCAAACGATAAGTGAACCAAGTGCTTTTTCACAGCTTTCAGCATTTCAGTGTTGGCACACACTAAAAAATTCTATCCTCTAAAATGCCAAACTAGAGGACCCAATCTTTTGAGCAAATTCCCAAGTGTTGTTTTCAGCCTTTTGACCCTTTTTCATGTTGAAGAATTGTCTTCCTCGATTCAAAGAAACACATCACAATTTTGAACTAGAAAATAACCGCCAAGGTATCTCTTGGTTGATTTGGAGTTGTCAGCCTGCGAAGGTTTTGCACCTCTAATTTGTTGAAAAACCAAAGGAGGGTTTTTTCAAAGAAAATTCATGACAAGCCTCTTTTTAGCCTTTTTAGTCTTCCAAAGGTCTCCTACCCCCAAAGGTCTAAAAGGATGAAAATGTCTTCTATGGCCCCTTTTGAGCTTAATTCTGACAATGTACTTAGTTTTCTGAGTCCTCTTCCTATAGTGTTACTGATTCATATCTTGTCCTCTTTGTAGGAATGGCCAAGAAGGTAGTAGCATCACCCACCATGAAGTATCAGTTCAAGGGGTACCATCCACCTTCTAAGGTGACCAACTTACATGTAGGCATAATAGACATAAACATCAGGAATGTGAGTTGGAATGAATACCTCAAAAAGTGTGCCCAACTAGTGGGGCAATTAGAGGACTACACTTCCTTAGTACACTTCACTCTGGTGAACATAGTGGCTCACCCAGTATCTATCCTATCATTAGACCTGATTAACACACTAGACAACCACTATGTACCTGATGAGCATATGGTGAAAAATAGTGTTGGCAAAGTACTCCTGGACCTGAGGTTGGACAGCATTGAGGATGTCTTCTACCTCCCCAAATGGGTCGACAAGTTTTTCAATTTCCACATTAATAAAGGGGTGGAATTCTACAAGGATATCTCTAGGGCTCATGGCATCATAAATAGTGAGTATCTGATGTAGCCCATGCCCAAAAAACAAACTATATAGAATTGATATGAGGAGGGGGTATATGCAAGAGGATATCCAAGCTACAATCACTATGATTAGTAGAGAGTACGGGCTAGCAATGTCTTCTCAATTGGAACCATGGATGGTCCTACTCATCCAAAAGATAATGGAAAGGCAAGCAAAGTTTGATTAGGCCTCCATTCTGAGCCATAACCTTGATGAGTAGTTGGTCAAAGTGAAGATAGATCCTCATTTCTAAATGACATCTTATGTCATGTATCTGCTAGCAGCCAGGGAAATTTATCCAAGATTGACCAAAGTTGGGGCAATGGGAGAACAAAACACCTGGCCATCACACTGTATCCTCAATTGGTGAGGAAATATTTTTACACACATAATAGCCTAGATTTCAGAATTTTCAATGATGCTTTCGTATTTTCCATCATATACTCCATTGAAGGAGATTATGCTAAGAGATTGTTCGCTAAAGCAGTAGTGAAAGTAAAGGACCTTGGAGCATTCTATATATAGTTTTGAACCTTCACATACATTCAAGTGGCAGGAAGCACCCTAGCACCAAAGAAGTTACCAAAATACCCTTCTAACAAGGTAGTTCTCCTAGAGATCTTGAGGTAGTTATCTGATGCCCATGAACACATCAAGCATAAGAAGAAATATTGATGGGACTTTCCCATTTCTATCAACCCCCACTATGTGCTAGACATGAAGGTCTCCAAATCTTTGACATGGGAATGGGATGAATTCTCACTAGAAGCTTACAATTTGGTAAGGCCTTATTTTGACCCCATTGGTACATTCAACCATATAATGGGGAGGCATTATGTCCATGAGCCTCATGTGGAAGATCATTGGGAAAACTATATAGATGACTATGAGGTTGGAGTTTGTGACTACTGCCAGATGAGTCTACAGCTAGCCCGGGCCGCTCTTTCATTGAGAATCCCTTAGAAGGTGAGAGAGGTTGATTTCGAGGACATACTGGATTCCATCTACAACATAGACAAGGTGTATACAAGGGCTATCCTGAATGCAGAGGTAGACCAAGATGAGAATCATGATATTGAGTTTAGGGCCTGACATGTCATAAAGGTCACCAAATCATGGATTGACCATCCTTTCACAATGAAATTGGTCTCAATGAAACAACTCTCAGAGTAGCCCTCTAAAGAAAATAAGAAGAAAGGATAAAATATATTGAAGCCACAGTTCAAAGAGGCTACTCCTCTAAGGCTAGAGACCATATATAGGCATGAGCACCCCATTGCATATGGTCCAACCACTCACTCAAAGAAGGTGAAGACAAGGATGACCGGGAGAATTGCACCACTAGATATGTCTTCATCTAATGGCCATGATTCCCTGAGTGTGGGAAAGAAAACAAAATTCAAGATCATATGACCCAAGCTGGTTGGAGTAATCAAAGGGAATGTATACAAGAGGAAGAAAGGCTCAACACCTAAATAGATGGATACCCTACTAGAAGAAGATGAGGATGAGTTGTGTTAGCACCTAGAAAAATTTCATGGCTATTTGTCTTTTTCCTTGGTCTTTGCAATGTTTTTCATGTCTCTGGCCTCATACCCTAGGTTCAAAAATTCAAAATCTAGCCATTACATTGGAAAGCCCTTGTCTGCCCTGGCCTTGTTCTAATTTTGTTCTAATTTTGTCTAATGCATGATGATTTTATTTTCCCTAAGTCTAGCTATCTTCCGTAGTAATTTTTCCCAAGTTTCACCCTTTAAAATTGTGTGGTTGTCATTGTTTCGCAAGACTGCAGGTTGTCAAAATTTTTGACAAGTGGTATAGTGATGAAGCACCATCTGTCCCAATGGGCCTAGTATCTAAGTCTAAAATTCATGATCTATAGTTGGCATGTGATCTCATGGAATCTTCTTCCCCCATGAGATCATGCGCTAGCCGTCAGATCCTCCATCATGTTCATGCTGACTGGAGTGGGTCCACTGCCAAGTGTGCATGGGTGGTACTTGTTTATTGGTTGCAGAGCAGTGAGGTGGAAGTATGTCAATGGGACATAGTTGCTGATGTGTCTTTGAGGGCTCTGACATCTATAGAAGATCTATGGTTGGCGTATGATCTTATGGGTTTTTTCAAAGCTACAAGATCTTACACCAACCGTTCATTTTTCTTTATTCTCAGGTGACAAAAGAGGGTGGGCCATCTAACAGTTGGAGATGACATGTGTGATTTTCATTGGTGGAAGGGATAACGATGTAGTGAGCCCAATGCTAGGTGTTGCAGAGTTGTTTTATTTTGATTGGTTGGCATGTTTATGACTGGGATAGTGTTAGTGGGGCCAGTGTTTCTAAACAGGTTAAAGTACTATAGGATCTTATAGTTGTCGTTATACCGCTAGGGTAAGATGCACAATAATTAAGTGTGCAATATAATGATGACCGTCGATCTTGTCTAAGGGAGATGCTTTGCGTTGGGTCTGATATGCTTTGTGGCATTGACTTGCTTGATTCTCATTAGTTGTTGACTGCTAGCATGGCAAAGACTTTTCAAAAGGTTTATGACTATTATTAAGAGCGAGGTAAGCCTCCCAATTTGCTAGGAAATAAAAGAATCGATGGTCACATTTTAACTTCTATCGGGATAACCATTGTATTTCAAATTTGAATTTTTTGGAGGTTTTCCACAACAAGAAGGACTGAAATTGAATGCTTTTGTAGCCAGATTTCATAGAATTTTTCCAACTATTGCAGTGTGGTACAGGGTGTTCCATGATCATTTGTAGGGGATTTTTGTACCATGATGGTGTTGCTCAAGGCATGTTACAGGTGGGAAATTAGATCAATAAGTCTAATAGATTCATGATTCTTGGTACAGATCAAAGAATTACCATTTATGAGGATCATTCTGGGATCTACTTTCTCCAAGTTACTTGGGTTTCCCCCCCTCTTATTAAATTTTTGACTATTTCGAGTTGGTCTGGTGGGTGAAACCCTAACCCTAGTCATCTGTAGCTTGTTGCATCCTATTTTGGGATTTCAAGATGACTAGGGGGTGTATATATTGCAAAAGTTTTTTTGTATTAGGTTGTTGTTGATGTTATATTGAAATTTAATGTAAAAGACTAAACAAGGAGAGCTTGGATTTTGTGTCTTGTTCCTAGCATTTGTCATCTTGGTAAGGTATTGATTCTGAAAGTTAATGAGAATACACTCGAATTCCTATCTCAAACTTTGATTGTCTTCTTGTTTTGATTGTGGATTCATATATGTTAAGGTCACAAAGTGGATTATCATATGGTAAACAAAGAGTATTGTGAAATTATCTTGGAGTTCCTAAAAAAGTTGGGATTAAAGTCTTTAGGGTGATTTCAATGAGTTCATTATTGAATTGGAATTTGATGATTAGGTTTGGGAGTGAGAGGAGTAATAGGCAAAACACTTATTTTGACTTCAAGTGTGTTTGAGTTAAGGTTTTAGTTGATAGATGTTATCAAGTGACTCATTTCCCTGGGTTAAGGCACTGATCTATTCTTTGGAAGCAATCCATCATCATCAATCACACACACATATAAATGATAAAATCTTTAATCAATTAGTAAAGGGGGATAAATGTCTATTAGTTAGTGGTTCCTTTCAAGAAGTGAATCCAAGGTACACCCACCTGAGCATCTTGGCTCAAAGTGTAGGAGGATCTCCTTAATCCTTGTTAATTGGCCCTTTTCCTTGTAGACTTTGGAGTGGTGATAGAGTTAGTAACATTTAGTTGTCAATCATAGTGTAAACCTACAAGTAGAAATGAAGAGGGGAACCAACAAAATGGTGACTCTACTAGGGAGAGTCTAGAGATAAAAGTTATTAAGTGGACTCTTGTTTTCCTATTGTATTCAATTAAAAGATTTCCCACTTTTGTGGGTGGTGACTCAAATGGTTAGAACCAGTGTTATAGATTGCAAATCATGGACAAAAGAAGGAATACTAGGTCCTTTGTCAAGAAAAATATAGAGGTTTCTCTAGAACAATTACCTAGACAAGAAAAGAAGAGTTGGATTAGAATAAATGGTGAGTCTACTAGTTCCCCCATGAGAGAACAAAGAAATATTAAAAGTAGAGCACCACTTGTATCCTCTCATGAGGATGATTCATAGCACAAGAGTTCTAGAATAGATAGTGGTTGCTCTGAAGATAAATTTTATGATACCCCAGAGGTAGTATTTCAAGATAAGGGTTCATTACCTATAGGTCAAGATGAACAAGCTAGAGAAATGGGTTTTGAAACTAATTTAGATCTTGATGAAGATATGTTCATAAGGGAACCCATGAGACCAAGGCAAGTCCATTTTCCATATCAAAGTCTCACTGATATGGATGTGCCATCAGGTTCGAATGATATTATGATAGACCCACATGATTTGAATGCACTAAGATTACAGTTGGCAAAGCAAGATACCATACATAAGAGGTTACAAAAGGAGAGAGAAGCTAAAAAGGTGAATGCTCTAATAGAAAGAGAGTCTCTTCTTAGAAAAATTAATGAGTTGAAGGAGAGAAACAAGATGCTTGCTTCTGCTCCTAAAACTTTGCAACATGATGTCTTTGGTGATCTTGATGCTTTGAGAAGTGATCAGGAGCACTTGCTTTAAGACCATGAGTTTGATAAGGAAGGCCATGTGGTTAGACAGGTTCAATGTTATGCTCCCCTCCCTAAAGATAAAGGTGGGCATGAGATCACTAGGCCTGTTGTTGTAGTTCATAAAAAAGGAAAGAAAAAGATGGTGGGACATCAAGCAAGAAAATCATTGACAATACGAGGGGTCCCACCACCCAATTCAAATAAAGATACAGAGACAGAGAGAAGAAGAAAAGAAGATGAGGACCTTCCAAGAGAATTAGAAAGAGCTAAAGTTGAAGCCTCCATTACAAAAAAAAGAAGAAAGATCCAGTTCTTGAAGGCTTCATATGCCAATGCTGTTGGCCCATCTGATACTGAACTAGGTATGCCATCTATGACTACTACTATTCCTCTTAGTAATGCCACTACTAGTTCATTTCCTTCATCTGCTAAGATAAATATTGATCCTAGGTAGCAGTTAAATGCACAAATAGATGGAAATGTAAATGTTGATTCTAGGGTTAACACAAGTTCAAGTTTTCAAATAAGACCTATGCAATTAGAAGGCTATAGGCAAATTAGTTTTGATGGAATACCTGGCTACCCGAATGCTTTTCCAACTGATATAAGAGATAAAATACCTAAGTTTGCTTGTAATAATGCTATTAGTTGTGAAGAACACATTAGGTTATTTGTTGATGTATTGAATTATTATGAGGTAGAGCATGAGGATGTAGTCATGAAGTTGTTTTTTCAATCTTTGGTGGAGGATGCTAGAGATTGGTTCAAGAGACTCCCTAACCGGTGTATTGATACTTGGGATTCTTTTGAGAGATGTTTTAAAGAGCAGTATGGTGACAGGCTTGATGCTAGTTTCATGTTGAATGAGTTCAACACTATAAGGAAGAATCAGAATGAGTGTGCAGTTGAATTTAATATGAGATTTTAGAAGGGTATGCATAAGTTGTTTCAAGTTATGCGGTTAGATGACAATGTTTGTTTGAACACATACTTCAATGCCTTTGATGGAAATATGGGATACTTGTTGAGGGACAAAGAACCAAGAACTCTTAGAGATGATTTTAGGATTGTTGTCAACATTGAAAACAATATGAAAATATCAAGAAAATTGGGTGGAAAGAGAGATGATCTGAAGTTGTTTGGGGATAAAAAATACAAAAAGGATAATGAAAGAAATGTTGGAAGTAAGAAACAAGAGGAAGAAAAATTGGACAAGGTGTTAAATGCATTGAAGGATTTAAGAGCACCTGCTAATAGAATTAATAATGCTCTTGCCAATTATAAGCCTCAATTCAACAATAATTTCAGTAGGCAAAATAGATTGCAGAACTATCCCTACAACACCCAATGGAAGGATGGCAAGCCTATTGTCCTTGTTGCAAGAGGAACTAATGATAAAGTTGTCCCTGATCCTTTGCAAAGATCCTTTGTAAATGTCATAGAGGATACACCATGGTGTACAGCTTGTCAGTCCCCTCATTCTGCAGAGCATTGTGTGGTTGCTCAATCCATGTCAGCATACCAAGGTGATAACAATGAGGAGTTAGATCAAGAAGGAACTCATGATGATGTTGGATGCAACATGGAACTTCATATTTAAGATATGAAGATGATTCTGATATTAATGAAGAAGAAGATGTGTGTTTTAAGAGACACAATAGGGCCTTGTTCCATCAGGAGGTCTTTTCTGATAATGATGACATTGATGAAAAGGCATGTAACATGATTTCCTCCTCAGAAATGATAAATTTGAGAAGACCTTCAAAGGAGGAAATGGATAGAATTACTACAGAAATGATTGCCCAGGTGCAAACTAGAGGCATGGTGGCAAGGAATACAAATGAGAAAGTTGCAGGAATGTTTATGAAGAACACCAACTCTGGGGAATTTAGTGGAAATAGATCAAAAGATGATCAATTAGTAAGGTTAAAAAATGTAAAGGGTAAGAAGTGGGAACCTAAGGGAGTTGGAATTGAAAAATTTTCTAATGAAATAGAGAAGCTAGTTAAAAAAATAGCTAAAGATGAAAAGGTAAAGGTCACAGCTACAACTAACATATTAGATAAACAAAAGGACACTAAAAAAATGCAGATTGAGGTTCCTTCCTCTACTCCTATTGATATGTTAGCTATATTATCTCATATCACAATTAAGGTGCTCCTATTGATTGAGGTTCCTTCCTCTACTCCTCTACTTTTTCCACATAGGGTGCTCCATACGACCCATTTAATGCTTTCTCCAATCCTACTTGGTTCACCAAAGAGATAAAGCCAAGGGTCAAAGTGTACATAGATGATGAGGCTGATATGACTGTGCTAGGGAAAGCCTTCCACCAAACAACATCAATTACCTGAGAAAGAACATTGTCTTATGTAACACAAGATCAAGCAGGTAGGTGGAAGGCATAGGTGGTTGTTCCCATAATGGATGTCAGTATAAGTGAGATTACTCTTGATGACTATGTGTTGGAGGAGGTAGACTTGGGAGAATCAACTAAAGAGGGTAGAAAAACCTTGGCTACTCTAGGATTGAAGCATGCCCTCAGCTTCATGGACAAGGATGAGGAAAGGATAAAGGCTCTGGTAGAGTAGAATGAAACTATGAAGAGGTTCATTTTGAAGACAGTGGGTCCCATTGACCCTAATAACCCCGAGGCCTCATTACAGGAAATTTTGGAGAAGAGGGGTGAAATAAACATAGATATACCACATTCTTTTGTACAAGCTTGTGATGATTGGAAGTAGGATCTTGAACAGTTAGCTAGTTTATCCCTCAGGAAGATTCTAAGGCCTCTTCATGGAATTTTGATGGGAATAACCTCTCTAGTTGAGATTATGAGTGAGGAAAATAGTGTGGAAGAGATGATTCTAAAATAGCAGAAGGTGCTCGATGAGCTAACAGTAATAAGGAAGCAACACTTCCAAGTTTTGGTAAAAATATACGAAGGATCAGAGTTAGACAATTTTGAGCAGTGGATCTAGGAGATAGTAGTTTCTTTAGCCATATTTGAAAAGGTTCTCAAGAAGTTGGATAAAAGGAGGGATAACAACTTTCTTTTTGTAGAAGAGTTGCATAATTTCTTTAAGGTTCTAGACCTAGATCTATACAATGAAGAGGACAAGAAAATAATGAATTCAATAAATGTGATCATCAACCAGTACCTAGGGATATTATGGGGATTTAAAACCAAGGAGGACCTCCAACAAATGCTATCTCGAGAAGAAGAAATTAAGACTTTTGTAGAAGAATTGATTGCCTTCCAAGATAGGCAACAAGAAATCCTTCAAGGGATTAAGATGCCTAACTTTGATGAAGTGCTGGAGATTGTAGATAGATTCAAGAAAGAACATCCAGAAGTGCCCCCCATCCAATGAGCATCTAGTCCAAGTCCAGCCAAATTTTGTGTAAAAAAAATGCAATTCTGACACTAAGCCACTTTTGTAGAGCCTAATTTTCTACATTTCGGCCCTAGAGATTTTTTGGCCACCAACAAGTCTGAAGTCAAAAATTTTTGGAGGAGTCACAACACTTAATCAATTTTGGAGCTTGAGTTTTTCGTACCAATTGTCGAGATTTGGGTGTTTTTCTCATGTCCAAAAGTTAACTCCAATTATCTTAGAGATCATTTTCCAGTCAACTGGGCTCCTTTTTTGGGATTGTTTGTGCATGATTTTTGGATCTCTTCTAGTTGGGTCCATGTGGAGAAGCCAAAGCCAAAGATCAAGGGTAGAAACATGAAGATTATCAAGTGCATGCATGAGCTCCAGTTCCATTTTGAGTTATTTAATGCATACTTTATTTAGAGTTTTGTAATGCACGAGGTTTAATTCCATGCTAGGGTAGTTTAGATAAGCTTTAGAAATAATTTCTTTAATGAAATCTTTAGTTTAGATTTACTTTCAAGTTTTAGTTGTAGCCAAACCCTAGCTATGAAAATAAGAGCCCAGCTCTATAAATTGCAATAAAATAATGTAATGAAGGTTGGATTTATCATTAATACAATATATAGTTGGTGCTTCATTCATCGTGTGATTTTTCTACTATCTATGTGAGGTTTATGAATGTGTGAATTACTCATTCTTTTATTTCAAAGAGCCAATTGATTGTTTAATGATTTTAAGTCTGTGATCTATTAGTTTGGTGTTTGTTGGTATTGCGTTGTTGTGTTGTGATGAATCTTTGAAAAGATTATTCTTTGGTGCTTGAAGATTAACTTGTCTCACGTGTGGACACATCTGGGGTGGCTTCATGATTTGATGAGTTTTGGCTTATCATACGTCTGCATTTGTTTAATTTTGTTGATGGTTGGATCCATTTAGCCAAAGATTGTGACATGATCTGATCTCTATTTTTTGGGTTTCTTCATCTTCTTGGTTATTTAATTTGCACGGTGATGCGATGCTAGCATATGTCCATTAGGTTTCCTTTTCATCAATTTCATTCAAAATTCTTGTTACCCTACATCTTCTAACCTTCCTTGCAAGTTATTTTTAGTAGATCAATTAATTTAGCATTGTTTTCATCCTAGATCTAAAAATCATATCCAAAAAAAGAGATATCTTGGTTTCCTAAGTTTGTTTTATAGTTTCCCTTGAGAGAAGAACTAGAAAAGGCCTCCTTGTTAACATATTCATATTTGTCTTCCATTGAGCTATCCAAGTGGTTGAGACCCAAGCAGAAGGAACCTTGAGATTGATTCCATCAGTCTTCCAAGAGGGGAATTTGCTCACATTAATTCCTAGTCATTGTCTTCATGTAAAAATGACGCTCAACAAAAGTGGCACTAGAAGGAAGGCCCTCAAAAGGGACACCCCAAAATATTAAATCTTTCTCTCCCAAGAGGTTTCAATGAGTCCTTAGATCTTCACCCAACAAAGGGGAGTTCCTTGAACTTATAGAGTTTTGCAGACCTCGTAGCAATAGAACAAAGCATAGAGAGGGTACTTCAGATCATCTGAATCTTCCTCCATTTCCCACCATTGTTGCCCTGCCTACTGCTCCTCCACCACCAGCTCCAATGGCATTTTTTGTGAATGCTCAAAGCTCTCCATTGGACCTAAAAGGACAACTCCATCAGTTGCCCAAAAATCTTGAGAAATTATATCCATGTTTCATCTATGGAGAATCCAGGATGACAAAAGAACATGTCCGTGCATTCAAAGAATTATGCAATTGAAAAGAGATTTCTCATCAAGACGTCGTGTGTCACCTTTCCCCTACACACTAGGGGAATTTTCATATAATTGGTATCTCAACTTGCCACAAGGATCTATTGCCACATGGGTGAAATTTGAAACAAAATTCCTTAATCAGTTCAAAATGTATGTGGATCCAGAAACTATCCATCACCAATTCATCTTGATGAGAAAGGACCTCAACTAATCAATTGCTATGTTCAATCACTACTTTCACAAAATGTACCATAATCTTGAGACTCCTTATACTATATTGGTTGGGGCTGCTATACAAGTGTACCTACGAGTCTTAGATACACTGACATCTATATTTCTGCAAAGGCTGCCTCCAAGTAACATAGACACTTTAGAAAAGGTGTGCAATGAAGCTATCTTGTTTACCCAAGAAATGGAGCCACAAGTGGGTGGAAACTATGGTATTCCACAAAAATTGGGGAGCACTACAGAAACTAGTCCATTCACAGCAAATAATCAACTTCCAATGCAACATGCCCCAAGGATCAATCTAGTGCCAGCTCTGTATGTTGCTGCCCCATTGCTGGCCATCACATACCCATGGTATGATATGCACAAGGCTTCCTTGTGCAAACAAAAGACTATTGTCCCAAATGAACCAAATCAAGCTCTAGTGAACAAGTTAGATGCCATGAAGAAGACATTGTCCTAGTTGACAGGAGAGATTACTCAGATGAAGCTCAACCCATCTTAGAACTAAGGGAACTACCAATGCCCAACTTCTACCTCAAATACCTAATTCCAAAATCAGAATTGTAATTATGGCAATTATAACAACAATAATAATAACAGTGGTGGAGGTTATGGGAATGGTTCTCAAGCTAAATAGTTTGGAAAAAAATGGACAAATAGAAAGTGGAACATGCATCCAAATAATGGTAGCATACCCTCAAAAAATGCCAACTTCTTCAGCTCATTAGAGGCTAACTTTACCCAAGGTCCTAGCATGCATCAACTAGATTATGGGTATAGGGGTGAGTCTAACAACCAACAAGCCAAAGATCCTGAGAGTTCCCAACCCCACTTCAGTGCCATGGTTTTTTAATTATATGATCCAAGTATAGGTGGAACTCCTTTCAATGACGGCAAGGAGGAAGAATTTTTCTTCCCATTCAATCAAGAAAATCAACTAGAGTATTTTGAGGTCCATGCTTTCCAGAACAATAACAGAATTACTTATAACCTGATAACTAGGAGAGAACCTCTAACGGATGGCATTCCCCTAGGTATGCAGCCCACTCCACCTGATTCAAAGGCTAGCAATAATCCTACACCCCCGAGGGGACCTAATGCCACTGTTGTTCAGGAAACACAACACCAACCTACTATTTCAAAAAATCTAGTCTGGGCCAATGAAAAATATAGTGCAGTAGAGGAACTAAAGAAAGTTAGAATGAACATGTCCATGTATGATGTACTTAAAATTTTTCCCACTCAAAGAGAGGCTCTCCTGAAGTCACCGAATCATTCCAAATCAGCCTCATCTAGCAATAATACTAAAAATGTATCCAACATGAACATGGCAGAGGCAATGTCAACTATGTTCAAAGATAGGGTAGAAGTACCACCATTACTACATAGCCTCAAGATATTTGGAAGGAACTTGCACAACTGTTTAATTGACTCAGGAGCTTCATGTAACATGATGCAATTGTCCATTTGTCAAAAGTTAGGAATGAACTCCCAACCAACTAATAGGGTGGTAATCCAACTTGACAAGACACAGGTCAAAGTCATTGGGGTCTTGAAAGATACACGCATACAATTGACAATTGACCCCAAAATCTAGGATTGCATTGACATACATGTGGTGGACATCCCAAAAACTTATGGCATGTTGCTTAGTAGAGAACGGACTTGATCTTTGAGAGGATGGTTCTCCATAGACTTTACCCAACTTTGGCTACCATGGAAAGGGCTCAATAACTAGATTAAGACCGATGCAAATCCCAAGCTCAAACAAATGATAACCAAGTATAATGCCCTAAATGAAGTATCATTCTCACAAGCTGATCTAGGAGTGTATCATTTTGACAAGGCATTTATGTTCCATCTCAAAGAAGAAGAAGACTCAAGCAGTAGCCCTGTCTAGGAGTTAGTAAGTACCCAAATCCTTGAAGAGATCCTCAGAGAATTCATAAATGGCACGATGAAAAACATGAGACATCTTGGCCAAGATGCTAACCCAAACATACTGAGGCTACTAGGGTATTGTCATCTCCATTGGACAAACCACTCAGAATTTATGTGCTAAGACTACCAAGAAGTGGTGGTCCAATTAATGAGCCAGATGTCTGACACATCTAAACTCACAAAGGATACAATGATAAATTCAAATAAGGATGGGTCTCCCCTTAGCAAAGAACCTCAGAGTTCCACAGTTGAACATTTTATACAATAGGAATGGAGCTCTTATGATGACAGCTACCTGCCTCCATGTTGTGAAGTTTGGCGCAACACCAAGGAAAAAAAAAATGAAGTGGGTTCCAGTTTCAAAAAGAGAATATTTAGACAAAGAGAAGTGGAGAGTCCCAAGTAAAAAATCCTTATCATTACCCAAAGTCCCTATGGAACCCCAAATCAAGAAACCTCTTCTAGAGGTAGCTCTAGAACCCCAAGTTAAAACATCTTTCAATAAGAATCACTTAGTCTAGAAAGTTTAGTTCGATGGCTCCAAGTGTAAGCTAGGAGTAGGAGATAGGATTGAATTAGTTAACCCTTGTAGGTGTTCATATTATGCTACTTACCAATTGTAATTCTATTGCACCAACAATGTTGTCGAGTATGAGGCTTTGGTTTGGGTTCTTCTCTTGGCACATGAGAAGAAAGTGAAAGCACTAGCCATAGAGGGTGACTCACAATTGATAGTTTGGTAGATCAAGAGCCAATACTCTTGCACTGACAAATGATTGGTCTCCTATTGCAATCATGTATGGGATCTGATCAAAGATTTTGAAGCTTTCAACATTCAAAGTGTCCCAAGGAGAAAGAATATTATTTCTGATGCTTAAGCAATATCTGCAAGCTCTTTACAACCACTAGAGAAGTCCAAATTAAAGAAACTTTCCATGGAATTAGTGGTTGTACCTAACAACATCAAAAACTTCCAGTTATTGCAAGATGATTAGTAGCTATTAGAATTTATCATGAATGTTACAATCTTTGACAAGTAGAGCATTGATGAAGAGGATGAAATAGAAGAGTTGGACGACTTAGGGATCTTGAACTTGAAGACCAACTCCATTTTGAAAGGTATGGTAGCTCTAGAAAGGATTTTTGATAAAGATGAACATGCCCAGGAGAGATGGAAAACATCAATAGTAGGTGGAGATGATTGTGAGCTCTACAACTTAGGTACACAACTCGAACCCAGGGAAGTCTGCATTGGTAAGGTCAACACACCAGAAGAAAAAAAATAGATGGTCGAGCTTCTCACTGAATACAAAGATGTCATAGCCTAGTGCTACAAAGATTTGAAAACTTATGATCCTAGAATTATCATTGACAACATTCCCTTGAATCCAGATGCTAAGCCTTTCTACCAGAGACAAAGGCTGGTGAACCCTGTGATCAAACCGGTCATCTAGAAAGAAGTGCAAAAGTTGCTTGATGCCAAAATAATTTTCCCTATCTGACATTCAACTTGGGTTGACAACCTTGTCCTCGTGAGAAAGAAAAGTGGAGAAGTTTAGCTCTGTGTAGACTTCAGAAATTTGAACAGGTCCTCTCAAAAGGATAATTACCTATTTTTGTCCCTTGACAAAGTGTTGCAGGTGGTCAACTATTCCCAAATGATGTCTTTTCGAGATGGTTACTCCGGATATAACCAAGTTATGGTCAAAGAAGATCACTTGAAACCATCTTTCACAATGAAATGGGGGACATTTGCTTATTGTCATATGTCATATAGTCCAATCAATGTAGGAGCCACTTTCCAATGGCTTATGGATGAGGCATTTAAAGGCTTGGTCAACAAATGCATTGTTATCTATATGGATGATCTCACAATTTTCTCCAGGAATCATACTGATCACATTGAAGATTTACGAAAGGTCCTGAAAAGGTATTGATGTTACGAAATTTCATTAAATCCTAAGAAGTGTGTCTTTGGAGAGACTCAAGGCAAGCTCCTCGAGCACATCATATCCAAGACAAGCATCTCAATTGACCTCGAGAGAGTTGAGGCTATCCTCAAATTGGTTCCCTCGAATAGCAGAAAGGAGTTGAAATCATTCTTTGGGAAAATCAACTTCATCAGGAAATTCATCAGTGGGTTTGCAGAGATAGTGTGTCCATTAAATGATATGTTGAAAAAAGATATTAAGGTTGAATGGAGAACTCAGGCTAAAGAAGCCTTTGAAGAAATCAAGACATCCATTGCCACTGCCCCAGTTCTGGTCAACCCCGATTATCTTCTACCATTCAAGGTTTATTCCTTTTCTTCTGAGCATTCATGTGCAAGAATCCTCACATAGAAGAAAGAAGGGGAAGATGAATGACCAATAGCTTTCATGAGCTATCCACTAAAAAAGGTAGAGCTCAAATATCCAAATCTGGATAAACAATATTTTTCCTTGGTTAAGGCTATCAAGAAATTTAGACACTACATCCTTTGAAGCAAGGTCATTTCCATTATTCCAGATTTGATAGTCAAGTCTCTGTTGATGCAAAATGAACTAGGAGAATGAAGAGGGAAGTGGATGGAAATATTGTAGGAGTTCAACATTGAGATCCAACTAATGAAATTAGTTAGAGGTCAAGGCCTTACCAAGATGATGGTTGAAACAAAACAAGGTTTGGTGTGCTAGGTGTGCACCCACGAAGGAATAGTCATTGATGTATGGTATCAAGACATAGTCTACTATTTGTTACAAAATTATTACCCAGGTGGATTGAATGGTTCCCAAAGGAGAGCACTGAATAATGAGAGAAGTTCATACATGTTCAAAAATGGGAAGCTCTACAAATAAAACTATGATGGACTGTACCTATGATGTTTAGATTGAACAGAAGTTGAGAATGTTCTCATAGAATTTCATGATAAATATGGTACTACACACAGATCAATGAAAGCTACTGCTCATCAAATACTGAGATCCATCTATTATTGGCCAACTTTGTTCAAAGACACCCATGAGCACATGCACTCTTGTCATGTTTGCCAAACCAGCGCCACCCAGGAGAAATGACTAGTGATGCCCCTACAACCTATTTATGAGGTGCACCCTTTTCCCCAATGGGGGCTGAATTTTGTGGGAATGATCAATCATCTGTCCTCTGTAGGGCACCGATACATCTTAACTGCAACTAATTACTGCATGCACTGGACAAAGGCACACATTATGAAGAATTGTACCACTAAGGTGATAACCAAGTTCCTAGAAGAGTTTATCATCATGAGGTTTGGCATGCCTTTCCTTCTAGTATGTGACAATGCTCCATATTTCTCTTCTACAAGTCTCATTCAATGGGCCTTCAAAACTAGGTAATTCTAAAATTCTCATCCAATTACTACCCGCAAGGGAACATAGTTGCCGAGTCAACCAACAAGAACCTAACCACAATGATCAAGTGTCTGTTCACTAATAGAATTTAGCAAATAAATGACTACATGACTAAAAATTTTAGTCACATGACTAAAAATTTTAGTCACGTGACTAAAACTGATCATATTCTACTAATTTTTTGCAATTCACAAGTATAAATGACCAAATAAATGACTAATTTGATCATCAGGTTATATCGCAAGGTTAGAAAAATATAAATGACTAAATAAATGACCAAATAATTAGTCACCCCTAAAAAATGACTAAATGAATGATTATTACTCCTTTATACTAACATTCAGTAATATCATAGACTTATATACTTAGAAGTTGCATTTCAATAGTAATGTTTATTCACCAATAGGATAGATTGAAGGAAGTTGGGCAGGATCCAATGCTTGAAAAAATTAACAGAGTCTTTTGATATTGATGCTTGCTTTGCTGCTAGCTTTGCTACTAGATCTCCCACTAGTAGAATTCACATGATCTTGGAACTTGTGTTTGAAAGGGGTAGTACCAAAATCCATCAGCTAGGATCTTTGCTAAACCTTGAACATGAAATTATCTTTATTGAATTTGAATCATAGAATCTATTCACCTGTATAGTTAGAACTTTTGTTTGAAAGGGGCAATGTCAAAAGACATCAACTAGGATCTTGCTATTCTATGTGTGCTCTAATATTTTTGATAAAAACCTTGTTATGAAGTCAATGGTATGAAACAGGGTCAATGAGTTTTACTGAAAAACTACAAGTTGAATCCTATAGTATTAATATCACAATTTGACTTAGGTTTTTCTCGATGAGAAATACCAAGTTGCTTTACTAAAGGACATTATCCAATAGAGTAGCATTTGAAAACAAATTAAAAAAATAAAATTAATAGAAAATATAGATTATAATTATCAATTTTTTAAATATTAAATATATTGATTGTTATGTATTTTTTAATGTTTAATAAATTACTAATTAAAAGATGCTCTCTTTCTATCATTAACAAACAACTTAATTCTAGATACCCTCACTACTACATAAGAAAGTGTTTTAAGACATTTATTAAAGACAAAATTAATATTTTGTCTTAAAAACATAAAATATTATTTTAGTTATTATAAGTTAAAAATTAATATTTTTAAATTGTCTTAAATTTAAAATTAAGACAAAACAAAACATGCATTTTCCAAAACAAAAAAAAGAAACAGCATGCATTTTCATCGTGCGGCAAGCGGGAAGGGTAGAGGAATGGCGGGGAAGTAAATTTTTGGCATGTTTTTGGATTAACAGTCAAGCCAAAATTTGCATCCTTATTCTCTCCTATCCATGGCAAAGATGTGAAAGGATTTACAACAAAATTTGCTCCTTAGTTGAGAGAATAGCTTGAGGGTATGTCTTCTTAAGTAATGAAATAATTTCGGATTTATTGTTTAGGGTTTTTTTATCAGATAATGCAAAAAAATATGGTTATTTGATTTAAATACAGTCTCTTTGATTGCTCAATGCTTTTTTTTTAATGATTTTGATAGTGTTTATGTGCAGGGTAAGAGGGAGCTTCAATTTTAGTGTTAAGAATTTCAGCATTGCGGTCTAAGGTGGAGTCGTACCTTCTTTGTTTGGTTTATAATTCTCATTATTTGGAGCTAATATAACCATTTTAACACCCAATCCTTGATACATAATATTGGGAAGGGTCACTGCAGACGAAGGCTGCCCTTAAAGTGAAAGTCTTGGTTCATAAAGTATCTACCAATTTTTTCAGGTAAGAACATTCTCACAAAAGAAAGGCCTGGTTAGATAAAATGGGTAGGAGATCGGTGAATCTAAGGAAGGTACTACAGGAAAATTTGGCTGTCACTTTGATTTATCAATGCCTTTTCTTGAGTGGGTTTAATTGTTTATAGTTTTTTTTTTCTCTTGATTTGATGTTATTTTAAGTCTGTCAGACTTCAAAGTAGGAGCTTTTTCTTGCCCTTGATTTTTTTAATGGAGGATGAGTGATACACAATGAATATACCTCAAATGAGGGTTCTAGAGTGAATATGCATGCAAATAGGTTTAGATCACATATCAATCACACATGGGTTATAAAAAATATTCACATCATATAATTTCCATTATCAAGCCCAGACAAGCTACTGCGTAGTAAGGTTAGGCCCTTCCTTCTCACTTTCTACTATCTTTGTAATGCAAAGGGACTGTGCTACTCCTAGCCTACCTCTGAGGCTTCTATGTGCCACTAAAATTAAACTCCCAAAATGGTTGCATTGTGTCACTGAGATTTCTCAATATTCATTGAGATTTCTTTTTCATTGCTCACATGCTATGTACCTGTCTTATGTGATTTTTATATTGCTTCTCTAGTTTGTTCACATATTTAACTTTCACAAAAAGAAAGACAAAAGTAACTTTCCTTTACATAGAACTCTGTAGGATCCTCTAATTTGGAAACAATGATTCCATCTTCCAGTATATCTTCATATTTAATTGTTACTTCATCAACATCTTTGTGTTCCTCGCACTTCAAATTGGAGTTGAACATTCATGTATTTGAACATGCAATTTATATACTCCATAAGACTATGAATCTTTGAGGAATTTTGTCAAACAATAACAATTTTAAAGAATCAACTGCAGCAACTTAATGTGCCTAATTGTTGGAAATATCCACAATCACAATTGATAGGTGCACAAGACACAACTGTGAGGTACATATGATAGAACCTTGCAGGTTCAAGTAAATGAGTACTATCAATTGGAGAGTCATATAAGTTTATTGTAATATTGCATGCATTTTCAACAAGTTCATTTTGAGAATGGTTAAACCTTGTACATTAACCTCTGGTTATGCTGGAACTTTCAAGGAATGCATTATTCTAATGATTAGTCCAATAATCATCTGTAGGTGAAATCATCTATCGATGTCTAATAGATCATTAGGAAATAGAAATTACACTAGTGTATTCCATCAAAGACAACCCTGGAAAGTCACAATGAAATATAGATACCAGACATGTGAAATGCACTACACTAAAAAAGGCAAAACAATTATCTTATGCATATTTCATCAACAGGCTAGTGAAATGCCTAATAATTTTAGTTTCGCATGTGAAAATGTTAGAACCTTGCACAATTACCTCAGCTATGCTAGAAATTTGAAGAGAGATACATTAATCTCATCTACTAACCTAATTGGTTTTGTAATCATCTATTTGTGTCTGATAGATCATTAGGGAATTAAAATTACATTCATGTATTCCATCAATCGAGCCCTGGAAGAGCACAACTCAACTATAGATACCAGAAAGGTGAAATACACTATACTTTAAGAGGCAAAAAAGCTTTTCCTTACATGGCACATATTAATATTATAGAATAATAAAACATCATACAGATACTTGAGTCTATAAATCCAATAAACTGGCAAACCTTAATATTCATCCTAATCTAAACTACAATAATGACAAGTTCCATATATAAGACTCGTTAATTATAGGAGAGGAAATCTAGTAGAAAACAGGGCATCTACTTTTTAGGTTTCGAGAGTCAATTGCCTCTCATAAACTTCAAAAAATCATACAATTTGCAACACTACACAGTTGAATGTTATATCTCCTACTCTGTAACCATGCTTTGATCTGACTCAATTTAGTTAAGCCTCTTTATAGACAGCCAGATCTGCAATAAACATATGCTTACAAGGTGATAGAAATCACCTTGAGAAAAGTTGAACCAAAAGTGAAATAAATCCCAGTAGACCCAAACCATTCCTTGATAGGTAACCTCACCTTGAGACTACTACCTTTCAGAACACACAAGACCTGCTTCTGACAAGTGCATACCGTCTAGTTATTTGTGCCCTCTTTTTAATAACTTCCAGAGAAAAACCAATTCCAATAGGAGATCATTCACAATAAGCTTTCTATCTACTTTTTATTTATTTAACCCTCAAATTTTATTTGATTGGCCCATTTGTTTCAATCGCATAATTTGTATTCTCATGAGTATTTTTGAAGTATTTTTCCGCATTCTAAGTACTTCTTACATGTATGTAAGTATTTTTAATGCCCTACACATTAGAATATTTGATGTTACAATTGAAGCTCTATAACCAATAAAAACACCTATCTTGATCTGGCTCATTCCAAATTAATATTAGATCTTATGCCTTTACACTACACACACTAATATTTAGAAAGATGCCTCTACAACCAAGCACATGAGCTAATTTGCAGTCCAAACTTAATCAAAAACCCATCTAGAAATGCAATGCCTAAGAAAATTGGCACATAACTATTTTTTGAAAACCACAGATTGTCTGCATTAAAAGCTCTATACTACAAGATTCTATGAATAAGAAAATAATATTTAAAATTCATTACTTGCAACTACAACATCAGAAAAAAGTTGAATTTCATTTATGCTTTGATGGACGTCTGTACCATGTCATAAATCTCCCATTTTGACATAGGATAAGAACACATTGATAGAAGTTGAATCCATTTTATGCATAACCTGAAGTCATCATATTCCATGAGAGTGCATCTTTCTAAGACATTTTTTGAACATTTCAAGAGCCTTCTGTATGCACACATAAGAGAAAAAGAAGCCGCACTTGATCATGAAAATCTAAACTTGAGCACTACATGCTCTTAAAATCTCTTAGTCCATTTAATCTCCCAGAACCTGTGCTTCACTGTAGATCCAACCAAAGCTATTTTTTGTATTCACTTGTATGTAGGCACTACTGTGGGTTTGCTAACCTCTGACAACATTCTCCCATCCTGTTGCAAAATGAGAGATTTAGAACAGGGCATGAACATCCATCAAAGCATATGCAAAATATGGCAGTATTCTTTGAAAAAATGTGGTTTCACAGCTTGCAAGCATTGTGGATATGCACAAAGACAATTTCTTGAAAAAGACTTGGAGACTTTCGAGCTAATGCAATTGGTAGATGTAAAGTCAGATTCAACAACCTATGCCAACATCCAACAAAGCATAATGAAAGTAGATTCAGAGATAAATTCTTTTGTACTTCACAAAAATTTGGGATAAATTCAGAGATAAAAGTTTCAATTTACGTTGAAATTTTTTGCTGTTGATGTATATGAAAGATCAATCAAAATGCCATTGACAAATGTGGAGATTGTTTTTGTCAATGTCTTTTAATTTGATTGAGCTATGTATATCATTGACGAAGCTTTACATATTATAGCTTGTGATTTATTGATTATGTATGTGCAAGATTTGCTTTTTGTATTATTGCAAAAAACTTGGGCAATCTTAGAGAAAATTGTGCCATTTACAGTTCATATTGGTTGGCATGAAAGATCATTTAACCAAATGCTTGTAATTAGATGCAAATTTATATGTTGAAGATAAATTGACATAGCTTTCTGTAATTTTTGGTGATGGGTAGGTAAAAATCATTGTTTTGGGGATAAATCTACACAAAAATATGCCATTTTTGTGTTCTTTTTTTTTCTCTATTTGATAGGTTAATGTATGTTTATAATCAATTATAAAAGGCTTTGGGACTTTAGAGGATTGCTACATTGCATCATATTAGTGATCTTTTACATTACTTTCCAAATCTACTCTAGGCTCTATGTTTTCTTTTATAACAAAAACAACTTTATCATCGAAATACCCTATTGAGCAACTAAAAATACAAAAATAGTCTCCAACAATAGAGATACTTAGGAAAATGTAAACAAAAGTCAAAAAAACTAACTAAGCCCATACGTAGGAAGAGGAGGCCCATACCAAAAGACAATGACCCCTACAGTAAGCAAGGATTAAAATGAAACAGAACAGGGGAAAGAGTCAATTTAGGTATTAAAGTGGTGCTTAGAACTATAAACTCAAACATTTATGATATTGAAGAACTCCTTCCACATGTAAATTTTTGAATTTATTTGACAAGGTTGTTCTATAACCTTCATCATTGTTCTATAACCTTCATCGCTAATAAACCTGTAGGAAGCTTAGATGTAATATCTTCACCTCTTATGGAGGAAGGCCCATGGTACACTTTCAAATTATTAAGCACCTCTAATTTCACTGGTAGCTGAGGAATGCTACTACCTATACACAGAAACCTCAATTCTTCAAATTTCTTATTTTCATTTGCTTTGTCAAATCTCATTCTATCTCTGAATGCAATAACTCCTAATGATCTTGTCATTAAACTTAAGTCCTCTAATGGAAGAATGTAATTAGACTTATCATGGGCAAGCCAAATTCCTTTATTTGATGAAGCATCTCTTCATCATCTTTGTCACATAAGGATTCAACGTCCATAATTCTATTGTCCTTTGTCAAGCTTTGTGCATTTTCTATGATGATATCGTGGAGTATTAACTCCTTTTTCCCCTCTTGGGTAGCAATTAATGTAACCAATCTGGCCTCAAATAGGGATGTCATTGACTTTGCTCCTACTATATGTTCCTCATCTTGACACTTCCAATTGCTGAAAATGCAACATATGTCAAGAAAGGCTTCCTTAGTGGAATCGTCCAACTCAGCATACACCATATCAACAAGACAGGCACTCACCTCTTCTTCTTTAATTTCCTCTTCCCTTTCCAAAGTGTCTAATAAGAGAGAACAACTCTTCTTATGTAAATGAGCAGAAATAATTTTTCAAAGCAAGCGGTACACCTCTGAAAATCCTTACGATTCTTTCTAAATATTCATCTACAATGTTATCACATTTCATTGGGATTAAAACTTTCAACGCATCTTGATTCACCAAAGTCTGGACAGGATAGGAATGTGAATGTTTGTCTGCAAATACAACTATTGTTGCTAACTATCTTGTTACATCAACAAAACTCTCTACCAGGAGAGAGGAACAATGTGTATGTTGGAAAAAGCTGCATAAGGTCATATGACCTCGAAGCATTATCAATGAAAAGAAAAACCAGTTTACCCTTTTCGGATATAAAAGCCTCGAGCAGCTGATATTGACCATCTTTATATCTGTTAACCCTATGGGTTTGTCATTATTATATGTAGGAAAGAAGTCTTTAAGAATTTGTTGTTGCAGGCTCTCATTATCATTTTTCTCTTCCTCTTCATGTATTGCTACCTTAGTGTAATTATAATGGTGAAGATTAATTTTGGCAAGCACAGTTTCTGCAAGTGTTGTCTACCTAATGCCCTCAAAAACATATATAACTAGAACCAGCAATGACCCATCTATGGGTCTAAGAAGATTAAGTGTATTATTCACTACCTTATCCATCCCATTGGTGAAAATCAGAATTTGGTTATTGGATGTCATGCCGGTAAATTCTACAGCTTCAAGAGCCTTTAAATTCATTATCTTCTTTCCTTGACTGTGATCTCTGATCTTGTTTGTTGTCTATGATAGAACTAAATAAAAACCCTACCTAGAGTCCTCTATGAATTCCTTGGTTCTACCCTTTCTCCTTCCCTTTTCTCATAGAAGCAGGTCAACATTACTGGTATAGAATTGTGAATAAAATGTAAACCATTAATCACAATTGAAATGATATTTGGCATAACATAAAACACATTTGAAGTTGTCAAATACAATATGATGGAGATGGGTTCATCATCTCTGTATCTACAGCAACCAAAAGTAAGAGAATTGTCAAGGTTAAGCAGTGTGTCGTTGAAGATTGTGGAGATGGGAATATGGTCCACTAGAAGCAAGTAGTTCCTGATGATTACCTTGTTCAACAATTCTACCGTCTTGAACAATAGCAATTGAATCTACATTGTGAATTGTTGACAAATGATGAGCAACCACCAATTTTGTCCTTCCATGCATCAATCCTTCCAGTGCCTCCTGAACAATACTTTTCGATTCTACATCTAACGCACTAGTAGCTTCATCCAACAAAAGCAATCTAGGATTCTTTAAGATAGCTCTTGCAATTGCAATTATCTGCTTCTGTCCTCCTGACAATTGAACACCTCACTCACCAACCATGGTTTGATAACTGTTGGGTAAGCTACTAATAAAATTATGAGCATTTGATGCCCTAGAAGCTGCAATAATTTCAGTTTCTATAGCATTTTCTTTACCATAGAGTATATTTTCATATATTGTGGCAGCAAAAAGTGCAGGCTCTTGTTACACAAGCCCAATGTTTAAATGCAGAGACTTCAGATTTAGCTTTTAATGTCTTTACCATCTATGGTAACTTTACCTACAATTGGATCATAAAATATTTGAATTAATGCAATCAATGTGCTTTTTCCAGAGCCACTTGCTCCAACCAGGGCTCGGCTACGAGCTGCTTTAATTTTTAGGTTCAGATCTTTGAAAATTTTCACTTCAGGCCTAAATGGATAAGAAAATTTGATATGCTTTAGTTCAATTTCACCTTTGGTTTCTTCAATGTGTTCAGCATCTTCATCATCTGGTTCAATTTTTGTTCCCCTGTCCAGGATTGCAAAAATTGAACTCAATGCTTCTCCCCCTCTTACAAAGTCAGGTGCAAGACTTAGAGTTTCAGCAATAGAATTTTCTATGATCACAAGAACTACAAGGACTTTTATTATTTTGGAGAAGGTTGAGGTCCCATTCTATACCAATCTTGAGCCATACCAAAGTATTAAGGCTTGTGATTGTGAAATTCCAACGAGGATGCCTGCTAACTGACCCCGTTTTAGACTTTGGGTTTGAGGTAATTTCAGTTCCTTGCCAAAAAGATTGAGGATTTTTTCCTCTGCATTGAAGGCAACTACAGTTCATATGTTGCTAATTGCTTCCCCTACTACCATGCTTTCTCTTGCATGTGCTTTTGTTGTGTCTCCTGCGAATCCTTTAAGCGACAGTTGTTGCAACACACGTTACCAACATTCAGATTTTATTATGGCCAAAAGATCAAATTTAAGCTATTATTGAAAGATTGTTCAATATAAAGAAACACACTTCACATCTCCTAGTTTGCAAATGGGCCTTTTAAATTTCTCATGCATAAGCTACCAGTAATTTAGTCATTCTACCAAGGAGCAAAACAAACTTTTATTCATCTCAAACAAAATCATCCAAGAGCTCAGAATTATTGAGATTTTGGTTGTCAAGTTCAAATTTATAGAAGTTTCTATAATCAATGACCATCTTGTATGCTAAATTAATGCTAATTATTTATTTCTCATATTATGCCTTGCATGCTTTGCAAGTTTTTCAATCCCATAAAATTTTAAAACTGATTTACAGGTTGATCAAAAGGATAAAGATTTACTTACCTGCACAAAATTTGCAAAGAAAAGAAGAGGAAATGTGGCAAGTATGAGTAGAGCCATTCGCCATTCCACAATGAAAGAAACAATAAATGAAGTCAGCAATGAAGTCATGTTTTGTAAAATAACTGAGATTCTTTTTGCAATTGCTGATTTAACATTTGTCGCATCAGCTGTCAAACATGAAGCTATCTGGCTCGAGTTATTCTCCTCTTCATCAAACCAGCTTACTTCATTGTAGAGTATTGTTGTAACACCAAATATTGTTGTGAGGCTTTAAATGATGAGACATTTTGAAGTCAAATGAATAGCGGAAGCTTTCTTAGAACTCTCAAAGAGAATAAAGAAGTGGATTTTATTAACAACTCTTACAATCTTTGACATTTGATCAAATGAATAAGACACCTATTACTGCTATTAGTTTTCTACCAATCCTTGTAAATGGTAGAAGCAATAGTAGACTCACCAGAAAGCATCATCTTTTGGACTCTTGTTGTAAGATTCTCACCCACAATACCAAAGAAGTAGTGCTGAGATAGGTATGCAACAATAGCATAAAAACCAGCTCCAATGTAAATAAAAACATATTTTTGTTTTTCTCTCCATTTCTTTATCATCCGTGTAGTAAAAGACTTCAATCATATTGCTCATTACAATGGTAAAAGTTGGACCTATAAGACCTAAGAAAATTGATCCCACAGACCCTAGAAGAGCAAAGGGCCATTCAGGTGCATTCAATTTGAGAAGCCTAAATTATGAACCTCTGGGTGGTGGATTAATCTTGTTTCCATCAACATTTGAAATCATTTCTAGTCTCCCATCCGCTCCTGTACTATATTGGTATGTAAGAGTTCTTAAGCTATCAGAACGGAGGCTTCGAGATTTAGTTGATAATGAATGGCTGAGACATGTAGACTTTGATTTCCTCAAAGGAAGATTTCCATCTCTTGTCATACCCATCTCCTAGAGCTTAACTAATGCTGAATAAGCACCACTGCTACCTTTGGCAAGCAATTCTTCATGATTTCCCAATTCAACAATCTAACCTTGCTACAAAATAGCAATAATGTCTACATTTCTAATGGTAGCCAGATGATGAGCAACAACAACAGTAGTTCTTCCTATCATTAGATGGTCAAGAGCTTCTTGTACAATGCTTTTAGAGCTTGCATCAAGAGCACTTGTTGCATCATCCAGGAGAAGAATTTTAGGGTTCTTTAACATTGTCCTGGCTATTGCTACTCATTTCTTTTGACCTCCAGATAACTGAACCCCTCTTTCCCCAACCTGCATGTGCACAAAATGTATAAGGAATTCCTTCAACTATCAAATAGTGCTAAACCTAGTATATTTATGATGAGAAAAAATTGCTATACTTTTGAAAATTTCATCTTTGGAGATTGATTGTACTACAAATTCTTCATTTGAAACTTATGTTGCATGTGGCATAACCTCCAAGTGCAAACAGGACTATTATTCTGATGTCTATTATTTTGTGTCCATGTTCTTTATTTTTCCATTAACATCAGTACTTTTCATTGGTGCATGGTCACATATTTCCTTTGCTTTGATATTGGTGCTCTTGGTGACTGTTATAAACTTTAATACCTACTGCTATGACAGTGAATATTAGTAGTCAAGTGTTCTTTCCACTATAAAGTACCAACTTAAAAATCATTTCTTTTTTATTTTCATTGCATAGATCACTGCTATGGGTCTCTGATACATCGTTGTCATTAACCTTAGTGATTTTACTCTTTTCTATCAATTATTAGTGGTTGCATTATATAATAGCAGAGATTGAATCTTTCGAGTAGTGAATGGAGCATAGAAAATAGTGAATAGACCTCATTTTCATCTCACTATCATGTGAATTTTCTACTCAATGCATGAAAGAAGTCACCTCCATTTGAAGTCATAATGAACAAAAAAACCCTTAACTATAGATGGAAAAACTTGAAATCATGTTTAATGGAAAGTACTAGTATGCATGGTATGATTATTCTATAAAGGGTACTAGCTCAATGGAAGAGCACCTACCTTACAAGTAGGAGGATGATGGTTCAATTTCATCATGCCCTAATATGACTAAATATATGACTAAATTAATGACTAAATATATGACTAAATTAAAGACTAACTAAATGACCAAATAAATGATCAAATAAATGACCAAATAAATGACTAAATAAATGACTAAATAAATGACCAAATAAATGACTAAATAAATGACCAAATCAATGTTTAAAATAGTTTAGTCATAAATTTGGTCATGAGATAAATGACTGGCAATAAACTACTAATGGTCACGTGACCAAAATTAGTCATTTCTACAATTTTTAGTAGTTTATTTAGTCATGTATTGTTGTTTTTGTACTAGTGCTTGGATGACAACCCTAGAGACTGACACACTTAGTTGAAATATGCACTATGGACATATCGAGTCAAAATTAAAAATGCCTTGGGAACCTCTCCCTACCAGTTGGTCTATGGTTTGCAACCTATCTTTCCGATGAACCTAAAAATCTCCATTTTGAGATTCATGGATTAATACATCGAGGGTGAGGACCGGGTGAAGATTTGTCTGATGAACTTATTAGACCTCAAAGGAAAAAAAACTATGGTCCTAGAACACGTTTCCAAACACCAAGTTATTGTCAAGAGATGGTTTCACAAAAGAGAAACCATAAAAGCCTTCTAAATTTTTGATTTGGTCTTAATGTGGAACAAGGCAAAAGAAAAAAAAAGCAGCCACACCAAGTTCCAAAATTTGTGGATAGGCCCATTCTAGATCACGGAGATCCTAGGAAAGAATACTTTTTGGATTAGTTCTATTGACTAAGAATTGGTCCCATTTCCAGTCAATGGCTAGTTTCTGAAGAATTATTTTGGGTCTTGACTGGCCCATTGTATTTTACTTTACATTCTTGTACTTTGGCATCTTGTCTATGTTGTCTTTCAATTTTCTCATCTGTGTCTTTTCTTTGGGACTTTGTTTGCACGGGGTAAGCATTTTCTCAAGTTTTAAGTGGTCTGTTCTATGAGGCCTCACCCTAGACCCATCATATCTTTTCCATTATCATTATGGTAGACCTAGTAATTGGCTTAAGTTATGATTATTAAGAAGATTTTTCCCCTTTTGACAAAGGTTCGATTACAGTAGATGTGAATACATTACATTTTATGATTCTTTCTATACTCACAATGTTAACCCTACGCTACATTATGACTATCATTTTGATGATTGATTTAGTTGAATACTAAGTTGTCATAATTCGGATATAAATTTATGCTGATAGGAGTTGATAAATCACAATTTGAATTATTGTTGAGATGTGAAATTCTGTGAAGGTTAAAGGTTAGGTGATAAAATATATTGATGAATTTTAGGACATTATTATGAGAATTACTTGATGAATTGGTTACTTGATTGTACACCATATAAATGATTTTAGAATTGACAAAAGTAATGCTTATGAAAACTAGATAAAACTACATCATGATTTATTTAGACCTAGAATGATTAGTGTGACATATGGATTAATGAGATTATGTTCTTCTGATTCAATTTACATATGTTCATTTGAAAGAAATGCTTAAAGTAACGATTAAAATTATGATGAAATCTTAGAGAGACTAAAAGCATGTACTCCGTGTGTTAGATAATTTTAATGGTAATGTTGATTCTGTATTTTGAATTTTGATGACTATACTTCTTGAGGTTAGTGATGTTTAAATTGAGTGTACAGGATCATGGCCATGAAATTTTAACAGAGAACCATGACTAACCCCTATGTGAATCATGTTAAGCCAAGGTTGTGTCTATTGAAGACACAAAACCTCATAATTTATTTTCTTTCGTATAGTGTATGGTGTGTATTTTATCTGCATTTGCATTCATTAAATTGTGAGATTAACAAGTGGACTTTCCAAGTGTGTTGTGATGTGTTATGTAGTGCCAATTGGCACACTTGTGAAAATAATGTGTCATGGCATGTCCACTTGGAAAGCTTGAGGACCCACCTTTTCCACTAGGTACCTAGCTCTTTTCCCCATAAGGACCACTTCATTTGTGAGCCCAAGGTGGAGTCACATCCATTGAAATTCGTAGGTGATCTTAACTGGGATTTTTTGGGGGGTTATATGGCCACCTAGGGTTGAGTTTAACCTATTTTTGACTAGCCCACTTCATATACCTATGGGTTAAGGGAGTTTTTGACCATATGATACCTTATTTAGGCCTTGGGAAGCTTCCAAAAAGTTACTTATCCAAGATGACCGAAAATCATAATGGGAAGCATGACCTTAGGAAGATCACATGCTTTGGAAAGACAAACTTTGTCTACTTTTCATGCCACTATCTTTTAAAGAGCTTTTATTTTAGAAATGTGTGAGGGTTTGGGAAGAGTGACCAATATGAGCTCACACTTCTTCCTAGGATGGGAGAATGGGAGGCTTTTGAATTTAGAGGGGAGATTGGAGAGATGGGCTCCCAATCACCCACTCTCTAACCTTAGAGACTACTAAGGGATTTAGATGAAAAGAAAGGAAAGACAAAAAAAGAAGGGATCTACTTCAATTTTTATTTCCATAACTTCGTTTGCAAGGTTGGTAGCTCTCAAGCTTTACACTTCTCTTTTATGGTGTCTTGCTTATGGCATCCATGAAAGAATGGAGAAAGATCGTTCTTGTTTATGCTGCATAGTGTATGTTCTTATTGGTATGCTGATTTTGTAGTATGCAGTGTTGCTATGTGAAGTAAAAATCTGCATGTATTTTCTTGTCATTATGTGTGTTGTTTAAAAGATTTTGTTCAAACCCATACTCACCCTTGGGAGGGAAAAGTAGCCTTGTGGGTGAAGGGATTGTGACAGCCCTCTTCATGTAGAGTCTCTCTCCTTGGGAGACAGGGATGCACCATGGATTATGGGGTCCATGGTAGCCTAGTAGCATTGATATGCTTGGGGGTTATAAGGGTTTTCCCCATATTTGGTTGATTTTGTGTGAAAGAGTTGTTGCCTTGTTGAAGGCTTGCATTCCATCTCTAGCCTTGTCTCCCATTGGGTACTTGGTCCACCTTCACCCTTAGGAAGCTTTATTTCAAGCTCCTTGTGTTAGCCATGGGAGGGTGTACTATGTGTGTATTATGTAGTGTTGGTGTGTCATTTGACTTCTAGCATACCCGGGTTAGCATTGGTTCTCTTAGCTCGGGTGTGGCCCTGTAAGGGCATAGGATGGGAGGTGAGCTTCCCATGGCCATTCTACAAAGTTTCTTTTGCAGGTCTTTGAAATATTTTATTTCTATGAAGATATTGTAAAGAGAAAATATGCTTGTGTTGGAAGAGTTTTGGTCCTCTTAGAAATATAAAGAAGAAGGTCTCTTTGTTAAGTTCTTTTCAAAAAGTATGATGTTTGTATAGGGAGATGTAAATATATGTTTTTATCATTTGAAGTTAGGTGTCTCCATTTCAGTGCATAAAAAAAAATGATTTGAAGTCTTTGTGTTGTAAAAAGATCTATGTTAACATGACATTATAAGAAAATTTAAATAATTGTGCATTTTAGCATATTTTTCTATTAAAAAAAAAAGACAGAAAAAGAAATGTAAGATTAAACTATATTAGAAATTTTACCTTGTAAATAAATATTGACTATTGGTTAGGGACATATTTGATTCTAAAATAGTTTCATTATTTTCCTTAGAATAGAAGAGTATTTGGGTTTACAAAAGAAATAAAGCATCTTACTTTTGTAATGCCCCACTAGGGAACCCAAAAGAACTTAACCTAAAACATGCGACTAAGTTTGTAGAACAATTTTTTTTTTAAGTTAACAATCAATAACATCAAAGTTTCACAATGTGAAAGCAAAGCATAGCAACAAACAACTAACATAGGTTACAACTCTCAAGGGTTCCTTGACAAAGATCATGAAAGAGTTAATTAATTAATATAAGATAAAGATATGAATCCTAAGATTACATCTGAAAGATAAATACAACATCATAAGCATGATTACATAAATACAATTGGTACCATAAGGTGACCATAATAATAAGCATCCACTGCACATGTCGTAGGATATGTGAATACAATAACTAAAAAGAAATACAACATGATAACTCTGAATATCTGAAACAATGATACAAGATCACAAGAAGAAAGGATAACAAGAAAGAACAACTACAACATGGATCATCTAGCCTCGGTGCACAAATGTTGGAATCTCAAATGGTAAAAGAACCACTACCACCCGACCTCGTGAACCTAAATGGTCCACTCCCACCGTGCTGAGGAGATAACATCAGAACCCACTCAGATAACAAACAAAAACAATCCAAGGAAGAGGTCCTAAAAGATTCTAACTCAAGGATACCAAAAGTACAACAAGGTATAAACATACTCTACTAGAGGCAAACAAAACATGTAGGAAACCTAAGATGCATACAAGAAGTGTCATCACATAAGTCAACTCTAAGGTTATCCTGGTAGTCCCTTCAGACCCCAATGCCCTAGTGACTCTATGTGGTTATAGTAACCTCTCGTGTAGACAAGGTACTACCTATGCCATATCTAGTCTATATAGGCGGCAAGCATCATCTCAACTCCCATCCTAGTTAAACTCAATCGGGAACTCAGGCATGGATGAGGCACAAATATCTTATTAGGTTCATTTTAGATTCCCAATGTTTATTAATTATCACTTATTAAACTACTTGTAATGGGATCTCCTGGTAGCCACTTTCAGACTCTGGCACCAATTCACAAGCCACTTCTTGATATACACTTAGATGACCTACTCTAGGATTTCACATGAACATTAAGAACTTTGAGTTATCACAACTCATGAATCTCTACAACTAGATTCCACATGCAAGACCATAAACATGCAAAACCAGATACATAATAAAACAAGTTCACCAACACAACATAATATGCATGGAAAATAAACATGTCAAAAAAAGATACCCAAAACCTGACTCTAGATTTTAATCCCAAAAGATGACTACAACCCCTAAAAATTATTCAAAAATTAATTGAGATAATACTTTACATACCAATTGCAAAATGATTAAGGATTGCCTTACTAAAAATACACACAGGAATAAATGCAATTCTATTCTGCAAAAGATCCTATTTCAATCTATGCTTTAATCTTAAGCATTATGAAATTTATCTAACTTTCAAATACAACTAGCAATTTAGATATTCCATTTAATACATAATTTACCCAATAAAAAATTTAGAATCAAACTAAGTAAAAATATTGTCAGTCAAATCTAAATTACTTAATGTTCAAATTAAAGAAAATTCACAATTATTAACTTTATGCAAATCATTTAATAATATAAGAATCAAATTAAAAATTAAACTATCTTAATAAAAAAAATTAATAATTATAATTAACTAATTAACAAATAAATTTATTCTAATACTAAATAAATTTAAAATATTAATAAAATAACAAATTTCAAACTAAACTAATTAACAAATATAATGAATAAAAAAATAAAATAAAAATACCATCGCATTTAAAAAAAGTTTCGAATTTAATATAAAAAAAAAATGAAAGCAAATTGGGGGGGTACCGCGGTACCCTGTCCCCTGTCCCACTTTGTCCCCTGACTGGTGCCAGTGATAGTACCCCTCACGGACTGTCGTGCGTTAGTACCAGTAGGTACTACACATGCAGTCTACCAGGGCCCGCGTACCAGTGGGGTTATAAACCCAAAAAAACTTTTTATAATTTTTTTTTTAAATTAAAACTTTTGCAATACAAACTTTTCAAATATCACTTTTTCAAATATATATATTTTTTAAATTTTACAAGATCAACTATTTTTTTTAATATATCTATATATATATATATATATACCTCAATAACGACCATACCAAAGCATGTTTGAAAATTCTACTAATTTCACAACAAGCTCAAAACCCTAGTCAAATTGGGTTTTCTAAAACTCTTTAACAGATTCCTCAAAACCATCAATTTGCAAAACAAATAGGTGTAACAAATCAAATTAAATTGCAAATAATCATACAATAACTTTCCAGCACATTCATCTCTAACAGGCACGAGGAAGACATGATTTTATTTCCTACAGAGATTTGATAAGGAATAACAAGAATAAACTTCAAAACCTACCTCAAATTGAAATTAAACAAATTCGAAGATGACCAAAATGAAGAACACAAAACCCAAGCTTTTCAAAAATCTCTCCCAAATCTATCACAATTCTATCTCCAAATGTTCTCCTCCAAAACCTGTGTACCCAAATAATGGCCAAAACCCCTAATACTTAAAGGAATCTCCTTTCTCATGCATAAAATAAAAACTCAACTCCAAGAGGGCTTTGCATGAAGATAAACTTTAGTTCACAGTTCAATCTCAGTTGAACTAAAGTCTCCTCTTCACTTTGACTTTAGTTGAAAAGCTCTTAACTAAACTTTAATTTAAATCATCAATTCAATTTCATTCAATTATGAATGTGCAACGTAATGCATTTAATTAAATAAAAATTAGAACATTGAGTTAACATAAATACCACATGCCAAAATAACTTTCAATTTAATAAATATATTTTAATTAAACAAAGGTTAAATTTCAAGATTTAAATATTTCAAAAGTGAGGATATTTAATTAATTCACATTAATTAAATAATTCAACCACACTCAAATAAGCATAAAATTAATTTCCAATTAATTAATGCATCAACTATATAATAAAATAATAATTAAACCACATAAATACATTTATTTAATTACCATTTAAATACTATGCCACAGCTAAAAAATAGAATGATCTAAAAATAGAAAACACATCAAACACCTCAAATCAAAGAATCAAAAAGACCTAAGGACCCACATTCATACTCAGGACTCAGGTGTAAACTCTTGCCAATTGGATGAGTTTAGAAGGGTGGAAACACATAATCTTGTCCCCTACTTTAGGACAATAATTGGCTTAGGTTTAGGATTTGGAACTGAATATTATCTCCTTTCTTTTACCATTGAGATTAGCTATAGGGCACACTCATCCTAAAAATTCAGGGAAGTCGATGCCTGGTACCTACGAACCTACATAAGAGACAAGCATGTGCATATACATAAATATATAATAGACAATGGCAGGGATTGGCCGATCATGTGGATCTTGCAAGTAAGTAACTACAACTCCGTCCCTCAACCACATCAGACATGTCAAACAAAAATATAAAACAAACACATCAACCATACACATGCAAGTATGGGGTCAGTAAAATCATAAGTTTTAATGATTCCCTAACATATATTCTATCATCCTAAAGTAATCATATCATTTATAAAATCAGACCAGGTGCGAGGTACTACATCCACCCCCCCTAGAATTAGGCTTACTCTTGAAAGCCTACAACAGTTGAGGATAAATTTTCCCCCCCAAACACAAAGCATTCACTAAAGATAAAATATGACATTTGAAAATAAGTCATAACATAAGAACATAATATACAATCATTAAGAACATTATAATATCTCGTTTAGGAACAATTGAAAATATCATATTGATCAGTAATTCATTAACAATTTGAAAAATTGATTTAAACCTTTATTCATAAATCATCATAGAAAACATCTAGGATCGAACGCATAGAGAACACATTCATATCTATAACAAATAATGAGTTGAGAAATTCATGAAAAACTATCTAGTTAATGCAACACTTATGCAATCATATAGGATACACAACGATTCTAATATCACCCAACACATATAGTTCCATCTCTACGATGTCCTCCCTTATACATACTATCAAGGGTTCATGATGAACATGATAGAAACAATACTTATCACAAAACAAGGCCAACATTACCAAACATTCAGAGTAGCCACCATAAAACTCACAAAGGTAAAACCCAAGTCAGGAAACATAAGTCCAACATTAAATCATGAGATATCTCAATTTTAACAATAAATCAAGTGTGACTAGCGTTACAAAATAGATAATGAAAAGAGAGTTAGGTGACTAATCCAATCATAAGAAATTTCAAAAATTTCAATGCTAGCCCATACACATTATGAACAATTTGTAAATTAACCAAAAATAAATCATCAATCATAACATATCCACATAACAAGGTGACTAGTAGTAGCCACACTCAAGGGAGCAATCGCTTCATGGCATCCAAGGTATTTCAACCTAGATGCATTAGAGAAGGTAACCATACACAATAAAAAGTCAAACACCTATGACAATCACTAGGCTAGTGATAACTCAAAGATATTTAAGAGAAGCAAGGACATAAATGTTTAGATATAGTTTAATGGTTATGAAAACACAAAAGAGTTATATGCCTATGTTTGGTTTCAAGTTTAACAGTCTAAACATCTAATGGGCACACAACTTCCCAGAGTAGAACCCGGTGCTCTGATAAATTTAAAGGGTCATTTATTCCCTAATCATGTTGGTAATAGGCATCATTTTTCTTAATAGAGTATCTGTGTTGTGTTTTGCCCAGTAGTGGATTTGTAGGCATGACATTCTGGTATCAAAGCTCATGTTTCAACTCTAGGACCCTGTCAGTTTCAATTCCCTGCATATTATATTCTGATTTAATATTCTAATCTGACAAAAATGACCTATTAATAGTACATATTTATATTTTGATGAAGGGTGCTCCCCTTAATACCACAAACACTTAACAGAAATAGAGAAACAACAACAATAATATGCAAGAACAGAAAATTGGCTTCTTATTATCTCCACAAATGTGGAATTACAAACTTTTAGAATTACAATATGCAAAGCCACATGGGCATTCCTTACAATATTCAGTAGGACAAAGCCTCAAATCAATACTCAGATCTACTACCCAGAACTATTCTGAACTACCTAAGACAATAATACAGCCTTCCTTATACAGACAATTTTCCACTGCCTGGGAAAGTTCCACAATTTTAGCCAATAAGGCTGACCAAACTTAGAATTACTTTATTTTACATTTTATTACATCATAGTCGGCTCAAGATAACTTTTGAAACCCAAACATAAATTTTGAAGGAAATTATTTTCTGCCATTTCGGGTGGCCCAACTTCCGAAGACCATAAGTCATCACCAGTTGACCCGATCGGCTATTATAACCTCATTTCAGAAATGCCACGAAGCGCTCTACAGACTTGACCCGCACAAGCGCCCATCACCCAAATTTTCAACCTCATCCGGGGCCTCTAAAGCCTTCAAAACTGAGTTTAAAGTTTCTGTACCTTACTGCCAATACCGAAAATCTTCAATATCTTCCAAAATACACTTGATCTGACAATGAAACTTTACTGGCAGACTTATATGACCAAAATGAACCTCCAAGAAAGAAATCAGATCATTCTGAGCACATACAAAAATTAGCAAAAATAGTAACTTTCTATAAATAGCAGCTCTGCACAAAATAGCCCTTATTGAATATAAAAACATAAATTTTTATTTTTTTTTGGTGATGCAAGATTGCTCTTACACCCAGGATGCTCCTGCATCAAACACCCAGGGTAATTTGAGAAGTGACCCTATCACGACTCAGGTGTGCAGAGAAAAATCAAGATGGCTAACCTCCTCCTTTGTCAGCCATGATGAATCTTCAACAGGTCATCCTTTCCACTTGACCAGATATTTTTCATATGTCATGTTCCTTGTGCTTCTGCCAACACGACTGTCTAGTATATCTTCGATCTCCTTAGTGTCTGAACTAGTTGTTGGAATACTCCACTGTGCTGCTGTGATCTCATCTTCAACACCTTCATGATACTCTGTCAGATCTGAAATGTTAAACACTAGTGAAATATTCAGCTCAGTAGGCAATTCTACCTCATATGCATTTCCTGAATCATGTTTCTTCAGTATCCTACATGGTCCAAACTTCTTCATTTTCAGCTTGTTATATGTACCAACCGGAAATCGCTCCTTCTGCAAATGAACCATGACTTCATCACCAACCTGAAATTCTTTATACCTCATTTTCTCATCTACCTTAGCCTTATACTGCGCATTCATCTTGGTAATATGCTTCCTCACCTCCTCATGGATGTTCTTCAAATGTTCTACAAAATCCTCAGCTTCAGCACTATTTATTTCTCCTTTATCTTTCTTTCTCAATTCAGATGCATTTCTTGGACTACTTTCATATACAATCTGGAATGGTGATTTACCAGTGCTTCTATTGATAGAATTATTGTATGCAAATTCTGCCTATGGTAAAATCAAATCCCATCCTATTGGCTTATCTCCAACCAAACATCTCAGCAAATTTTCCAAACTTCTATTCACCACCTCTGTCTATCCATCAGTCTGTGGATGATGTGATGAACTGAACTTCAAATCTGTCTTCAACTTCTTCCACAATGTCTGCCAGAAATATCCAAGAAACTTAGTATCTCGATCTGAAACTATGGTCTTTGGCAAACCATGCAGTCTCACCACTTCTCTAAAAAACAATTCTGCTATATGAACAGCATCATTAGTCTTCTTGCAGGGAATGAAATGTGCCATTTTTGAAAATCTGTCAACCACCACAAAAATTGAATCATGTCCCCGCTGTGTCCTCGATAAACCAAGAACAAAGTCCATACTGATATCCTCCCAAGGCTTCTCTAGTATAGGTAATGGCTGATACAACCCTGTATTCTGCTTCACTCCTTTCGCCATTTGACATACTCTGCAACTCTGTACAAACTTCTTCGCATCTTGCTACAATTGTGGCCAATAATAATTTTCACTAACCAAAGCAAGGGTTTTATCACAACCAAAATGTCCAGCCAATCATTCGCTATGCTTCTCCTTGATGAAATTCTCCCTCATAGAACTTCGTGGAATGCACAACTGACTCCCTCTGAATAGCATATCATCCTGGATGATGAAATCCAACCATTTTGTCCTATCTAGAGTAACAGGTTCTGTACAAGCTTTCCAAGCTTCACCAAAATCAGGATCCTCTGGATATAAATTCTTGAGTTTCTTGAACCCAACCACCTCAATCTGCATCTCTGTCAGCAATAGTTGCCTTCTGCTAAGAGCATCTGCAACCCTGTTAGACTTTCCACTTCTGTGTTTCAAAATAAATGTATAACTCTGCAAAAACTCAACCCATTTCAAATGTCTCTGATTCAACTTTCCTTGACTATTCAAATATTGCAAAGCTTGATGATCAGTATACAAAACAAACTCCTTAGGAAGTAGATAATGTCTCCACTTCTTTAATGCCTGAACTATAGCATAAAATTTCTCGGTAGCACTCCTTGGAGTAGGCCATTCATGGATAGCCTGTACCTTCTTTGGGTCCATTTTTAGACCTTCTGCTGAAACTACAAATCTCAAATACACCAACTCTTTCTTCACAAAACTGCACTTCTTCAAATTAATCAATAATTTCTATTCTCTCAACTTCTCAAATACCATACGAATATGCATCATATGCTCATCCAATGTCTTACTAAAGATCAAAATATCATCTAGGTAAACAATGACAAACTTACCCAAAAATTCTTTCAGAACCTTATTCATGAGCCGCATGAAAGTGCTCGGTGCATTGGTTAGCCCAAAAGGCATGACTAACCACTCATAAAGTCCTTCCTTTGTCTTGAAGGCAGTCTTCCATTCATCTCCTTCTCTGGTCTAAATCTGGTGATATCCACTATTCAGATCTATCTTTGAGAAATACACAGCTCCACTCAAACAATCCATAATATCATCCATTCATGGTAATGGAAACTTATACTTGATTGTGATCTTGTTTATTGCTCTGAAATCTGTACACATCCTCCACTCTCCATTTTTTTTTAGTGCTAATACTACTGGTACAGCATAGGTACTTAGACTCTCTCGAATCAACCCTTTCTGCAATAACTCATGTACTTGTCTGTTCAACTCTTCACTTTCTGCTGGTGTCATTCTATGTGCTACCTTTTTTGGCAAACTGGCTCTTGATATCAAATCCATCTGATGACTGATCTTCCTTACCGATGGTAATCCATCAGGTACATTATCAAATACAATATCCTGAAACTCATTTAACAAATCTGCAACCTCTACAAGTACATCCTCTGCTTCTTCTTTACCAACTTTTGGAATTAAAGCAAAACACACATGCTCATGCCTCATACCATCTCTTCTGACACCAAATTGTCAGTGCTTCCACTATCGATAATCACATCATAGCATTTACCCTCACACTTGCATCGAGTGCAAAACAGGCTCCTCCTTTGTTCAGGTTCGTTCTCACCACTCAGCAAGACTCTTCTGTTAATTAGCATTTCTCCTCTTTCAGCATCTTTAGAATTTGATGATCTAGCATCTTCATCTACATGTGCAACTCTGGCCTGGCCTTCATTTCTCCTATCTGTTCTACCTTGGCGCTGAGGACATTCAAATTCCCTATGACCTTCTTCTCCACAGTGAAAACATGTTCCATGGAAGCCTCCTCTTCCAAATCCTTGTCCTCTTCCTCTTCCTCTTTGATCTCTATTACTCTGATCCTCGAAATGATTGGAATTATTTCCTCTCTTATTCTGACTACTATTGGCCTCATCCTTCTTTTTCAGATCTTCATTTCAGCCACCATATGACCGTCCGCCAGATCTTCCACCACAACCTTTTCCATTTTGTCTCCTCTCAAACTTCTTGTTCAGCTTTTCCTCTACTTTTAGGGCAAACTGGTATGCCTCTTCAATACTATTCATTCGAACTAGATTCAACTCCTTCTGAATGCTTGGCCTTAACCCATTAAGGTATCAGGCAACTTTCTCCTTATCAGCTTCTACATGGCCTGTTCTGATGAGGAGTCGATAGAACTCATCTGTATACTCCTAAACAGATCTTCCTGCTTGCTTCAAACTCTACATTTTCTTCAGTTGGTCAAGCTCATAATCAACAGGAATGAACTATTGCTTCAATTTATCCACCATCCAATCCCATCTCGTGATTTTCTCTTTTCCCCTTCTGTTTCACTCCAATTGAATTTCTTGCCACCAGATCTTCGCATCACCTTTCAGTCTGGCCTTCACAAATTTGACCCTATCAGGATCCTCAACATCTTCATACTCAAAATATTCTTCACATTCATTGATCCAGTCGATCAATTCCTCTGGGTTAAGATTTTCAAAAAATGTAGGAACCTCAATCTTAAGTCTTTTCCCAATCTTGGAAATCACCCGAAAAAGTCTTTCTTCCTCCTGGTTCACAATTTCAGCTTCTCCTTCTTGATATTCTTCTTTGGCTTCATCATCACTTTTATCTCTAACATTAAGATTCATTCCCTTGTGAATCTCTTCTTGCAATGCTCGCACTTATCTCTGCAGCTCTCTAACCTTAGGTGTCATAGCACTAGCTCTTCCGCCACGTTCTCTTCGTGGAGGTATTTTCGCGATGCACGCTGAAACCCTAACCATGGTCCTGGTGCAAACTGCCTCACAGTCGATGATCTGTTTACACACTCAAGAACTCCTGCTCTGATACCACTTGATGAAGGGTGCTCCCCTTAATACCACAAACACTTAATAGAAATAGAGAAACAACAATAATAATATGCAAGAACAGAAAATTGGCTTCTTATTATCTCCACAAATGTGGAATTACAAACTTTCAAAATTACAATATGCAAAGCCACATGGGCATTCCTTACAATATTCTATAGGACAAAGCCTCAAATCAATACTCAGATCTACTACCTAGAACTATTCTGAACTGCCTAAGACAATAATACAACCTTCCGTATATAGGCAATTTTCCACCGCTTGGGAAGGTTCCAGAATTTTAGCCAATAAGGCCGACCAAACTTAGAATTATTTTATTTTACATTTTATTACATCATAGTTGGCTCAAGATAACCTTTGGAACCCGAACATAAATTTTGAAGAAAATTATTTTCTGCCATTTCGGGTGGCCCAACTTCTGAAGACCATAAGTCATCACCAGTTGACCCGATCAGCTATTATAACCCCATTTCGAAAATGCCACGAAGCGCTCTACAAGCTTGACTCGCGCAAGCACCCATCACCCAAATTTTTGACCTCATCCGGGGCCTCTAAAGCCTTCAAAACTGAGTTCAAATTTTTTATACACTACTGCCAATACTGAAAATCTTCAATATCTTCCAAAATACACTTGATCTGGCAATGAAACTTTACTGGCAGACTTATATGACCAAAATGAACCTCCAAGAAAGAAATCAGATCATTCTGAGCACATACAAAAATTAGCAAAAATAGTAACTTTCCATAAATAGCAGCTCTTCACAAAATAGCCCTTATTGAATATAAAAACATAAATTTTTATTTTTTTTTGGTGATAAAAGATTGCTCTTACACCCAGGATGCACCTGCATCATATTTATATGCTAGTAAAACCAAATCAATAAATTGAAAGTGATGCAAGAGCATCCTAGGTGTAAGAGCAATCTTGCATCACCCAAAAATATTTCTGTTTTTGTATTCAATAAGGGCTATTTTGTTCAGAGCTGCTATTTATGGAAAGTTACTATTTTTGGTAATTTTCGTATGTGCTCAGAATGATCTGATTTTTTTTTGGGTGGTTCATTTTGGTCATATAAGTCTGCCAGTAAAGTTTCATTGCCAGATCAAGTGTATATTGGAAGATATTGAAGATTTTCGATATTGGCAGCAGGGTACAGAAACTTCGAACTCAGTTTTGAAGGCTTTAGAGGCCTCGGATGAGGTCGAATTTTGAGCTGAATGAAGCTTGCTTAATACAAGCGTTGTAGAGCTCCTCGCGCCCTTTTCGAAATGGGGTTACAATAGTCAATCGGGTCAACTAGTGATGACTTATGGTCTTCGGAAGTTGGGTCACCTGAAATGGCAGAAAATGATTTTTCTTCAAAATTTCTGTTCGGGTTTCAAAATTTATTTTGAGCCGACTATGATGTAATGAAATGTAAAATAAAAATAATTCTAAGTTTGGTCGGCCTTATTGGCTAAAATTCTGGAACCTTCCCAGGCGGTAGAAAATTGCCTATATAAGGAAGGCTGTATTATTGTCTTAGGCAGTTCAGAATAGTTCTGGGTAATAGTTCGAGGCTTTGTCCTACAGAATATTGTAAGGGAATGCCCATGTGGCTTTGCATATTGTAATTCTGAAATTCTGTAATTCCACATTTGTGGAGATAATAAGAAGCCAATTTTTTGTTCTTGCATATTACTGTTGTTGTTTTTCTATTTCTGTTATGTGTTTGTGGTATTAAGGGGAGCACCCTTCATCAAGTGGTATCAGAGCAGATTTTCTTGAGTGTGTAAATAGATCACCGACTGTGAGGCAGTTTGCACCAGGACCGTGGCTAGGGTTTCAGCGCGCATCACGAAAATGCCTCCACGAAGGGAACGAGGCGGAAGAGCTAGTGTTGTAACACCTGAGGTCAGATAGCTGCAGAGACAAGTGCGAGCATTGCAAGAAGAAATTCGTAGAGGAATGAATCTTAATGTCATAGACGAAAGCGAGGATGAAGCCGAAGAAGAATATCAAGAAGGAGAAGTTGAAATTGTGAACCAGGAGGAAGAAAGACTTTTTCGGGCGATTTCCAAGATTGGGAAAAGACCTAAGATTGAGGTTCCTACATTTTCTGGAAATCTTAACCCAGAGGAATTGATCAACTGGATCAATGAGTGTGAAGAATATTTTGAGTATGAAGATGTTGAGGATCCTGATAGGATCAAAATTGCGAAGGCCAGACTGAAAGGTCATGCGAAGATATGGTGGCAAGAGATTCAGTTGGAGCGAAATAGAAGGGGAAAGGAGAAAATCATTAGATGGGATCGGATGGTGGATAAATTGAAGCGTAAGTTCATTCCTGTTGATTATGAGCTTGACCTACTGAAGAAAATGCAGAGTTTGAAGCAAGTGGGAAGATCTGTTCAGGAGTATACAGAAGAGTTCTATCGACTTCTCATCAGAACAGGCCATGCAGAAGCTGATAAGGAGAAAGTTGCTCGATACCTTAATGGGTTAAGGCCAAGAATTCAGGAAGAGCTGAATCTGGTTCGAATGAACAGTATTGAGGAGGCATACCAATTTGCCCTAAAAGTAGAGGAAAAGCTGAACAATAAGTTCGAGAGCAGACAAAACGGAAGAGGTCGCGATGGACAATCTGGTGGACGGTCATATGGTGGCCGAAATGAAGATCCGAAAAAGAAGGATGAGGCCAGTAGTAGTCAGAATCAGCGTGGAAATAATTCCAATCGCTTCCAGGATCAGAATAATAAAGATCAGAGAGGAAGAGGAAGAGGACAAGGATCTGGAAGAGGAGGCTTCCGTGGAACATGTTTTCACTGTGGAGAAGAAGGTCATAGGGCATTTGAATGTCCTCAGCGACAAGGCAGAACAGACAGGAAAAATGAAGGCCAGGCCAGAATTGCACATGTAGATGAAGATGCCAGATCATCAAACTCTGAAGATGCTGAAAGAAGAGAAACGTTGATTAACAGAAGAATCCTGTTGAGTGGTGAGAATGAACCTGAGAAAAGGAGGAGCCTATTTCGCACCAGGTGCAAGTGTGAAGGTAAATGTTGTGATGTGATTATTGATAGTGGAAGCACTGACAATTTAGTGTCAGAAGAGATGGTGACAAAGTTGAAGCTCAAGAGACAGAAACACCCACATCAATATCGGATTGCTTGGGTACAGGATGACCACAAGGTCATGGTCAGTGAACAATGCCTAGTGAAGTTCAAGATTGGCAGATACCAAGATGAGGTATTGTGTGATATCATATCTATGGATGTATGTCATATGTTGCTGGGTAGACCATGGCAGTTTGACAAATGTGCTGTACATGATGGTCGTGCGAATACCTATTCCCTGACAAAGGATGGAGTGCGACATAAGCTAAAACCATTGAAGGAGACTGAAGAAAAAGTATGTGGAAATGCAAGGATAACTTTTGTTGATGGAAGAAATTTCCTAGATGGTATGAGGCATGAGCATGTATGTTTTTCTTTAATTCCAAAAGCTGGTAAAGAGGAAGTAGAAGATGTCCTGTAGAAGTTGCAGATTTGTTGAATGAGTTTCAAGATATTGTATTCGATAACGTGCCTGATGGATTACCACCAGTCAGGAAGATCAGTCATCAGATGGACTTGATCCCAGGAGCGAGTTTGCCGAATAAGGCAGCACACAGAATGACACCTGCAGAAAGTGAGGAGTTGAACAGATAAGTACATGAATTGTTACAGAAAGGATTGATCCGTGAGAGTCTGAGTCCCTGTGCTGTACCAGCAGTATTAGCACCAAAGAAGAATGGAGAATGGAGGATGTGTACAGATTCTAAGGCAATAAACAAGATCACAATCAAGTACAGGTTTTCATTGCCACGAATGGATGATATTATGGACTGTTTGAGTGGAGCTGTGTATTTCTCAAAGATAGATCTGAAGAGTGGATATCACCAGATTCGGATCAGAGAAGGAGATGAATGGAAGACTGCCTTCAAGACAAAGGAAGGACTATATGAGTGGTTAGTCATGCCTTTTGGGCTAACCAATGCGCCGAGTACTTTCATGCGGCTCATGAACGAGGTTCTGAAAGAATTTCTTGGTAAGTTTGTCATTGTTTACCTAGATGATATTTTGATCTTTAGTAAGACATTGGATGAGCATATGATGCATATTCGTATGGTATTTGAGAAGTTGAGAGAAGAGAAATTGCTGATTAATTTGAAGAAGTGCAGTTTTGTGAAGAAAGAGTTGGTGTATTTGGGGTTTGTAATTTCAACATAATGTCTAAAAATGGACCCAGAGAAGGTACAGGCTATCCTTGAATGGCCTACTCCAAGGAGTGCTACTGAGGTAAGATCTTTTCATGGTCTAGCTAGCTTTTACAGAAAGTTTATCAGAAATTTTAGCAGTATTTGTGGACCTTTAACTGAAACAATGAGAGGGGATAGAAAAGAGTTTAAGTGGACTAAAGGAGCAGAAAAGAGTTTTCAATTGTTGAAACAAAAAGTTACAGAACAACCTATTTTAGCACTTCCAGATTTTAATAATGTGTTTCAAGTAGATTGTGATGCTAGTGGTACTGCAATAGGAGCTATTATGAGCCAAGAAGGTAAACCTGTTACTTATTTCAGTGAGAAGTTAAATGATGCCAAGAGAAAATATTTTGTTTATGATCAAGAATTTTATGCTATAGTTCAAGCATTGAAGAAGTGGAGACACTATCTGCTTCCTAAGGAGTTTGTTTTGTATACTGATCATCAAGCTTTGCAATATTTGAATAGTCAAAGAAAATTGAATCAAAGGCATTTGAAATGGGTTGAGTTTTTGCAGAGTTATACATTTGTTTTGAAACACAAGAGTGGAAAGTCTAATAGGGTTGCAGATGCTCTTAGCAGAAGGCAACTATTGCTGACAGAAATGCAGATTGAAGTGGTTGGGTTCAAGGAACTCAAGAATTTGTATCGAGAGGATCCTGATTTTGGTGAAGCTTGGAAAGCTTGTACAGAACCTGTTACTCTAGACAGGATGAAATGGTTGGATTTCATCATCCAGGATGATATGCTATTTAGAGGGAGTCTGTTGTGCATTCCACGAAGTTCTATGAGGGAGAATCTCATCAAGGAGAAGCATAGTGGAGGATTGGCTGGACATTTTGGTCGTGATAAAACCCTTGGCTTGGTTAGTGAGAATTATTATTGGCCACAGTTGCAGCAAGATGTGAAGAAGTTTGTACAGAGTTGCAGAGTATGTCAGATGGCGAAAGGAGTGAAGCAGAATACAGGATTGTATCAACCTTTACCCGTACCAGAGAAGCCTTGGGAGGATATCAGCATGGACTTTGTTCTTAGTTTACCGAGGACACGGCGGGGACATGATTCAATTTTTGTAGTAGTTGACAGATTTTCAAAGATGGCACATTTTATTCCCTGCAAGAAGACTAATGATGCTGTTCATGTAGCAGAATTGTTTTTCAGATAAGTAGTGAGACTTCATGGTTTGCCAAAGACCATAGTTTCAGATCGGGACACTAAGTTTGTTGGATATTTCTGGCGTACATTGTGGAAGAAGTTGAAGACAGATTTGAAGTTCAGTTCATCACATCATCCACAGACTGATGGACAGACAGAGGTAGTGAATAGAAGTTTGGGAAATTCGCTGAGATGTTTGGTTGGAGATAAGCCAACAGGATGGGATTTGATTTTACCACAGGCAGAATTTGCATACAATAATTCTGTCAATAGGAGCACTGGTAAATCACCATTCCAGATTGTATATGGAAGTAGTCCAAGAAATGCATCTGAATTGAGAAAGATAGATAAAGGAGAAATAAGTAGTGCTGAAGCTGAAGATTTTGCAGAACACTTGAAAAACATCCATAGGGAGGTGAGAAAGCATATTACCAAGATGAACGCACAGTATAAGGCTAAGGCAGATGAGAAAAGGATGTATAAAGAATTTCAGGTTGGTGATGAAGTCATGGTTCATTTGCGAAAGGAGCGGTTTCCAGTTGGTACATATAACAAGCTGAAAATGAAGAAGTTTGGGCCATGTAAGATACTGAAGAAGCATGATTCAATAAATGCATATGAGGTAGAATTGCCTAGTGAGCTGAATATTTCACCAGTGTTTAACATTTCAGATCTGACAGAGTATCATGAAGGAGGTGTTGAAGATGAGATCACAGCAGCATAGTGGAGTATTCCAGCAACTAGTTCAGACACTAAGGAGATCGAAGATATACTAGACAGTCGTGTTGGCAGAAGCACAAGGAACAGGACATATGAAGAATATCTGGTCAAGTGGAAAGGACGACCTGTTGAAGATTCATCATGGCTGACAAAGGAGGAGGTTAGCCGTCTTGGTTTTCCTCTGCACACCTGAGTCGTGACATGGTCACTTCTCAAATTACCCTGGGTGTCTGATGCAGGAGCATCCTGGGTGTAAGAGCAATCTTGCATCACCCAAAAATATTTCTGTTTTTGTATTCAATAAGGGCTATTTTGTGCAGAGCTGCTATTTATGGAAAGTTACTATTTTTGGTAATTTTCGTATGTGCTCAGAATGATCTGATTTCTTTCTTGGTGGTTCATTTTGGTCATATAAGTCTGCCAGTAAAGTTTCATTGCCAAATAGAGTGTATATTGGAAGATATTGAAGATTTTCGGTATTGGCAGCAGAGTACAGAAACTTCGAACTCAGTTTTGAAAGCTTTAGAGGCCCCAGATGAGGTCGAATTTTGGGCTGAATGAAGCTTGCTTAATTTGGGCGTTGTAGAGCTCTTCGCACTCTTTCCGAAATGGGGTTACAATAGTCAATCGGGTCAACTAGTGATGACTTATGGTCTTCGGAAGTTGGGTCACCTGAAATGGCAGAAAATGATTTTTCTTCAAAATTTCTGTTCGGGTTTCAAAATTTATTTTGAGCCGACTATGATGTAATGAAATGTAAAATAAAAATAATTCTAAGTTTGGTCGGCCTTATTGGCTAAAATTCTGGAACCTTCCCAGGCGGTGGAAAATTGCCTATATAAGGAAGGCTGTATTATTGTCTTAGGCAGTTCAGAATAGTTCTGGGTAATAGTTCGAGTCTTTGTCTTACAGAATATTGTAATGGAATGCCCATGTGGATTTGCATATTGTAATTCTGAAAGTCTATAATTCCACATTTGTGGAGATAATAAGAAGCCAATTTTCTGTTCTTGCATATTACTGTTGTTGTTTCTCTATTTCTGTTATGTGTTTGTGGTATTAAGGGGAGCACCCTTCATCAAGTGGTATCAAAGCAGGTTTTTTTGAGTGTGTAAACAGATCACCGACTGTGAGGCAGTTTGCACCAGGACCGTGGCTAGGGTTTCAGTACGCATCATGAAAATGCCTCCACAAAGGGAACGTGGCGGAAGAGCTGGTGTTGTAACACCTGAGGTCAGAGAGCTGCAGAGACAAGTGCGAGCATTGCAAGAAGAGATTCGTAGAGGAATCAATCTTAATGTCAGAGACGAAAGCGAGGACGAAGCGGAAGAAGAATATCAAGAAGGAGAAGTTGAAATTGTGAACCAGGAGGAAGAAAGACTTTTTCGGGCGATTTCCAAGATTGGGAAAAGGCCTAAGATTGAGGTTCCTACATTTTCTAGAAATCTTAACCCAGAGGAATTGATCAACTGGATCAATGAGTGTGAAGAATATTTTGAGTATGAAGATGTTGAGGATCCTGATAGGGGCAAATTTGCGAAGGCCAGACTGAAAGGTCATGCGAAGATATGGTGGCAAGAGATTTAGTTGGAGCGAAATAGAAGGGGAAAGGAGAAAATCATGAGATGGGATCAGATGGTGGATAAATTGAAGTGACAGTTCATTCCTGTTGATTATGAGCTTGACTTACTGAAGAAAATGCAGAGTTTGAAGCAAGCGGGAAGATCTGTTCAGGAGTATACAGAAGAGTTCTATCGACTTCTCATCAGAACAGGCCATGCAGAAGCTGATAAGGAGAAAGTTGCCATATACCTTAATGGGTTAAGGCCAAGCATTCAGGAGGAGCTGAATCTGGTTCGAATAAACAGTATTGAGGAGGCATACCAATTTGCCCTAAAAGTAGAGGAAAAGCTAAACAAGAAGTTCGAGAGCAGACAAAATGGAAGAGGTCGCGGTGGACGATCTGGTGGATGGTCATATGGTGGCCGAAATGAAGATCCGAAAAAGAAAGATGAAGCCAGTAGTAGTCAGAATCAGCGTGGAAATAATTCCAATCGCTTCCAGGATCAGAATAATAGAGATCAGAGAGGAAGAGGAAGAGGACAAGGATCTGGAAGAGGAGGCTTCCGTGGAACATGTTTTCACTGTGGAGAAGAAGGTCATAGGGCATTTGAATGTCCTCAGCGACAAGGCAGAACAGACAGGAAAAATGAAGGCCAGGCTAGAATTGCACATGTAGATGAAGATGCCAGATCATCAAACTCTAAAGATGCTGAAAGAGGAGAAACGTTGATTAATAGAAGAGTCCTGTTGAGTGGTGAGAATGAACCTGAGCAAAGAAGGAGCCTATTTCGCACCAGGTGCAAGTGTGAAGGTAAATGTTGTGATGTGATTATTGATAGTGGAAGCACTGACAATTTGGTGTCAGAAGAGATGGTGACAAAGTTGAAGCTCAAGAGACAGAAACACCCACATCCATATCGGATTGCCTGGGTACAGGATGACCACAAGGTCATGGTCAGTGAACAATGCCTAGTGAAGTTCAAGATTGGCAGATACCAAGATGAGGTATTGTGTGATATCATATCTATGGATGCATGTCATATGTTGCTGGGTAGACCATGGCAGTTTGACAGATGTGCTGTACATGATGGTCGTGCGAATACCTATTCCTTGACAAAGGATGGAGTGCGACATAAGCTAAAACCATTGAAGGAGACTGAAGAAAAGGTATGTGGAAATGCAAGGATAACTTTTGTTGATGGAAGAAATTTTCTAGATGGTATGAGGCATGAGCATGTATGTTTTGCTTTAATTCCAAAAGTTGGTAAAGAGGAAGTAGAAGATGTTCCTGTAGAAGTTGCAGATTTGTTGAATGAGTTTCAGGATATTGTATCCGATAACGTGCCTGATGGATTACCACCAGTCAGGAAGATCAGTCATCAGATGGACTTGATCCCAGGAGCGAGTTTGCCCAATAAGGCAGCACACATAATGACACCTGCAGAAAGTGAGGAGTTGAACAGACAAGTACATGAACTGTTACAAAAAGGATTGATCCGTGAGAGTCTGAGTCCCTGTGCTGTACCAGCAGTATTAGCACCAAAGAAGAATGGAGAATGAAGGATGTGTACAGGATTCTAGGGCAATAAACAAGATCACAATCAAGTACAGGTTTCCATTGCCACGAATGGATGATATTATGGACTGTTTGAGTGGAGCTGTGTATTTCTCAAAGATAGATCTGAAGAGTGGATATCACCAGATTCGGATCAGAGAAGGAGATGAATGGAAGACTGCCTTCAAGACAAAGGAAGGACTATATGAGTGGTTAGTCATGCCTTTTGGGCTAACCAATGCGCCGAGCACTTTCATGCGGCTCATGAACGAGGTTCTGAAAGAATTTTTAGGTAAGTTTGTCATTGTTTACCTAGATGATATTTTGATATTTAGTAAGACATTGGATGAGCATATGATGCATATTCGTATGGTATTTGAGAAGTTGAGAGAAGAGAAATTGCTGATTAATTTGAAGAAGTGCAGTTTTGTGAATAAAGAGTTGGTGTATTTGGGGTTTGTAGTTTTAGTAGAATGTCTAAAAATGTACCCAGAGAAGGTCCAGGCTATCCTTGAATGGCCTACTCCAAGGAGTGCTACTGAGGTAAGATCTTTTCATGGTCTAGCTAGCTTTTACAGAAAGTTTATCAGAAATTTTAGCAATATTTGTCCTTTGACTGAAACAATGAGAGGGGATAGAAAAGAGTTTAAGTGGACTAAAGGAGCACAAAAGAGTTTTCAATTGTTGAAACAAAAAGTTACAGAACAACCTATTTTAGCACTTCCAAATTTTAATAAAGTGTTTCAAGTAGATTGTGATGCTAGTGGTACTGCAATAGGAGCTGTTATGAGCCAAGAAGGTAAACCTGTTGCTTATTTCAATGAAAAGTTAAATGATGCCAAGAGAAAATATTCTGTTTATGATCAAGAATTTTATGCTATAGTTCAAGCATTGAAGAAGTGGAGACACTATCTGCTTCTTAAAGAGTTTGTTTTGTATACTGATCATCAAGCTTTGCAATATTTGAATAGTCAAGGAAAATTAAATCAAAGGCATTTGAAATGGGTTGAGTTTTTGCAGAGTTATACATTTGTTTTGAAACACAGGAGTGGAAAGTCTAATAGGGTTGTAGATGCTCTTAGCAGAAGGCAACTATTGCTGACAGAAATGCAGATTGAAGTGGTTGGGTTCAAGGAACTCAAGAATTTGTATCGAGAGGATCCTGATTTTGGTGAAGCTTGGAAAGCTTGTACAGAACCTGTTACTCTAGACAGGATGAAATGGTTGGATTTCATCATCCAGGATGATATGCTATTCAGAGGGAGTCAGTTGTGCATTCCACGAAGTTCTATGAGGTAGAATCTCATCAAGAAGAAGCATAGTGGAGGATTAGCTGGACATTTTGGTCGTGATAAAACCCTTGGTTTGGTTAGTGAGAATTATTATTGGCCACAGTTGCAGCAAGATGTGAAGAAGTTTGTACAGAGTTGCAGAGTATGTCAGATGGCGAAAGGAGTGAAGTAGAATACAGGATTGTATCAGCCTTTACCCGTACCAGAGAAGCCTTGGGAGGATATCAGCATGGAATTTGTTCTTAATTTACCAAGGACACGGCGGGGACATGATTCAATTTTTGTAGTAGTTGACAGATTTTCAAAGATGGCACATTTTATTCCCTGCAAGAAGACTAATGATGCTGTTCATGTAGCAGAATTGTTTTTCAGAGAAGTAGTGAGACTTCATGGTTTGCCAAAGACCATAGTTTCAGATCGGGACACTAAGTTTGTTGGATATTTCTGGCGTACATTGTGGAAGAAGCTGAAGACAGATTTGAAGTTCAGTTCATCACATCATCCACAGACTGATGGACAGACAGAGGTAGTGAATAGAAGTTTGGGAAATTTGCTGAGATGTTTGGTTGGAGATAAGCCAACAGGATGGGATTTGATTTTACCACAGGCAGAATTTGCATACAATAATTCTGTCAATAGGAGCACTGGTAAATCACCATTCTAGATTGTATATGCAAGTAGTCCAAGAAATGCATCTGAATTGAGAAAGATAGATAAAGGAGAAATAAGTAGTGCTGAAGCTGAAGATTTTGCAGAACACTTGAAGAACATCCATGGGGAGGTGAGAAAGCATATTACCAAAATGAACGCACAGTATAAAACTAAGGCAGATGAGAAAAGGAGGTATAAGGAATTTCAGGTTGGTGATGAAGTCATGATTCATTTGCGAAAGGAGCGGTTTCCAGTTGGTACATATAACAAGCTGAAAATGAAGAAGTTTGGGCCATGTAAGATACTGAAGAAGCATGATTCAGGAAATGCATATGAGGTAGAATTGCCTAGTGAGCTGAATATTTCACCAGTGTTTAACATTTCAGATCTGACAGAGTATCATGAAGGAGGTGTTGAAGATGAGATCACAGTAGCACAGTGGAGTATTCCAGCAACTAGTTCAGACACTAAGGAGATCGAAGATATACTGGACAGTCGTGTTGGTAGAAGCACAAAGAACAGGATATATGAAAAATATCTGATCAAGTGGAAAGGACGACCTGTTGAAGATTCATCATGGCTAACAAAGGAGGAGGTTAGCCGTCTTGGTTTTCCTCTGCACACCTGAGTCGTGACATGGTCACTTCTCAAATTACCCTGTGTGTCTGATGCAGGAGCATCCTGGGTGTAAGAGCAATCTTGCATCACCCAAAAATATTTCTATTTTTGTATTCAATAAGGGCTATTTTCTGCAGAGCTACTATTTATGGAAAGTTACTATTTTTGGTAATTTTTGTATGTGCTCAGAATGATCCGATTTCTTTCTTGGTGGTTCATTTTGGTCATATAAGTCTACCAGTAAAGTTTCATTGCCAGATCAAGTGTATATTGGAAGATATTGAAGATTTTCGGTATTGACAGCAGGGTACAGAAACTTCGAACTCAGTTTTGAAGGCTTTAGAGGCCCCAGATGAGGTCAAATTTTGGGCTGAATGAAGCTTGTTTAATTTGGGCGTTGTAGAGCTCCTCGCGCCCTTTATGAAATGGGGTTACAATAGTCAATCGGGTCAACTGGTGATGACTTATGGTCTTCGAAAGTTGGGTCACCTAAAATGGCGGAAAATAATTTTTCTTCAAAATTTCTGTTTGGGTTTCAAAATTTATTTTGAGCCGACTATGATGTAATGAAATGTAAAATAAAAATAATTCTAAGTTTGGTCGGCCTTATTGGCTAAAATTCTGGAACCTTCCTAGGCGGTGGAAAATTGCCTATATAAGGAAGGCTGTATTATTGTCTTAGGCAGTTCAGAATAGTTCTGGGTAATAGTTCGAGGCTTTGTCCTACAGAATATTGTAACGGAATGCCCATGTGGCTTTGCATATTGTAATTCTGAAAGTCTGTAATTCCACATTTGTGGAGATAATAAGAAGCCAATTTTCTGTTCTTGCATATTACTGTTGTTGTTTCTCTATTTCTGTTATGTGTTTGTGGTATTAAGGGGAGCACCCTTCATCAAGTGGTATCAGAGCAGGTTTTCTTGAGTGTGTAAACAGATCACCGACTGTGAGGCAGTTTGCACCAGGACCGTGGCTAAGGTTTCAGTGCGCATAACGAAAATGCCTCCACGAAGAGAACGTGGCGGAAGAGCTGGTGTTGTAACACCTGAGGTCAGAGAGCTGCAGAGACAAGTGCGAGCATTGCAAGAAGAGATTCGTAGAGGAATGAATCTTAATGTCAAAGATGAAAGCGAGGATAAAGCCGAAGAAGAATATCAAGAAGGAGAAGTTGAAATTGTGAACCAGGAGGAAGAAAGACTTTTTCGGGCGATTTCCAAGATTGGAAAAAGATCTAAGATTGAGGTTCCTACATTTTTTGAAAATCTTAACCCAAAAGAATTGATCGACTGGATCAATGAGTGTGAAGAATATTTTGAGTATGAAGATGTTGAGGATCCTGATAGGGTCAAATTTGCGAAGGCCAGACTGAAAGGTCATGCGAAGATATGGTGGCAAGAGATTCAGTTGGAGCGAAATAGAAGGGGAAAGGAGAAAATCACGAGATGGGATCGGATGGTGGATAAATTGAAGCGACAGTTCATTCTTGTTGATTATGAGCTTGACCTACTGAAGAAAATGCAGAGTTTGAAGCAAGCGGGAAGATCTGTTCAGGAGTATACAGAGGAGTTCTATCGACTTCTCATCAGAACAGGCCATGCAGAAGCTGATGAGGAGAAAGTTGCCCGATACCTTAATGGGTTAAGGCCAAGCATTCAGGAGGAGCTGAATCTGGTTTGAATGAACAGTATTGAGGAGGCATACCAATTTGCCTTAAAAGTAGAGGAAAAGTTGAACAAAAAGTTTGAGAGCAGACAAAACGGAAGAGGTCGCGGTGGACGATCTGGTGGACGGTCATATTGTGGCCGAAATGAAGATCCGAAAAAGAAGGATGAGGCCAGTAGCAGTCAGAATCAGCGTGGAAATAATTCCAATCGCTTCCATGATCAGAATAATAGAGATCAGAGAGGAAGAGGAAGAGGACAAGGATCTGGAAGAGGAGGCTTCCGTGGAACATGTTTTCACTGTGGAGAAGAAGGTCATAGGGCATTTGAATGTCCTCAGCGACAAGGTAGAACAGACAGGAAAAATGAAGGCCAAGCCAGAATTGCACATGTAGATGAAGATGCCAGATCATCAAACTCTGAAGATTCTAAAAAAGGAGAAACGTTGATTAACAGAAGAGTCCTGTTGAGTGGTGAGAATGAACCTGAGCAAAGAAGGAGCCTATTTCGCACCAGGTGCAAGTGTGAAGGTAAATGTTGTGATGTGATTATTGATAGTGGAAGCACTGACAATTTGGTGTCAGAAGAGATGGTGACAAAGTTGAAGCTCAAGAGACAGAAACACCCACATCCATATCGGATTGCCTGGGTACAGGATGACCACAAGGTCATGGTCAGTGAACAATGCCTAGTGAAGTTCAAGATTGGCGGATACCAAGATGAGGTATTGTGTGATATCATATCTATGGATGCATGTCATATGTTGCTGGGTAGACCATGGCAGTTTGACAGATGTGCTGTACATGATGGTCGTGCGAATACCTATTCCCTGACAAAGGATGGAGTGCGACATAAGCTAAAACCATTGAAGGAGACTGAAGAAAAGGTATGTGGAAATGCAAGGATAACTTTTGTTGATGGAAGAAATTTCCTAGATGGTATGAGGCATGAGCATGTATGTTTTGTTTTAATTCCAAAAGCTGGTAAAGAGGAAGTAGAATATGTTCCGTGAGAGTCTGAGTCACTGTGCTGTACCAGCAGTATTAGCACCAAAGAAGAATGGAGAATGAACGATGGATACAGATTCTAGGGCAATAAACAAGATCACAATCAAGTACAGGTTTCCATTGCCATGAATGGATGATATTATGGACTATTTGAGTGGAGCTGTGTATTTCTCAAACATAGATCTGAAGAGTGGATATCACCAGATTCAGATCAGAGAAGGAGATGAATGGAAGACTGCCTTCAAGACAAAAGAAGGACTATATGAGTGGTTAGTCATGCCTTTTGGGCTAACCAATGCACCGAGCACTTTCATGCGGCTCATGAACGAGGTTCTGAAAGAATTTCTGGGTAAGTTTGTCATTTTTTACCTAGATGATATTTTGATCTTTAGTAAGACATTGGATGAGCATATGATGCATATTCGTATGGTATTTGAGAAGTTGAGAGAAGAGAAATTGCTGATTAATTTTAAAAAGTGCAGTTTTGTGAAGAAAGAGTTGGTGTATTTGGGGTTTGTAGTTTTAGCCGAAGGTCTAAAAATGGACCCAGAGAAGGTACAGGCTATCCTTGAATGGCCTACTCCAAGGAGTGCTACTGAGGTAAGATCTTTTCATGGTCTAGCTAGCTTTTACAGAAAGTTTATCAGAAATTTTAGCAGTATTTGTGGACCTTTGACTGAAACAATGAGAGGGGATAGAAAAGAGTTTAAGTGGAATAAAGGAGCAGAAAAGAGTTTTCAATTGTTGAAACAAAAAGTTACAGAACAACTTGTTTTAGCACTTCCAGATTTTAATAAGGTGTTTCAAGTAGATTGTGATGCTAGTGGTACTGCAATAGGAGCTGTTATGAGCCAAGAAGGTAAACCTGTTGCTTCTTTCAGTGAGAAGTTAAATGATGCCAAGAGAAAATATTCTGTTTATAATCAAAAATTTTATGCTATAGTTCAAACATTGAAGAAGTGGAGACACTATCTGTTTCCTAATGAGTTTGTTTTGTATACTGATCATCAAGCTTTGCAATATTTGAATAGTCAAGGAAAATTGAATCAAAGGCATTTGAAATGGGTTGAGTTTTTGCAGAGTTATACATTTGTTTTGAAACACAGGAGTGAAAAGTCTAATAGGGTTGCAGATGCTCTTAGCAGAAGGCAACTATTGCTGACAGAAATGCAGATTGAAGTGGTTGGGTTCAAGGAACTCAAGAATTTGTATCCAGAGGATCCTAATTTTGGTGAAGCTTGGAAAGCTTGTACAGAACCTGTTACTCTAGACAGGACGAAATGGTTGGATTTCATCATCCAGGATGATATGCTATTCAGAGGGAGCCAGTTGTGCATTCCACAAAGTTCTATGAGGGAGAATCTCATCAAGGAGAAGCATAATGGAGGATTGGCTGGACATTTTGGTCGTGATAAAACCTTTGGTTTGGTTAGTGAGAATTATTATTGGCCACAGTTGCAGAAAGATGTGAAGAAATTTATACAGAGTTGCAGAGTATGTCAGATGGCGAAAGGAGTGAAGCAGAATACAGGATTGTATCAGCCTTTACCCGTACCAGAGAAGCCTTGGGAGGATATCAACATGGACTTTGTTCTTAGTTTACCGAGGACACCACGGGGACATGATTCAATTTTTGTAGTAGTTGACAGATTTTCAAAGATGGCACATTTTATTCCCTGCAAGAAGACTAATGATGCTGTTCATGTAGCAGAATTGTTTTTCAGAGAAGTAGTGAGACTTCATGGTTTGCCAAAGACCATAGTTTCAGATCGGGACACTAAGTTTGTTGGAAATTTCTGGCGTACATTGTGGAAGAAGCTGAAGACAGATTTGAAGTTCAGTTCATCACATCATCCACAGACTGATGGACAGACAGAGGTAGTGAATAGAAGTTTGGAAAATTTGCTGAGATGTTTGGTTGGAGATAAGCCAACAGGATGTGATTTGATTTTACCACAGACAGAATTTGCATACAATAATTCTGTCAATAAGAGCACTGCTAAATCACCTTTCCAGATTGTATATGGAAGTAGTCCAAGAAATGCATCTAAATTGAGAAAGATAGATAAAGGAGAAATAAGTAGTGCTGAAGCTAAAGATTTTGCAGAACACTTGAAGAACATCCATGGGGAGGTGAGAAAGCATATTACCAAGATGAATGCACAGTATAAGGCTAAGGCAGATGAGAAAAGTAGGTATAATGAATTTCAGGTTGGTGATGAAGTCATGGTTCATTTGCGAAAGGAGCGGTTTCGAGTTGGTACATATAACAAGCTGAAAATGAAGAAGTTTGGGCCATGTAAGATACTAAAGAAGCATGATTCAAGAAATGCATATGAGGTAGAATTGCCTAGTGAGCTGAATATTTCACCAGTGTTTAACATTTCAGATCTGACAGAGTATCATGAAGGAGGTGTTGAAGATGAGATCAAAGCAGCACAGTGGAGTATTCCAGCAACTAGTTCAGACACTAAGGAGATCGAAGATATACTGGACAGTCGTGTTGGTAGAAGCACAAGGAACAGGACATATGAAGAATATCTGGTCAAGTGGAAAGGACGACCTGTTGAAGCTTCATCATGGCTGACAAAAGAGGAGGTTAGCCATCTTGGTTTTCCTCTGCACACCTGAGTCGTGACATGGTCACTTCTCAAATTACCCTGGGTGTCTGATGCAGGAGCATCTTGGGTGTAAGAGCAATCTTGCATCACCCAAAAATATTTTTATTTTTATATTTAATAAGGGCTATTTTGTGCAGAGCTGCTATTTATGGAAAGTTATTATTTTTGGTAATTTTCGTATGTGCTCAGAATGATCTGATTTCTTTCTTGGTGGTTCATTTTGGTCATATAAGTCTGCCAGTAAAGTTTCATTGCCAGATCAAGTGTATATTGGAAGATATTGAAGATTTTCAGTATTGCAGTAGGGTACAGAAACTTCGAACTCAATTTTGAAGGCTTTAGAGGCCCCGGATGAGGTCGAATTTTGGGTTGAATGAAGCTTGCTTAATTCGGGCGTTGTAGAGCTCCTCGCGCCCTTTCCGAAATGGGTTACAATAGTCAATCGGGTCAACTGGTGATGACTTATGGTCTTCGAAAGTTGGGTCACCTGAAATGGCAGAAAATAATTTTTCTTTAAAATTTCTGTTCGGGTTTCAAAATTTATTTTGAGCCGACTATGATGTAATGAAATGTAAAATAAAAATAATTCTAAGTTTGGTCGGCCTTATTGGCTAAAATTATGGAACCTTCCCAGGCGGTGGAAAATTGCCTATATAAGGAAGGCTGTATTATTGTCTTAGGCAGTTCAGAATAGTTCTGGGTAATAATTCGAGGCTTTGTCCTACAGAATATTGTGAGGGAATGCCCATGTGGCTTTGCATATTGTAATTCTGAAAGTCTGTAATTCCACATTTGTGGAGATAATAAGAAGCCAATTTTCTGTTCTTGCATATTACTGTTGTTGTTTCTCTATTTCTGTTATGTGTTTGTGGTATTAAGGGGAGCACCTTTCATCAAGTGGTATCAGAGCAGGTTTTCTTGAGTGTGTAAACAGATCGCCGACTGTGAGGCAGTTTGCACCAGGACCGTGGCTAGGGTTTCAGTGCGCATCACGAAAATGCTTCCATGAAGGGAACGTGGTGGAAGAGCTGGTGTTGTAACACCTGAGGTCAGAGAGCTGCAGAGACAAGTGCGAGCATTGCAAGAAGAGATTTGTAGAGGAATGAATCTTAATGTCAGAGACGAAAGCGAGGATGAAGCCGAAGAAGAATATCAAGAAGGAGAAGTTGAAATTGTGAACCAGGAGGAAGAAAGACTTTTTCGGGCGATTTCCAAGATTGGAAAAAGACCTAAGATTGAGGTTCCTACATTTTCTGAAAATCTTAACCCCGAGGAATTGATCGACTGAATCAATGAGTGTGAAGAATATTTTGAGTATGAAGATGTTGAGGATCCTGATAGGGTCAAATTTGCGAAGGCTAGACTGAAAGGTCATGGGAAGATATGGTGGCAAGAGATTCAGTTGGAGTGAAATAGAAGGGGAAAGGAGAAAATCACGAGATGGGATCGGATGGTGGATAAATTGAAGCGACAGTTCATTCCTTTTGATTATGAGCTTGACCTACTGAAGAAAATGCAGAGTTTGAAGCAAGCGGGAAGATCTGTTCAGGAGTATACAGAGGAGTTCTATCGACTTCTCATCAGAACAGGCCATGCAGAAGCTGATAAGGAGAAAGTTGCCCGATACCTTAATGGGTTAAGGCCAAGCATTCAGGAGGATCTGAATCTGGTTTGAATGAACAGTATTAAGGAGGCATACCAATTTTCCCTAAAAGTAGAGGAAAAGCTGAACAAGAAGTTCGAGAGCAGACAAAACGGAAGAGGTCGCGGTGGACGGTCATATGGTGGTCGAAATGAAAATCCGAAAAAGAAGGATGAGGCCAGTAGCAGTCAGAATCAGTTTAGAAATAATTCCAATCGCTTCCAGGATCAGAATAATAAAGATCAGAAAGGAGGAGGAAGACGACAAGGATCTGGAAGAGGAGGCTTCCGTGGAACATGTTTTCACTGTGGAGAAGAAGGTCATAGGGCATTTGAATGTCCTCAGCGACAATGCAGAACAGACAGGAAAAATGAAAGCCAGTCCAGAATTGCACATGTAGATGAAGATGCCAGATCATCAAACTCTGAAGATGTTGAAAGAAGAGAAACGTTCATTAACAGAAGAGTCTTGTTGAGTGGTGAGAATGAACCTGAGCAAAGGAGGAGCATATTTCGCACCAGGTGCAAGTGTGAAGGTAAATGTTGTGATGTGATTATTGATAGTGGAAGCACTGACAATTTGGTGTCAGAAGAGATGGTGACAAAGTTGAAGCTCAAAAGACAGAAACACCCACATCCATATCGGATTGCCTGGGTACAAGATGACCACAAGGTCATGGTCAGTGAACAATGCCTAGTGAAGTTCAAGATTGGCGGATACCAAGATGAGGTATTGTGTGATATCATATCTATGGATGCATGTCATATGTTGCTGGGTAGACCATGGCAGTTTAACAGATGTGTTGTACATAATGGTCGTGCGAATACCTATTCCCTGACAAAGGATGGAGTGCGACATAAGCTAAAATCATTGAAGGAGACTGAAGAAAAGGTATGTGGAAATGCAAGGATAACTTTTGTTGATGGAAGAAATTTCTTAGATGGTATGAGGCATGAGCATGTATGTTTTTCTTTAATTCCAAAAGCTGGTAAAGAGGAAGTAGAAGATGTTCCTGTAGAAGTTGCAGATTTGTTGAATGAGTTTCAGGATATTATATCCAATAACGTGCCTGATGGATTACCACCAGTCAGGAAGATCATTCATTAGATGGACTTGATCCCAGGAGCGAGTTTGCCGAATAAGGCAGCACACAGAATGACACCTGCAGAAAGTGAGGAGTTGAACAGACAAGTACATGAACTATTACAGAAAGGATTGATCCGTGAGAGTCTGAGTCCCTATGCTGTACCAGCAGTATTAGCACCAAAGAAGAATGGAGAATGGAGGATGTGTACAAATTCTAGGCCAATAAACAAGATCACAATCAAGTACAAGTTTCCATTGCCACGAATGAATGATATTATGGACTATTTGAGTGGAGCTGTGTATTTCTCAAAGATAGATCTGAAGAGTGGATATCACCAAATTCAGATCAGAGAAGGAGATGAATGGAAGACTGCCTTCAAGACAAAGGAAGGAGTATATGAGTGGTTAGTCAGGCCTTTTGGGCTAACCAATGCGCCGAGCACTTTCATGCGGCTCATGAACGAGGTTCTGAAAGAATTTTTCGATAAGTTTGTCATTGTTTACCTAGATGATATTTTGATCTTTAGTAAAACATTGGATGAGCATATGATGCATATTCGTATGGTATTCTAGAAGTTGAAAGAAGAGAAATTGCTGATTAATTTGAAGAAGTGCAGTTTTGTGAAGAAAGAGTTGGTGTATTTGGGGTTTGTAGTTTCAGCAGAAGGTCTAAAAATGGACCCAGAGAAGGTACAGGCTATCCTTGAATGGCCTACTCCAAGGAGTGCTACTGAGGTAAGATCTTTTCATGGTCTAGCTAGCTTTTACAGAAAGTTTATCAGAAATTTTAGCAGTATTTGTGGACCTTTGACTGAAACAATGAGAGGGGATAGAAAAGAGTTTAAGTGGACTAAAGGAGCAGAAAAAAGTTTTCAATTGTTGAAACAAAAAGTTACAGAACAACCTATTTTAGCACTTCCAGATTTTAATAAGGTGTTTCAAGTAGATTGTGATGCTAGTGGTACTGCAATAGGAGCTGTTATGAGCCAAGAAGGTAAACCTGTTGCTTATTTCAGTGAGAAGTTAAATGATGCCAAGAGAAAATATTCTGTTTATGATCAAGAATTTTATGCTATAGTTCAAGCATTGAAGAAGTGGAGACACTATTTGCTTCCTAAGGAGTTTGTTTTGTATGCTGATCATCAAGCTTTGCAATATTTGAATAGTCAAGGAAAATTGAATCAAAGGCATTTGAAATGGGTTGAGTTTTTGCAGAGTTATACATTTGTTTTGAAACAGAGGAGTGGAAAGTCTAATCGGGTTGCAGATGCTCTTAGCAGAAGGCAACTATTGCTGATAGAAATGCAGATTGAAGTGGTTGGGTTCAAGGAACTCAAGAATTTGTATCCAGAGGATCCTGATTTTGGTGAAGCTTGGAAAGCTTGTACAGAACCTGTTACTCTAGACAGGACGAAATGGTTGGATTTCATCATCCAGGATGATATGCTATTCAGAAGGAGTCAGTTGTGCATTCCACGAAGTTCTATGAGGGAGAATCTCATCAAGGAGAAGCATAGTGGAGGATTGGCTGGACATTTTGGTCGTGATAAAACCCTTGGTTTGGTTAGTGAGAATTATTATTGGCCACAGTTGCAGCAAGATGTGAAGAAGTTTGTACAGAGTTGCAGAGTATGTCAGATGGCGAAAGGAGTGAAGCAGAATACAGGATTGTATCAGCTTTTACCCGTACCAGAGAAGCCTTGGGAGGATATCAGCATGGACTTTGTTCTTAGTTTACCAAGGACACGGTGGGGACATGATTCAATTTTTGTAGTAGTTGACAGATTTTCAAAGATAGCACATTTTATTCCCTGCAAGAAGACTAATGATGCTGTTCATGTAGCAGAATTATTTTTCAGAGAAGTAGTGAGATTTCATGGTTTGCCAAAGACCATAGTTTCAGATCGGGACACTAAGTTTGTTGGATATTTCTGGCGTACATTGTGGAAGAAGCTGAAGATAGATTTGAAGTTCAGTTCATCACATCATCCACAGACTGATGGACAGACAGAGGTAGTGAATAGAAGTTTAGGAAATTTGCTGAGATGTTTGGTTGGAGATAAGCCAACAGGATGGGATTTGATTTTACCATAGGTAGAATTTGTATACAATAATTCTGTCAATAGGAGCACTGGTAAATCACCATTCCAGATTGTATATGGAAGTAGTCCAAGAAATGCATCTGAATTGAGAAAGATAGATAAAGGAGAAATAAGTAGTGCTGAAGCTGAAGATTTTGCAGAACACTTGAAGAACATCCATGGGGAGGTGAGAAAGCATATTACCAAGATGAACGCACAGTATAAGGCTAAGGCAGATGAGAAAAGGAGGTATAAGGAATTTCAGGTTGGTGATGAAGTCATGGTTCATTTGCGAAAGGAGCGGTTTCGAGTTGGTACATATAACAAGCTGAAAATGAAGAAGTTTGGGCCATGTAAGATACTGAAGAAGCATGATTCAGGAAATGCATATGAGGCAGAATTGCCTAGTGAGCTGAATATTTCACCAGTGTTTAACATTTCAGATCTGACAGAGTATCATGAAGGAGGTGTTGAAGATGAGATCACAGCAGCACAGTGGAGTATTCCAGCAACTAGTTCAGACACTAAGGAGATCGAAGATATACTGGACAGTCGTGTTGGCAAAAGCACAAGGAACAGGACATATGAAGAATATCTGGTCAAGTGGAAAGGATGACCTGTTGAAGATTCATCATTGCTGACAAAGGAGGAGGTTAGCCGTCTTGGTTTTCCTCTACACACCTGAGTCGTGACATGGTCACTTCTCAAATTACCCTGGGTGTTTGATGCAGGAGCATCCTGGGTGTAAGAGCAATCTTGCATCACCCAAAAATATTTCTATTTTTGTATTCAATAAGGGCTATTTTGTGCAGAGCTGCTATTTATTGAAAGTTACTATTTTTGGTAATTTTTGTATGTGCTCAGAATGATCTGATTTCTTTCTTGGTGGTTCATTTTAGTCATATAAGTCTGCCAATAAAGTTTCATTGCCAGATCAAGTGTATATTGGAAGATATTGAAGATTTTCGGTATTGGCAGCAGGGTACGGAAACTTCGAACTCAATTTTGAAGGCTTTAGAAGCCCCGGATGAGGTCGAATTTTTGGTTGAATGAAGCTTGCTTAATTTAAGTGTTGTAGAGCTCCTCGCGCCCTTTCCGAAATGGGGTTACAATAGTCAATCGGGTCAACTGGTGATGACTTATGGTCTTCGAAAGTTGGGTCACCTGAAATGGCAGAAAATGATTTTTCTTTAAAATTTCTATTCGGGTTTCAAAATTTATTTTGAGCCGACTATGATGTAATGAAATGTAAAATAAAAATAATTCTAAGTTTGGTCGGTCTTATTGGCTAAAATTCTGGAACCTTCCCAGGCGGTGGAAAATTGCCTATATAAGGAAGGCTGTATTATTGTCTTAGGCAGTTCAGAATAGTTCTGGGTAATAGTTCGAGGCTTTGTCCTACAGAATATTGTAAGGGAATGCCCATGTGGCTTTGCATATTGTAATTCTGAAAGTCTGTAATTCCACATTTGTGGAGATAATAAGAAGCCAATTTTCTGTTCTTGCATATTACTGTTGTTGTTTCTCTATTTCTGTTATGTGTTTGTGGTCTTAAGGGGAGCACCCTTCATCAGAAAGTTAATAGACTACAAAGGAATGAGTAAATGAATTATGATAAGTGACCATTGCTAGAAAATTTGTAAAATGATTTTTTCCCTGCAAGTCTATCTTGTTAAAATAAAGAAAGAAGTATGTCAAATAAATCATGTATGATATTGCTAAATGATTAAATTCTTTGCAGATTTCTATGTAAAAGAAAAAAAAAATAGAATGTTCAATTAGACTTATTTGTATTTATATCTAACTAAGTATATTTTATATATTGTTACATGTATATATAATAAGTATTATATATAATAATTATTATAAATATTTATCCCTGCAATTGCGAATGTGAGTGAAAAATTGTAGATAGGGGTTTCGGGGTACGGTTTCTGATAGTATGGAGGGGAGAATACCAAATTCTTCCTACTCCTCTTCAAACAGCACCAAGGATGGAGGTACAAGTGAATTTTTAGGGTATTGCTACAACTGTTTACTTTATGGACACAAATTTTCAAATTGCAGGGAGCCTGATATGCGTACGTCTAGGCCATCATATGATCATCTCAAACCTTTTATTGAGAAGCAAAAAAAGAGGTGTGAAAACCCCCAGGAGTTTGATCTTAGCTTTGGAAGTGGTAGAACAAGACTCTACCCAAATGTGCAGAGCAGCCATGATCAGAAACACAAAGTCTTTTCTTAGAAGGCTCCTCTTCCCTGGTCCTTTGCTGATTATGAGTCACATTTCCCAAAGCTTGGGTCGTAGGTGAATGTGAGGGAGGATCAGAATATTAGAGGTGATTAGGGCATGTTTTCTACTAAGAAGGGTTTCAATGAAGGAGTAATGGTTAGTAAAGGGTCCCATTTTAATTCAAAATCTGGGGTGTCTCAAAACAATGTGGATGTTTCTGGAAAATAGTACTACTTCCGTCATAGAAATCTTTTCACTCCTCCATTGTCACCTGGCCCAATTCCATCAGTGTTCAATCACCTGGTTTTGTTACTTCACCAAACAATATTCTGCTCCATTCATCTCTTTGTCCGACCAAATATCCTGTAGCCACAACTTCTTCTTTAAAAAACCATAGTTTTGGCTCACGATTGCTTTCATCGCATAAGCCCGATCTAGGGTTTTCAGGAAGGGAGCCTTCTGGCACATAGGTTGGCACATGCAATTATAAGGTAAGTAATTCAAAACCTCTTTCAGTTTCTCTGCATGAGGGTTTGTTAAAAGCCCAAGTTTCTTATATGCAACAATTTTTTATTATTGGCAAAATTTATTCTGTTATCCCGATTTTTGAATTTCATGAATGGGCATGTAAGAATTGGAAGGATTGTTCTGATTTATTTTATGTGGATTATGGTGAAAATTCCTTTGTGGCTATTTTCTCTTCTGCTAAATCTCGAGATGAAATCCTCAGATCCACATACTGGTTTTGTAAGGGATTGGGTATTTTTGTCAAGTCTTGGAGCCCTAACTTTAATAGAAATGAGTTGGACTATGCCATGATTCCATTCTGGCTTGAGATGTCCTCTTTGCCTATAGAAGATAGAGACCTAGATGTGGTTGAAACTATTGCTAACCAAGTCGGTTCTTTTGTTAAACATGATTTGATACCCCTAGAGCAGTTACATAGATTTGTCCGTGTTTATGTTTTACTGGATATCTCCAAGCCGTTTCCTCAAGGTATTAATTTGAATTCTAAATGGGGGTCCTAGTACTAGCATTTTGTCATACAAGATGCCAAGTCAGTAATTAAGTATGCTGATGTATTAGGTCATTTCACAAATCAGTGTAGAGATCCTAATAGTTCTAAGTTAGTGGTTTGTGAGGATCAGACATCTTTTCCAGGGAAATGCTCTTCACTACTGCAGAAACCAAATTCTCTTAAGCATATGATATGCGGAAATGTTGGTGCCCCAACCTTGGAACCCAATATAGATACAGGGGTTAGGTCACAAAATCCTGAATCAGCTTATGAGAACATTGAACATTTAGGGGGGGAAGATAAAATATTGTGAGTTCAAAATTTAAACAAAGTGGAGTGATTTTTGGAAGTGTTCAATTGCAGGTGGTAGTCATTCAAACCTATAACCCTAGTGACGATCGGGGAGGGTGAGAAAAAATGAAGAAAGGGATACATCCTGCAAAATAGTGGATAACAATGGTGATGCCATCCGGAAGAATCATATGCATGTTGGCCACTAAATTCACTAGCACACCTAAAGTCTACCACTTGAAGTCTCGCCATCAAATTTCTGAGACAATTGGCCAAATAGCCAAGTTCAGGCATCGTTATGGTGGTGGTGTTGAAGAAGAAGAAGATAAGCAAAACCCTCTACCTCCCAACTAAATGTACTCACAAGAATTTTGAGATGCTTATCCATTTTTACTGGAAGGATGAGCTAAAACTTTTCTTCCCTTGAGTGGATGTTGCTACTATAAATTTGCATGACTTCTTTGAGATGTTATGTGATTTTCTTTTCAACCTTTTATGTTTCTTTAGAATTTTTTCAAATGCAGTGATTTATTATTTTTTTCTTGTATCTTTATACTTAATAGATCAAATATGGGATGGAAACAAAAAAATTTAAACATGCATTGCAGAAGAATGTCCAAACTATCTAGAATATAATCATGTCTGCAACCTCCAAAACTACTTAGACACAATGATGTGAAATTAAAACTATGATTGAATTTCAATATCATCATGGTGTCGTCAGTAGACTAAGAACTATATTCTATTTTGTCCAAAATTTGTTATTATCTTATACTATTCTAGTAAAAAAAATAAAAATAAAACATTGAGCATTTAGAAGTTGCACAGCAGATAGTACCCTATGTAAATCTTGGATTTAAAAATTATGAAGGCATTAACTCTTTTGTTTGCATGCTAAGGCAGATCCTTCCTATTTTTATTTATGTTCTTGACATCGTGGACTTTTCAAAAGTTAATGTTCTTCCCAAATCCCTCAATGGTTCATTATTTGAGAAGAACATTGATTCTTTCATGCTGGATAATATTATTAGTAAGTTGATGTTTTCAGCAGAGCCTAGTAAGCTTAGGAGCCTATCTATGAAGCATGTTGATATTTTGAACACTAAAATTATGACTGCTACCTTTGAGAATGCTAAACTATTCCTGGATTTCCAGATAGAGCAACAGGGTTCCATTAATAGTTTTGATGAATCCACCAAAGATCATGATGACCAGATGAAGTATGGAGACTATGATGCCTTAGGGAAGGCTGAGGATTTTAATGCATCCAATTTGATTGTAGAGGATACTGAAATGAATCACATAGAAGAGCCTAATTTTCTTCAGGACCCCACCTTATCTCCAGCTAAATCATCCATTGTTCAGACACCCCTCTCCCCAAAAGGGGCTGTCCAAACACCAAAAAAGAGAGGACGAAAGTCAAAACTCACAAAAGCAATGGAGGAAATCAAGGCTAGTGTCCAGTCTACTTTGGATAAGAGTTTTTCCTCTTCAAAAAGATGTTCGACAAGGAGAACTAAATGTTCTCCTTGTCCCCAATGAAAATTGTTTCATGGAATGTCAGGGGCATTAATGCTCCTGACAAAAGAAATAGGATTAAGCAAAGGCTTAATTCTACTAAGAGTGATATTATTCTTATTCAGGAGGCAAAACTATCTCTTGATACCTTTAAAATGACAATCCAAAAATGGTCCATGTGGGAATCAACTTTTGTCCTTGCCACTGGAGCTTCTGGTGGATTGGTAGCTTTATGGAATCCTAGATTGGTTACTTTTTCCCCTCTCCAATCTGATTCCAACTGGCAACTATTGAGTGTTAAGAACTTCTCTCTGAGCTTTCTTATCATCAATGTCTATGGTCCCACACCTTCTGCTACCAAACTTCATCTTTGGCAATCCCTAACTGATATTATTCAGCAATTTCCCGCTACTAAGTTTATTCTTGCGGGTGACTTTAATGCTACACTTGACCCAAATGATAAGCAGGGAGGAATAGTCACTCCCAATAAAGTTATATTTGACTTCAAAAACTTCCTGTTAGCTAAAGACTTACATGATGTTTCCCCTTCTAATGGTCAATTCACTTGGACAAATTGAAGGCCGGGTTTTCTCCAAATTGCGGTTAGATTTGATAGATTCTTGGTGTCCTATGTTTGGAAGCTAGAAATTTTTTCCCTTGCATTAGAAATCCTACCTTTTTCGGAGTCTGATCACTTCCCAATTCAGCTGCATATTCAGTTACCTGATATATCTCTTAGTCTGGTTTGGAGGTCTTCTTTTAAATTTGAAGCTGTGTGGTTCAGACATCCCCTTTTCAATTCTCTGCTAAAACAATGGTGGCAAGCTGCACCAGTTGAAGAGGGGACCAAAATGTATCAATTCTTTAAAAAGATGCAATTTGTCAAGAATCACATTAAGACTTGGAATGTTAAAGTTTTTAAAAATATCTTTCAGGAAAAGGGTAGGGTGGAGAAAGAACTGTCAGAGGTCAATCAGTATATTTTTATCAACGGCTTAGATACTCTATCATATGATAAATAGAAGTCTTTGCAGGAGGAATGGTCAGAATTATGTGCTAGAGAGGAGGAATATTGGAGGCAAAAATCTCATGAATTATGGCTGCAATCTAGTGATCAAAATACCAAATTTTTTCATGCATCAGCTAAGCATAAATTAGCAGCGAAAAATATTTTCTCTATAAGAAATGACTGACACCTTTTGTTTCATAAAAGTGAGATTGAACAGCAGGGAGTAAAATTCTTCTCAGATTTGTTGGCCCCCACTAATACTAGTGTTGATCAGGGTATGTTCAATGAGGTTCTTTGTCATATTCATTCCATAATATCAGAGGAGGATAATATGATCTTAATGGCCCCATTTACCTTGTCAAAAGTTAGGCAGGTTGTGTTTTCCCTTCCTTCAGATAAGACACTTGGTCCTGATGGCTTCACAGGACTTTTTTATCAAAAGTTTTGGGATACCATTGCATTTGAACTGTTGGAAGTTATGGAGGAATCCAGGAAGAATACCTCAGTTCTAAAGAGCTTTAACACTACAAATTAAGTGCTTATCCCTAAAATTGATGAGCCTCAAACCTTTGTGGACTTTCATCCCATATCCCTTTGTGATACTATCTACAAGATTATCACCAAGGCTATCTATCTTCATCTTCAGCACATAATTCCCAAGATTATTTCTTCTGAACAAGGAGGTTTCGTTCCTGGTAGAGATACAACAGATGGAGCTATTATGGCCCTTGAGACATTACATTCAATCAAAACTCATGGTATTCCCACCTTTGTTGTTAAACTAGACATGATGAAAGCTTATGATAGAGTTAATTGGTCTTTTCTTTTGGAAGTTCTAGCTAAATTTGGGTTCTCAAAAAAATGGTGCAAATGGATTAAGGCTTGTCTATCTGGTGCTTATTTCTCTATTATGATCAATGGAGCACCAGTGGGATTCTTCCCCTCCACTCAGGGAGTTAGGCAGGGTGACCCCTTATCCCCCTTTTTGTTTATTATGATGGCTGAAGCTCTTAGCAGATCTATCAATGCTTCTCATTCGCTGAGACTGTGGCAAGGCATTCATATCCTGGATACTTCTATTTCAGTTACACACTCTCTATTTGCTGATGATACTCTCTTTTTTGGGAAGGCTTCTGTTAATGAGGCTAAACAAGTTAAGAAGCTACATGATAACTACTATGCCACCTCTAGTCAAAAGGTTAATTCTCAAAAATCAAAAATTTTGATCTTTAATATGAACCAATCATTAGCCCAAAGGATTATTGACATCTTAGGATTTCCTGTTGATAATTTACCATCATCTTATCTAGGAATTCCTTTTTTTATGGGATCAAATAAGAAATCATATTAGGATGCAGTGATTACTCATATTAAGACCAGGGTTTTAGCATGGAAAGCTAAATGGCTTTCTTTATTTGGAAAAATCCTCTTGATTAAGACCATTTTATTTGCTATCCCTAATTACTATTTTTCAGTTCTTCTTGCTCCAAAAGTTGTAATTAAGTAGATTAATAAATTAATCAGAGATTTTTTGTGGACAGCTAATATGACAGGTGAAAAAAATATCCCTCTTGTGTCACTAAATGACATGTCTTTGCCTCAGTCTTCGGGAGGTGCAGGGTTGCATAACCTAATTGCTAGGAATTTAGCCCTTGGTGGCAAATTGATTTGGAGAATGTACACTCACCCTGAGATTAAGTGGTGTCAACTAATGCAGGAAAAATATCTTCATTCTTCACATCCTTCAAGAATTCTTACTGTGTTGGATCCTCCAAAAGGTTCTTCTATTTGGGATTTTACGATGAAAGCTAGGCATGTGGTCATGTCAGGAGTATCTTGGGAAGTAAATAATGGAGAATCAATAAATTTTTGGCTTGATTCATGGAATGGTATGCCCCCCTTATGCACTTTACCTATTTTTCATAATTGTTGGGAATCTATTGTGTCCTTTAGAGGTCATAATTTCCTATCATGTGTGTCTCATGTTTCTATTCACTCAGGGTTAGTTAATTGGGTTGATTTCTCCTCCTTCCCAATTTCATTACAAGATGCAATAAGTGCTAATAATTTCTTGTCATCTCAAAAAAAATTTCTCTCAAAGGGTCCAAATCATCTCTTCTGGTCACCAACCATTGATGGTAATTATTCTGTAAAGTCAAGATACGAGGTTATCCAAGAAAATATTAACATCCAAACCAGTAATAGGGCTTTTAGATTTTGTTGGCACAGGTCTATTCTTCCCAAGGCTAGGTGTTTTTCATGGCTTGTGTTGAAAAATCATGTTCTTATAGGTGATAGGCTAGCAAGATTAAACATCATGAGTAACTTCTCTTGTGTCTTATGCAATAAATCTCAAGAATCAGTTTATCATCTTTTTCTAAACTGCCCTTTTGCTCAAGATTGTTGGTTTTTTATTCTTAACTTGCTAAACTATTCAATGCCTCTCCCTGACACTGTTAGGGATTTATTTCAGTCCTGGCCTTGTCTGTTTCCTAAGGTGATGTTCACCTCCATTTGGATTTTCTCCCCATCCCAAGTAATCTGGGCAATTTGGTGGGAAAGGAGCAAAAGAATTTTCCATAATTCACCCTCCACTATTCAAGTTCTTAAAAGGATTAAAAATTCAATTATTGAAGTCACTAATGCATATGTCAGGAAATTCAATGGACAAAGAATCTTCTCTTCTTGGGATAACTCTATTATAAAAGTATGGAAGGGTTTGGATTTCCCAGAACTCCCTGTCCCGATTTGCTCTAAAGATGCAATTAAGATTAGATCTCAAATTAAGTGGTCTCCACCTCAAAGTGGCTTTGTAAAGCTAAAATTTGATGGGGCTTCTAAAGGTAACCTGAGAAAATCAGGTATTGGCTTCTCATTTCGTGATCATTTGGGAAAAATTATTTATTTAGAGGCTCTTTCTATTCCATCAGGTACTAATAACATGGCCGAGGCTTATGCATTACTTCATGGTTTGCTGGTTGCCAGAAATTTAAAGATAACTCACCTTCATGTGGAAGGGGATTCTTCCGTCATTATTAATGCATGTATCAAAAGATCCTCTTTTTCTAGATCTATTCACTATGTCTTATCTAGAATTTGGTTTTTGCTAGACTCTTTTCAGGAATGCTTAATTTCTCACATTTTTAGAGAAGGTAATCGGCTGGCTGACCTACTTGCCAACTATGGGGTTAATAGCATCAACTTTAAATATCCTTCTTCTGATATTGATCCTCATTTATGCTCATCTATTTTCAACTTAATAAGAGAAGAGTCATCTCTAGCATAAGTATTCTCTTTTTTATAGTAATTTAATGTGCATAGCTCTGTGGTTGGTTTCTTCAACTTTACTTGAACTGCAAAGGTTTTTTCTGGTTCATGCTATGGATATGTTATTATGATTGTTCATAGGATGATACGATAAGCATTAGCTCATATCTAGTGCCCTTTCTGTTAATACTTACTGTACCATCCTTATACCTCTATTCTGGTGGTAGTCTTTGCCATGAATAAAGGTACCTTGATTATCTTGGTTTTATGCGAGTGTTTTCATTATGATGAACGTGATTATATTTTGAGGCCCTGCTGGAATGATTTGGCTCGTGCATGCCCATATGCACTGATCAGTTGGTACATTCTTGTTTAAGGCAAATCTTTTGCATGCTTAGCCAAAATCTTGAATTAATTATGTAAGACTGTAAGTCTTTTTCTACCATCATTTTTCAATACGGATTTCAGTTCTTAAAAAGGTAGAGATGGCTCTTGCATCATCTGTAAGGTGATTTGAGCTCTCCCATGCTTTATTTCAATCTAATTCATGATCACTTTGCATAAGATATTTATTTTGGCATGATAATTAATTAGGTTTTCTCTGGTATGATTGCACTCTACCGTGGTATTTAATTGCCAATACATTCTCGAATGCCTTGTATTTCTATTTATCTGGTAAATGGTATTATCTGGTTATTTCATTCTACTTTACTATTCTCTTTGCATTGCACAAGTCTTTTCACACCATGGCTATGCACAGATATGTTGATGATTTTCATCCTCTCAACCTTTGGGTTAGATTATCCGTCCCATGTTTGGAGGTCCCATTTGATAGTGTGGTCTTTGATGAAGCACTGGCATTGGTTTTTAGTGTCCACTATTCCAAATGTGCTTGCATCATTCATAGGATTATTGGTGATGCTGTTCTATCCCCACATTTTAAAATGATTTTGTTCCCCTCACAAGTTGTTTTAGTTTTTTGTTCTAACATTCTAGACTTGTCGCAATCATGGGCTTTGTTTGAGGCTTTATCTAGTTGGTGTGTTCGGCCATAATTTCTACAAGGTAATGCCCTATTATCTACTATTCAAAATTATAATCTCTGGTTGCACGACACCCATGTGGGGGAGTGTTTCCTAGGCATTTACTATTCAGTTTTGATAAGTATATTATGCTCCTCACTGCCATTAAAGATTGCATATCTGCAAATTCCATTGGGCCTTTGGATTTCCTACTGAATTCGGCCTCTTTTGATGCATGGCATAAAGGAAAAGCTTTCACCAAAGTCTATGCTCTGATTGCACTCCAATCCCATATGTGGATTTCAAATGATTTGGGTGTGGTTTCCTTATCCCCTAATGTGGGCAATGCTCCTTGTGAAAGTATTTCACCTGGCTTTGACCCATTACCATCAATGGGTTCTTCATCTTCACCTACCCAATCTCCATCTATTGTTCATATGCCTCCTTTACATGGAGAGGATGACCCCTTGACTTCTCAGGCTGACCGTCTATGGAATTCTTTGTTTCTCTCTCCTCCTTCGGGTCTTGGTCCTCCTCTATTGGACTGTGTGTTTTTTGTTTTGGCTTCTCGTGTTAATAATGGTTGTAGGAACTTTTGGTGCAGAATATCTTATAGATGGAACTATTATACAGTCTCTATTTTCATATAGCTGCGGATCATTATGGTGGAATGGGAGGTGTAGTTGGTGTGTTTTCTCCAAGAACTCTTTTGAACATTCTCAGGATTTTGTACATGCTAATGCTTTTGTTGTATAGTTTCCATTTTGTCATCTTTTTTGCAACATCAGCATGGTTCCCAGCTCTCTTGATACAATGGCTTATCATATCTTTGGTGGTTCAATCTACTCTTCATGATGGATTATCATTTTGATATCTCCAACTGTGCCTCTTATGGATATTTTGTATCTCATTGTATTTGAAGGCTAGAATTTTTATTATTTCCATCCTTCATATCCACATTTTGGATATTATTTTTATATGTGGGTAGGGGTTAATATAAATTTTGTAAAAATTGTAATTGGTCATGCTTGACCACCTAGGTTTAGGTACTTCTTATTATCATGCTTGAGCGGATGGGCTCTTTTTGTAATGTAATGGGCAATGAACGGAGTTTTCTTTACTGGTTCTTTCTCCGGGAGCTCTTTGAACCAAATAATAAATATAAATAAAAAAATTTCCAAAAAAAAAAAAAAAGTATTATATATACATATATCAATATTACAAAATATTTATAATAAAACTTATGCCCATAAATTCCTTTGTAAGAGAATATACTTTATATATATATATATATATAGATTGCTATATAAAAGAATTATTGAATAAATAAATAAAATAAAAATATATCTATATTACTTTATTACTAGCAAAGCCTTAATATACATTATATATATTATCATATAAATATCACTGGATAAATAAATAATAATATATATATAATCTATATATTATACTAATTACCAGCAAGCCCTTGCGTTTCCTTTTATTATTTTTATTTTATAGAAAAAAATATTTTTTTTAAAAATGAAATTTGTTAGAGGGGGCCGAAAAACCTTCCCCCTTGCAACACTCATGCCGCTGCACACAAAGCCGTGTGGGTGGAGGAGCTTCGGCTCCCACCTAAACCACATGCATTGTGCAGGTGCAAAGGGGTCGAGACCCCCACACACACATAGTGCAGGTGGCGATGGAGCTCAACTCCTACCGCTATGGGGATGATGGTCAAGCCGTGCAAGTAGTGGCTGGCTATCCGCCCTCCACTGTCTTCTTAAAAATAAAAAAAATTTGCTAAATACATTTACAAAAAAAGAATGAAACCTCATATATTTTTTTGTAAAGAAATAAAATAAAACAAAAGGGGGCAACAAATTTACACAGAAAAATCTTCAAATCAGGGTTTGAACAATCTAATAAACCCTAGCTTCTTTATAAAAAAAACTAGCTTGTATGCTGAGTGTATACGAACTTAAGAAAGAATAAGCAACCAAATCTAGTACCAATAGAATTTTTCATGTGCCTGTGTAAGAAAAAATAAAGGGGAGAATAGATCTGAGCCGATGAAATCACGACACCCACTTTAAAATTTTGGATTTCATGGTTATTTAAATAGGCTCTTTAGGTTGAAAATTGTTGGCAAGTACTTTCATGATAGGTTGCATAAGGGAGAAGATCCATTGGGGAAATCTATTATATTTTATTATTATTCATGGGGAGATAGTATAGAGAAGCTTCCCATCACTATGTTCACCCTAGACATTAGCGTTATCAATGACCATGCTTGTAGCCTTGGTCAGAGTATTTTACTGATTGTGATATGTATAGTCCTTGTAAGATTACCTCATGATCTTATTCCATAGATTTTATGATATTATCAACACATATAATATAAAGATGGTATAAACTAGGGATTTGTGCAGTGAAAAATGATACTTTTATCTTAATATTGGACCTATACTCCAGATATTGAAATTCATAGGGGTCAAAATCTAGAGTGATGTTAGCATACATTGAGTTATGTTGTAGGGAAGATGTCCCATGTTTTAGGGCATTTTCTTGTGACCTTAGATCCAACATTGGTGAGTTGGATGGAATTACCTTACATGATCTTGTTACTAGTAAGAGATATGATAACTATGTAAAATAATATTAGATTGTGATGTTTGGATAGACAGTTCTAGTCTTCAATGTTTATACTTTTAAATGTTAGAGTTGATTAAAATAAGGTAAACCATATCCTTAACATGTATCAAGATTACGATTCTTCAATGCATGTGATCAATGTTTCAAATTAATCTAATGAACTAAACTTGATGTCAACCCTAGAACCTTAACCCTGAGTTGGGTAACTTCTAGGAGGAAGTTCATGCCTACGGGGGGAGGATGTGAGGCCTCACCCTAGACCCATCATAGATTTTCCCTTATCATTATGGTAGACCTAGTAATTAGCTTAAGTTATGATTATTAAGAATATTTTTCCCCTTTTGATAAAGGTTTGATTACAGTAGATGTGAGTACATTACATTTTATGATGCTTTCTATACTCACAATGTTAACCCTATGCTACATTATGACTATCATTTTGATGATTGATTTAGTTGAATACTAAGTTGTCACAATTCGGATATAAGTTTATGCTGATAGGAGTTGATAAATCACAATTTGAATTATTATTGAGATGTGAAATTCTATGAAGGTTAAAGGTTAGGTGATGAAATATATTGATGAATTTCAGGACATTATTATGAGAATTACTTGATGAATTGATTACTTGATTTTATGCCATATAAATGATTTTAGAATTGACAAAAGTAATGCTTATGCAAACTAGATAAAACTACATCATGGTTTATTTAGACCTAGAATGATTAGTGTGACATATGGGTTAATGAGATTATGTTCTTCTGATTCAATTTACATATGTTCATTTGAAAGAAATGCTTAAAGTAACAATTAAAAGTATGATGAAGGATTATAGAGACTAAAAGAATGTACTTCATGTGTTAGAGAATTTTAATGGTAATGTTGATTCTGCATTTTGAATTTTGATGACTATAGTTCTTGAGGTTTCTAATGTTTAAATTGAGTGTGCAGGATCATGGCCATGGAATTTTATTGGAGAACCATGACTAACTCCTATGTGAATCTTTTTAAAACAAGGTTGCCTCTATTGAAGAGACAAAACCTCATTGTAATGTATTTTCCTTCGTATAGTGTATGGTGTGTATTTTATCTACATTTGCATTTATTAAGTTGTGAGATTAACAAGTGGACTTGCCAAGTGTGTTGTGATGTGTTATGTAGTACCAATTGGCACACTTGTGAAAATGATGTGTCATTGCATGTCCACTTGGAAAGCTTGAGGACCCACCTTTTCCACTAGGTACCTAGCTCTTTTCCCCATAAGGACCACTTCATTTGTGAGCCCAAGGTGGAGTCACATCCATTGAAATTCGTAGGTGATCTTAACTGGGGTTTTTGGGGGGTTATATGGCCACCTAGGGTTGAGTTTAACCTATTTTTGACTAGCCCACTTCATATACCTATGGGTTAGGGGAGTTTTTTACCATAGAATACCTTATTTAGGCCTTGGGAAGCCTCCCAAAAGTTGCTTATGCAAGATGGACGAAAATCATAATGGGAAGCATGACCTTGGGAAGATCACATGCTTTGGGAAGACAAACCTTGTCTACTTTTCATGCCACTATCTTTTAAAGAGCTTTTATTTTAGAAATGTGTGAGGGTTTGGGAAGAGTGACCAATATGAGCTCACACTTCTTCCTAGGATGGGAGAATGGGAGGCTTTTGAATTTAGAGGGGAGATTGGAGAGATTGGCTCCCAATCACCCACTCTCTAACTTTAGGGACTACTAAGGGATTTAGGAGAAAATAAAGGAAAGACAGAAAAAGAAGGGCTCTACTTCAATTTTCATTTCCATAACTTCTTTTGCAAGGTTGGTAGCTCTCAAGCTTTACACTTCTCTTTTATGGTGTCTTGCTTATGGCTTCCATGAAAAAATGGAGAAAGATTGTTCTTGTTTATGCTGCATAGTGTATGTTCTTACTGGTATGCTGATTTTGAAGTATGTAGTGCTATTATGTGAAGTAAAAATTTGCATGTATTTTCTTGTCATTATGTGTGTTGTTTAAGGGATTTTGTTCAAGGCTATACTCACCCTTGGGAGGGAAGAGTAGCCTTGTGGATGAAGGGATTGTGACAGCCCTCTTGGTGTAGAGTCTTTCTCCTTGAGAGAGAGGGATGCACCATGGATTATGGCATCCATGGTAGGCTAGTAGCATTGATATTCTTGGGGGTCATAAGGGTTTTGGCCATATTTGGTACATTTTTTTTGGGTTGTGAAGAGGATTTATGTTGCTCTTGTATGCAAGAAATGAGAAGTTATGTTGATTTTGTGTGAAAGAGTTGTTGCCTTGTTGAAGGCTTGCATTCCATCTCTAGCCTTGTCTCCCATTAGGTACTTGGTCCACCTTCACCCTTAGGAAGATTTATTTAAAGCTCCTTGTGTTAGCCATGGGAGGGTGTACTATGTGTGTATTATGTAGTGTTGGTGTGTCATTTGACTTCTAGCATACCCGGGTTAGCATTGGTTCTCCTAGCTTGGGGGTGGCCCCGTAAGGGCCTAGGATGGGAGGTGAGCCTCCCATGGCCATTCTACAAAGCTTTCTTTTGGAGGTCTTTGAATTATTTTGTTTCAATGAAGATATTGTAAAGAGAAAATATGCTTGTGTTGGAGGAGTTTTGGTCCTCTTAGAAATGTAAAGAAGAAGGTCTCTTTGTTAAGTTCTTTTCAAAAAGTATGATGTTTGTATAAGGAGATGTAAATATATGTTTTTCTCATTTGAAGTTAGATGTCTCCATTTTAGTGCATAAAAGAAAAATGATTTGAAGCCTTTATGTTGTAAAAGGATCTATGTTAACATGACATTATAAGAATATTTAAATAATTGTGCATTTTGACATATTTTTGTATTAAAAAAAAAGATAAAAAAAAGAAATGTAAGATTAAACTAGATTAGAATTTTTTCCTTGTAAGTAAATGTTGACTATTGGTTAGGGATAGATTTGTTTCTAAAATAGTTACATTATTTTCCTTAGAACAGAAGAGTATTTGGGTTTACAAAGAAATAAAGCATCTTAGTTTAAATGGTCATTTATTCTCTAATCATGTTGGTAATAGGCATCTATTTTCCTAATAGAGTATCTATGTTGTGTGTTTCCTAGTAGTGGATTTCTGGGCATGACATGTTCCAGGTAGTCTAGGTAGGAGATAAAGGTTCTCCATTGTTAGAATTCTTTGATATAGTTTTGCCTTGCAGCGAGCCAGATACGGTGATCAGAAGTAAGACATTTTCTTTTTAGATTTCTTGAATGGGTTCATCAAAACCAAAAATCCTTAGCACTAACACACATTTAAAAGAGGGATCCTAAGTCATGAGCCTCTTATGATAGGATGTCGGTCAAAGTCAGGAAATGCCCATGGTCATGAAGGAAGTTAGGAGTCTGAACCCTATCCTAACTAGAACACAAACTAAAAGAAAAGAGCAAGCAAAAGAGGAATGCATAAAGATGAGATCAACAATGGAATGCTCAAAACTGCATAGCATAGTCTAAACGCTACCCCAGTTTCAAAAAAAAAGTGAAGTGAAAAGGAAACAAGCAAAGAAATGACATTTGATAAAACCATAATGAGTATAAAAGTAGTAGATGTTGAATGAAATCAAAGGAAAATTGTTCAGAATGCGATGGTTGAAAACAATCAGTTTTAAAACTAACACAATTTGATTCTAAGAGCCCTCCAAAGGAGTTTAAAACTTCTATTAAAAGCTCATCTGTAGATAGGGTGATTTTAGAAACCTCTACCAGGGCTATAAATGCCCGCCTAGTAGTAGAGCGAGGTTAAAATAACTTATGGCTAACTTCAAATTTGTGAGTAGTGATCTGGCAATGACTGGTTGATGACCAATGAAGGCTTATGACAAAGGATTTCTCAAGAAATTTGAATGCACGTGCTCACACACTAGATGCAGACATTATGATGTTCTTCATCTTGATGACAATGAGAAAACTATTCGATCTAAAAATCTTGTGTTTGGCTCACTGTAGGACAATATTGTTTTGAAGCAGAATGGCTCTAGGAAACCTAGGTTGTTTCCCCCTTTTTTCTATCGGGGCTATTTGTTTTGGTCCCACAACCATGCTCCCCTTTTAGACTTTTAGCTTCAGGGGGCCCCCTTCTTCTTTTTGCTTGTTCTTTTTTTTTTCTCTGTTGTCATTTTCTTTTTTTGTTTTTTCATAGTCTTTTCTAGGTTTTTGGTCTTGTCGCACTTTCTCACTTTTGGGCTTTTGAAAGTGCGAAAGTCCAAAAAGCTGAAGGTGGAGAAAACTCAAGTATCGACCTTTTCAACCCTGGAATTTTTTCAGACTTGTGGGAGGTCTAGAGTTTCAAAGGTCTGACTCCTGAAAGGGAGTCAACCTTTCAGATCTTTTGGCCTTTTGGAGGTCTGACACCACCGAAAAGCTGAAAGGATGATTGATTGGGGTGTTGACGTCAGCCACTAGGATTTCCTATATAAGGCATAAGGTAGGTTTTTATGATTTCACCTTTTCACTCTCGCCCTTTTCGTCTTTGGAGTTTTTTGTGCACTCTTATTTCCTAGCTTGTCGCCCTGGTCTTCTTTCATCGTTGTCAAGTTCTTGCTTCTTATTTTTCAAGGTAGGTTCCCTCCCCCTCTCTTTCCTTCATTTTGTGTGTGTTTGTTTGTGGTTGTAGGCTAGGTTTTGTGTTTTGTCAGCCATTTCAACCTATCTTTAGGGTTTAGGTTATTGTGGTTAGCCTTTTTGGCCTTGGGGATCACCAAGGTAGTCACCTTATGTTGGATATTACAAATGCATGGATGGTGATTCAAACATGTAATATGTTTAATCACTACATTACTGAATGGGTACTCATACTATTGTGATTTTTGTTTTTCATTGATGTCAACATATGCTTTTGTGAAGGAACTAGAATGGTAATTATAGTGTATGGATACTGTATGGACATTTTAGGTGTCGTGAAGTTAATTAGGAGTTCAGATGGATGTTTTGATCTTATATCTAAGATCACATCCTTAAATATTTTATATTGAGAGAGTTACAATTATTTTGGTAAAGACTGATCAAACCGTGATAGTGAAAATTAACAGAGTTAGTCTCTATGTTTTTGGAATATCTTTCAGAAGACTTGGACTCAAGGTATGTGAACTTGAAGGATGAAAGACATGATACTAAAGGATGTTCATTGGTCAGCATAGGGTATGAAGTGATTGGTGATGTCAGATATGGTGTGTGTTCTGGAGATGATTTATCTAGAAGCTGACTCAGGAAAGGAAGCATGTGTTTTGTTTGGCATGCATGAATTAAGGATTTCGGTCCTTAATTATTTTATTATAATCATTGTATACTTGTTCTAGATACTATGTGTATCTTAGCAAGAATTTATGAATTCATTTGTAATTTAGGAAAGCCTTATGGGCCGACCTATTCATGGTAAAATGTAATAAGGTATATATGTAGAATCCTTTCATTGGAAAGGTGTGTGATTGGAGAAGGTTGAATAGAGAGGTTGTGGAAGCTATGAGCTTGTGTCCGTTCTAGAGAGAGTAGAGGTTTACCAGTGGACTTCATTGGAACTGATCAAGAAAAGATAGTTGCTAACAAAATAGTTTAAAGATTGTGTATTTCTTCATTTACAGTTGTTGCGAACTAGTGAGTTCAGAAGGTGGCTTTAACCTTCTTTGGGAAATGAGCCCTCTTTGGTTACTTGACTCTTAATAGGGTCTATCCTCTAACAAGGACTATGTACTGTAATGATTCAATAAGCTCCTAACATGGCTATATCTTCTAAAAAGGATTACTATACTCTCAGTACATTATTTATGGGTGGGTGCTAATTCCCACTGAGGTTTTTACCTTTAATAGGGTTTCCCCGTAACCAAAATATTGTGTTATTATGTTGGCATTCATTGTGTTCATTGGATCTGATATTAATAAGATTACAGATTAAAGTTTAATATTCTATCATACAACTAATTCACCCTCCCTCTCAGTTGTATTATGGATTGTTGTTCCTAAAAATTGGTATCAAAGCATGTGGTCCTCATAGAGAAATCTTAACAACTTGAGGTGATCTTGGAAAATGGCATTCTATAGGAAGGATAGTCCTAAGTTTGATCTAGAAAACTTTGATAGTTGGAAAAATAAGAGGCAAACAGATTTGCTATGTTTGGGCATAAACTATTGGATGATTGTGAAGAAAAAGGAATCTCTGAAGGCTGAGAATGACTTGGGGTCAACCACTGATGATGAAAATAAGTTATTTTCATGCAACATGGTTGCAAGAGAAGCATTGATCAGTGCACTATTTGAGGATGAGTCTACTAAAATTAAAGATCTGGATTCGGCACATGAAATTTGGAATAGACTAGAAGCACTTTATGAAGGAGACAAGTATACCAAAAAAGTGAAATTACAAAATTGGAAAATAAAGATGGAGAAGCTGTAAATGAATTAAGATGAAATTATTAGGGCCTATGTTCAAAGGGTTACAGAAGCTGTAGTTGGAATCAAAAATTATGGAGGTACTTATGATGAAGATGAAGACATTGAAAAGATTCTCAGATCCCTAATTCCTGCTTATAAGTTCCAGGAAAAGCAAAGAAGACCTAAAAGAAGAACTTGGTGAGTATGCTGAAGAATGGAAGAAGTTAATGGAAGAAGAAAAAAAGAAAGATGGAGGAACTTGTTGCATTGATTTCTAGAAGAGAAAAAAGAGGTAAGAGCAAATTTGAAGGCAAATTACCTTTGAAATGTTTTTCATTCAATAAGATAAGTCATTTTGCATCTAGATGTCCTACAAGAGTTCCTAAGTACAAACCTAATTATGAAAAGATTAGAAGAGACAAAGAATGTTATTATGCTAGTGAAGGAATCTCTGATGATGATGATTTAGAAAATAAAGAGATTGGATTTGTTGCTATAAAAGGTGAGCCAGTTCATGAAGAAAAAGCCTTAGTATCTCATGTTGACAAGAAAACTGAATGGATAATCGATAGTGGATGTTCTCATCACATGACTGGTGATAAGAACAAATGTGTTAAATTAGTAAATTGTGATGGAGGTGTTGTAAGGTTTGGGGACAATCTCCCAAAATCCATCATAGGAGTTAGATTCATCACTTTGGATGGAAAGACTAATATAGACAATGTACTAATTGTTGAAGGGCTAAAACATAATTTGTTGAGTGTTGGACAGTTAATGGATAAAGATTTTCAGTTAAGTTTTGTTAATGGTAAATGCTTTATCAAAAGGAAGGAAGGAAAACTGATTGCTACCGGTTCAAAGTCTAGAGGTAATGTATTTGAGCTAAACACATCTGGAGCCTCTTGTTTTATTGTGAAGGTAGATGATAGTTGGTTATCGCATAGAAGATTGTGTCATGTTAATTTTGATAACATCGTAAAGGAAAGTATGGCTAATGCAGTAAGAGATATACCAAAGATTATGAAACCTTCTAACACTGTATGCAGAGAATGTGCTATGGGAAAGCAAACTAAATGTAGTCATAAAAGAAAAACATTCACATCAAAAGAGAAGTTGGATCTGGTACATACAGATCTATGTGGGCCTAAAAGAACAAATTCATACTATAGTGAAAGGTATTTTATACTCTTTTTTTATGACTTTTCTAGGATGATGTGGGTTACCTATTTAAGAGAAAAATCAGAAGCATTTGATAAATTAAAGTTATTTAAGGAAATTTTGAGAATGAATCAAGATTGAAAAAAAAGTGTTTAAGATCAGATAGAAGAGAAGAGTTCACATCAGATTTGTTTAATTCATACTATGATGAGCATGGGGTAAACAAACAAACATCTACTCCTAAGACTCCACAATAGAATGGGATACCAGAGTGAAGAAACGGGACTATACTTGATGCTGCAAGGAAAATGTTGATTGAAGGAAATGTATCTCATAGACATTGGAGATAGGCTATTGGAACAACAGTGTACACATTAAACAAAATTCAAATTAGAGAAGGTACAAGTAAGACTCCCTATGAATTGTGGTTTGATCATGCTCCTACTGTAAAATACTTCAAAAATTTTTGGTAGTAAATGCTATTAGGAATAATAGTCCACATTACAACTGAGAGGGTGGGGGGGGGGTGAATCAGTTGTAAGCTAGAATATTAAAATTTTTCTTTTAAGCTTATTAATATTAGATCCAATAAACACAATTAATTCCAACACTATAACACAATATTTTGGTTACGAGGAAACCCTATTAAAGGTAAAACCCCCAGTGGGAATTAGCACCCACTAATGATGTACTGTGTATAGTAATCCTTGTTAGAAGATATAGCCCTGTTAGGAGCTTATTGAAACATTATAGTACACAGTCCTTGCTAGAGGATAGACCCTATTAGGAGTCAAGAACAAGAGAGGGCTCACTGCCCAAAAAAGGTTAAGTCCACCTTCTGAACTCACTAGTTCACAACAAGTGTATATGAAGAAATACACAAACTTTTGAACTATTTGCCGGCAACTGCCTTTGCTTGATCAGTTCCAAAATGAAGTCCACAAATTACCCTCTTCTCTACATGTAGTAGACACAAGTTCACAACCTTCTCCTTTTACTTATCTCACCTCCATGTCTTTTTCAAAGAAAAGATCTTATATTTATACCTTGTTACATTTTACTAGGATCAGGTCAGCCCATAAGGCTTTCTTAATTACAAAAAATTACTTAAGCCCTTGCTTAGATACATATGGTATCTAAAAAAAGTTTACAATGATTACATTTTCATAATTAAGGACTGACATCTTTGAATTATGCTTACCAGACAATATACACACTTCATTCCTTGAGTCGGCTTTAGAATAAACCATTTCCATAGCACACGTCATAGATGATGTAAATAATCACTCCATACCTTGCACTGACCAATGAAAATCTATCAATACCTCTTCCATCATCCTTCAAGATCACATACCTTGAATCTAATCATCCTGAGATCTATACCAAGAATTTAGAGACTAACTCTGTCAATCCTTATTATCTCAGTCCAGTGACCAGTCTTTACTAAAACAATAATATCTCCCTCAATATGCATCCATTAATGATGTGATCTTACATATAAGATCACAACATCCATCTCAACTCTCATCTAACTTTTTAGCATCTGAAACATCCGTATACCCTCTGTACACAGTGATTACCACTTTGGTTCCTTCATAGAAACATATGTTGACATCAATGATAAAACACAAATGACAACAGTATGAGTGCCCATTCAGTAACATAGAGATTAAACATATTAAATGTCTCAATCACCACCCATGCATTAGCAATATCCAACAATCTCCCCCTTTGGCATTGATGTCAACATATGGGAAAATCTTATCCCAAAGTTGTATCAACCCAAAAGTTCTTCAATTGAACCATCTCCCCAATCCCCAATTAGTGAGGATTTTCTCATAGCAAAACTCCCCCTTTGACAACAATGAAAAAGGGTGTCATGAGGCTTCAAATACCTTCACATATAAACTTTCTCCTATGATCACTCCCCCTAAGGAGTAGATCCCTACATCCAATATAGAAAAATATAAGGCTCTGAATACTTCTGGACTGATGCATTTCTGCATCATTTAGTTCTGGCTAGGAGGGGCTTGAACCCCTAGCATACCTCTGAGATATTCAAAGGTATCTTTCGGTAGTGGCTTTGTGAAGATGTTTGCAATCTTCTCTTTTGTACTAATATATTCTAGTTTGATTTCTTTCTATGCCACTTGTCTCTCAAGAAGTGATACTTGATTGAGATATGTTTACTTTTGGAATGCATCACTGGATTCTTTGACATGTTAATTGTATTGGTGTTATCACAATGGATGACCACATGTTCATTAAAATTTATTCCAATGTTCATCAGCATTTGTTTCATCCAAAAAAATTGAGTGTAATTTATAGCAGTAGCAACATATTCTGATTCAGCAGTGGATTGTGCTATACAATCTTGTTTCTTACTTAGCCAAGAAACCAACTTCTTCCCAAGAAAAAATGCACCACCACTTGTACTTTTTTGTCATTAGTATTTCCTACCAAATCAGCATTAGTATAAGCATGAAGTTCAAAGCTATCATTTCTATCATACCATTAACCATAGTCTATGATTCCTCTGAGATACCTCAGTATCCTTTTCACAGCTGATAGATGAGTCTCTTTGGGTTTTGCCTGATATCTAGCAATAATTCCTATAGCATTAGCAATATCTCGTCTGATGTGAGTCAGATATTTTAGCCCTCTAATCATTGACCTATACAAATTTTGAAAAACACTTTTTGATTCATCATTAATTGTAAACTTGTTTCTAGTCACAATGGATGTTCCTACTGGTTTACAATCTTCCATACCAAATTTCTTAAGTACTTCTTTGAGGTACTTGGTCTGAGAAATGAAAATGCCATTCTCATTTTGATTTATTTGAAGTCCAAGAAAGAATTTCATTTCACCTATCATGGACATTTCAAATTCACTTTCCATTTCTTTTGTGAATTTCTTACATAGATCATCATTTCCTCCAAAGATAATGTCATCCACAAATACTTCTACTATTAGAATTCCATCTTCAGTAGTTCTCAAATACAAATTACTAATTGCATTACCTTTTCTGAATCCAATTCCAAGTGTCTACTTGTCCAACCTTGCATACCAAGCCCTAGGAGCTTGCTTCAACCCATACATGGCTTTCTTCAATTTGCACACCATTCCTTTGTCTTTGCATAAAGGAAATCCATTTCGTTGTTCTATGTATACTTCTTCTTCAAGATCTCCATTCAGAAACACAAATTTAACAACCATCTGATACACTTTGAAGTTTTTATGTGTAGCATAATATAAGAATAATCTTACTGCCTCTATTCTAGCAACAAGAGAAAATGTTTCTTCAAAGTCTATGCCTTCTTGCTATGAGTATCCTTTACACACTAGTCTTTCTTTGTTCCTTACAATTGTTCCTTCTTCATCCATTTTGTTTCTAAAGACCCATTTAGTTCCTATAAATTTTTTGTTTTTAGGTCTTGGAACCAATTCCCAAGTATTGGTTTTCTTTATCTGGTCCAATTCTTCTTGCATGGCTTTTATCCAAGATTCATCTTTAAAGGATTCATTTATATTATTTGGCTCAACTTGAGAATTTAAACAAATTTCCTCTATAACTTTAGATCTAGTTAGTACTCCCTGACTGATATTGCCAATAATTTGATTTTCAAGATGGTTATTCTTTACATACCTCAGAGTTTTATGAGTTCCAGTAGTTTTGTTCATATCATTACAAGCCTCTTTTTCATTTTCTTCCTCAACAAGTTCTTCTTCTTTGGTAGCAGTAGAGGGTTCCTTCACTTCTAATATCTAACTACTGTCATACATTCTTTCTTGTATCTAAAATTTATCATCTATTCTTACATTGTTACTTTCAACCATCTTCCTTAATCTTAGATTGAAACACTTGTATGCCTTGCTTTTAACAGAGTAACCAAGGAACATACCTTCATCACTTCTAGAATCAAATTTCCCTATCTCATCATCCCTTTTGATATAACACTTACTACCAAAAATTTTGAAATATTTTACTATAGGAGTGTGATCAAACCATAGTTCATAAGGAGTCTTACTTGTGCCATCTCTGACCTGAATTTGGTTCAATGTGTACACTGTTGTTCCAATAGCTTCTCTCCAATGTATATGAGATGTGTTTTCTTCAATCAACATTGTCCTGGTAGCATCAAGTAAAGTTCTATTTCTTCTCTTTGTTATCCCATTTTGTTGTGGAGTCCTAGGAGTAGATGTTTGTCTTTTTATTCCATGCTCTTCATAGTATGAATTGAATAAATTTGATGTAAACTCTCCACCTCTGTTTGATCTTAAACACTTTATTTTTAGTCCTGATTCAGTCTCTACCTTTTCTTTAAACAACTTAAATTTGTCAAATGCTTCTGATTTCTCTTTTAAATAAGTAATCCACATCATTCTAGAAAATTCATCAATAAAGAGTATGAAATACCTTTCACCATAGTATGAATTTGTTCTTGTAGGCCCACATAGATCTTTATGTACTAGATCAAACTTTCCTTTTGATGTAAATGTTTTGTTTTTATGACTACTTTTGGTTTTCTTTCCCATAACACATTCTCTACATACAGTGTTAGAAGGTTTCACAATCTTTGGTAGATCTCTTACTGCATTGGCCATAATTGCTTTCACAATATTATCAAATTTAACATGACAAAACCTTCTATGCCATATGAAACTATCATCTACCTTTGCAATAAAACAAGAGGCTCCAAATGTGTTTAGTTCAAACACATTACCTCTAGATCTTGAACCAGTAGCAACTATTTTTCCTTCCTTGCTTCTGATAAAGCACTTTCCATCAACAAAACTTAACTAAAAGTTTTTATCCATCAACTATCCAACACTTAACAAGTTATGTTTCAGTCCTTCAACAAGTAGTACATTGTTCATATTGTTCTTTCCATCCAGAGTAATGGATCCTACTCCTATGATGGATGTTGGGAGATTATCCCCAAATCTTATAACACCTCCATCACAGTTTACTAATTTGACAAATTTATTCTTATAACCAGTCATGTGATGAGAACATCCACTGTCAATTATACATTTAGTTTTCTTATCAACATGAGATACTAAGGCTTTTTCTTCATGAGCAGGTTCATCTTTAATAGCAACAAATCCAATCTCCTCATTGTCTAAACCATCATCAGAGACTCCTTCAATAGCATAATAACATTCTTTATCTCTTCTAATCTTTGCATAATCAGGTTTGTATTTAGGAACTCTTGTAGGACATCTAGATGCAAAATGACCTACCTTATTGCATGAAAAACATTTCAAAGGTAATTTGCCTTCAATTTTTCCCTTACCTCTTTTCTCACTTCTAGCGATTAGTGCAACAAGTTCTTTCATCTTCTTTTCCTCTTCCATTATCTTCTCCCATTCCTCAGCATACTCACCAAGTTCTTCTCTTAGGACTTCTTTGCTTGTGCTTGAAAGTGAAGAACCTTTCTTGTGTACAGATGCCCTAAATGCAGTTTCAACTTTGGGTGTAGCATCACCTAATTTTGCAGCTTCAAAGGTAGTTAGCTTTGCAATCAACATCTCTCTACTAAAGTTAGGAGTCAGGGGCATAGTTTCTTCAATTCACATTGCCTTGAATTTTTAAACAAGAGTTAGAGATATGAGAATCATTGCAATGACTTATTCTTCATTTTAAGTGCCTCCACAATTTATGATTCCAACTACAACTTATGTAACCCTTTGAACATAGGCTATGATGCTTTCATCTTCATTCATTTGTAGATTCTCCATCTTTGTCTTCCAGTTTTGCAATTTCGCTTGTTTGGTGTACTTATCTCCTTCGTAAAGTGCTTCTAGCCTATTCCAAATATCATGTGCTAAATCCAGATCTTTTATTTTTGTAAACTCACCATCAAATAGTTCACTTATCAATGCTTCTCTTGCAACCATGTTTCACGAAAATAGCTTCTTTTCATCATTAGTAGCTGTCTCCAAGTCATTCTTAGCCTTTAGAGATTCCTTCTTTACAATCATCCAATAGTCTATGCCTAAACATAGTAAATGTGTTTGCATCTTTTTTTTCCAACTGTCAAAGTTCTCAGGATCAAACTTAGGACTATCCTTCCTAAAGACTACCATTTTCCAAGATCACCTTAAGTTGTTAAGCTTTCTCTCTGAGGACCACATGCTTTGATACCAATTGTTAGGAATAACAATCCACAATACAACTGAGAGGGGGGGGTGGTGAATCAGTTGTAAGATAGAATATTAAACTTTTTCTTTTAAGCCTATTAATATCATATCTAATAAACACAATGAATTCCAACACTATAACACAATATTTTGGTTATGGGGAAACCCTGTTAAAGGTAAAAACCTCAGTGGGAATTAGCACCCACTAATGATGTACTGAGTGTATAGTAATCCTTGTTAGAAGATATAGCCCATTTATGAGCTTATTGAAACATTACAGTACACAGTCTTGTTGGAATTAGGAGAGATAGGTACTGAGAGGGGAGGGGTGAATCAATGCCTTCAAAACTTTACTTGTTAACCTTTCTGATCTATATCAGAAAACTATGATAACAGACCAAAATAACTTGAATCTAATTGCATGAATCAATCATCTAGTTAACTTATGAAAGTAAACAATATGAAATCAGTATTACAATCACATAACACAAGTATTTTAGTAACGCAGTATTACAATCACATAACACAAGTATTTTAGTAACGCAGGAACCCTTGTTAGAAGGTAAAAACTGTGGTGGGGATGACACCCACAAATTCTTCACTACTACAGATAGAAAAGGTTTGCCTATTAAGCCTACAAGTTTATTTACTTCTGGTGATCTTACCCTATTAGGAGTAAAGTGTTAGATCAGCTAGATCTACCTAGTTATAGAATTTTAACAACACTAATGAAGTGTGCTCTCGGTTAAGAGATTTACATAAGACTATTAAGTCTACACTGTTAAGAGATTTTATCCAAAACTCTATTACAATTGTTAGAAAGTAATAGACAATTATCTGCTGGTTGAACACTCAATTGTCTAAAATAGATCTATAAGTGCTCATAAAATATCACCTTAATTGTGATGAATCTCTGCTTTGAATTTTCTTGGTAGCCTCCTCTGATTCTGCTAATCTGATAACCTCTGTACTATGTTTTGTAAATTGATTGACTTGAAGTTAGGCAATAGATTCAAGTGCTCCTTAATTCATATAAGTTCTTACTTCCAAAATGATGTGAACACACAAAATATATAGTGTTTTGTTTTGCCGCTTTAACAAAAAATTAGGTTACAATACATAATCATAACCCTAAGATCTACTATATAGAATATCCTAGATCAACTATTACAATAAGATATACATTACATTTAATGAGTATCTATTACAATAAATGTTCCTTCATCTTGGTAAACCATTTTACGATCCATTGTAACCATTTGCATAGAAGAATGTGCCATTTTAGAATACTATGTTGTTTCATGTGATCATCAGTAAACACTGTATAAACTACTCAGTGTATACTATCTGTCGGTGTTGGTGTCTGTCGATGCTCGATAAACTATGTAGTGCTCGGTGCGTAAGCTTTACCAACTATTTTATCTTGCTTTTGGTTACCAACCAACTCAATGCAATTGACTGACCAATATATATGATATCCTTTTGATAGTAAGTGACAACCTTGAATGCTCAATAGAGATAACAATCTCCCCCTTTAGCATTAGTATCAAAACTTTCAATGTATATAGACAAAATGTTCTATATATACCTTATATCTCCACCATATACATATCCAAAAAAAAAATTGTCTAAGTACAAATTACTCCCCCTTGGTGCATGCTCTTGGCAGTATGTACTATACATAGAAAAAGACATACTTATTTGGCATATACATGTTTTCCCCCTTTTTGATAATAATGCCAAATACAAAAAGTATAGTATACTTACATCTTGTCAAAAATGTGTGGGTGGGTTTTCTTCATAGACTCCAAGAGGTTTTTCCAGTACTCTTTCAAGTTGGTAAGAGCAATATGCTCAAGACTGACTTGTGCATTCATGTCAAAGATATTATCTAACACTAAAATCTCTGGTGTTGCAACTAGTAGCTCAGCTTTAACAATGTGTGCTTCAAAAATTTTCAGGTATGGAATGAGTTCTATTTGTAACTCTGTGACCTGATCGGTGATGTGCTCTTCTTGTTTCCTTAGGTCTTCTATCAACTACTAGAGTTCCTAAACTCGATGAATATGCTTTGACAAAGCATGAGGCTCAGTTATAGCTTCTATTGTACTTAACTTTTTTTTTTCTTCTAATCCTTTTATCTTGTCACTGATTTTAATAGTGAAGGTGTCTATAGTACAAAGCTTTATTAGAAATTGATAGATTATTTGGGTGATGGATTTTACCTCGGTAATTACCTTAGATAATTTTACCTTCTTGATGACCACTTCTTGGCTAATTCTCTCTACCAATTTATCCTGTATCCTGGATTTTTCCCTTTCTTCAATTCTTTTATCTGCATCAGTATCTGGGGCATTGATCTTCTCAGTGAGTGTAGCAAGTTGATCTATGATGGGATTATTCTCATCAATATTTACCTTAGGACTACCTATTGTAGAATATCCCTCACATCAATTAACACTTCTTGGTGTTTGTGTTCTTGCTTCAACTTCTCTTGTGCCACCTTCCTTGAACATAATTCCCCATATTTACTCAGTTCCTCAAGGCTTAGGGTCCTCGAGTCACATTCAGGTATAATTTTCACCTCATCTATGGTGACCAGCCCTTTTCCTTTCTTCTTTTTCTTCTCTAGTGTAAGAGGTGATTTCTTTACAACAATAGCTTTATCTCCAGTCTTCAAAGTTTCTTTCCTGGTTGACACACTTTCCTCTTTCTTCTACTCCTCAGTGGATGGTGTGGGAGTCTCAGTTGTAGTGCCAAGTGGGTTCACCTTGGTTGTTTCTATTTCTTTTGTTCCCTTAGTTTCTGTAGATGGTGCCTCTATTTGGTTAGGCTCATTTGTATCTGCAGGCTACTCAGGTTCTTATGTCCCTATTGTGTCCTTATTTTGCTTGGGATGTGAGCCATCAAGTTGTACTCATGAGATTATTTTAGCTACCTTTGCAAGTATAGGAATTTCACCAGGTAAAGATGTGAATACACTATTAGTGTTTAGTGCTTCATCTCAGTTTGGTGCAATATACACATCTTCATCATCCTTATCATCAGGATCACCATTTGTGATGTCCTCGATGAGTACATTGTCATCAGTTTTCTTTTTTAGTTGGATCTTGACTTGATCCAATGCATCCTGTGATACATTTATTTCTTCCTTTTGCTTGGTGATATCAATTACCTTGGTAACTGACATACCGATGTCCTTTGATTTCTTTACAATGTCATCATCAATATAAATACCTTTTCCTTTGGAGTTTTGTCTCTTTTTAGATAGTTTTAGAAATGCTTCTTGCTCAGCTTTTTCTTTGGCTTTAAAAATTGATGTCCATAAGGAATCACTTGTAATATCTATGTCAGCCACATTTTCATCCATTATCATCATGGCTTGGTTCTTGACCATAAATCTTGTGTGATACTTAGTCATGTATGTCTCAAGTTCTCCAATTCTTAGATGTGGGGATGCCCTAACTAAGGATCTTTCTCTTTTCCTTTTCTCAGTTTCTAATACAATAGACAATTTATCTGAAATCTTATCATCCAACTTCTTCAATAATGCATAGGTGAATTCCATTAGAACTCTCTTGAATTTTATCATCATTTGAATAATTGCCTATTCTATCTTTGTTTGATCCTTTGTTGACATCTTGTCAAATTTATCTATTCCTGGATCAGCAAGATTTCCATTTTCAATTATGTCATCAATAATTTCATCTATTGTGCTTACCTTGTTTCTGACCACTTTGAATTGGTTGATGTCATCTTCTTTGTCTATTTTCTCAATGTCATCTTTACTTCTTATTAGTCTCCTTCTTTTCTTAGGTGCCTCAACTACAAGTTTTGCATTCCTCTTTACATATTTCCTTGTCGGTGTAGCTACCCTCAATTTTGTAACTTTTATTTCTTCTTTGTTTGGAGGGGATGAGGTTGTGGTTGATGACCTTGTCTTCATACCTTCTTGTATTGGTAACTGCTTTTCCTATTGATCATTGGTAAGAGGAACCAGTGTGGGATCCTTTTCTTTGTCTGACTCGGTCTCCTCACTATCATATGGCTTGTTAGCCAACTGTAACTGTCCTTCAGATGTTTCTTTAACTAGTGACTCCTCAGTTGAGTCTAATACATTTCCATATCTTGTTGCGAGATCTTTCTTCATTTTCTTTTCCCTTCTAGACATTTTTTTGATTTCTATATCTATAGTGATCCTTGACTTAGACTCTTCATATGTGTCAAACCTAGTGGTAGTGATGTCTATCGGTAATGCAAGCAGTGGATTAATATATTTCAAGGTGAAATCATAATTCATTTCATATCCCATTGGTGCCAGCCATTTTGTTCTAGGTTCAACAGCCTTTATCATTGAGTAATTTGTACTGACTACAAAACACATATCATTGTCAAATTTGTCCACTAATTCCCTCGGAATTCTACTTCTTTGATGCATTTTTTTCTGGAAATATTCAAAGTATGCATCAAATTTTGTATTCAATTTATCTCCTAGACTATTCATCATTTCACTAATTTGTGCAGTTATCAGTTTGTCTGTTTGCCAATTCACTTTACCAATACTAGGTACATACTTTTGTAGAAAGAAAAATCTACAGACAAGTAGTGATCCAAACTTACAAGTGTTAGACTTCTTTGCTCTTATAACTTTCATGTTTTCTAGTAGTTGGTGGAGTAGAATATCAGCAAGATCCACTTGATGATCTTTCTTCACAATTTTGTATGCCATATCTATTGCACTGCAGGGTACGTTGTTGAGTCTTCTTGATTGGAATATCTTGTACCTAATTACATGTGCTATGAATTTTACCACTAGGTCTTTGATTGTCAAAAATTTTAGTGCCCCTCTGTCCCATTGAGCTCCAGTGTTCTTTTCTACTTCAGGATGAGATGAACTTCAGAAAGATTTTGCTTTGTCAGTTGTAGGATACCCAGTAACCCTATTTATCATTTTCTTTGTGACCTCAATAGATTTGTCTAGCCAAAATTTACCATCATGAAATTTGCTCAATACAATTCTTATCTAGTCTATCTTGAATGATTGAAAGTAGTGTATGATATAGGATAACCTTGATTCCTTAATCTTATTATGTTTAACTTTTATCTTTCCATTTGGCCCATAGATTTGTTGAAATGTAGCAATGGTCTCAAAATCTCCTACTTCTCTGATTTTGTAGTGAATGTATGCCCTTACATCTTCTGTTAATAAAACTCTATCTGGTATACTTGAAAAAATGCCCATATTATCCGTTTGTGTTGTGACCTTTGGGTGTGGATTGAATTTAGCTTCAGAAAAATTTTCCCTAACAATGAGTTCTACTTCCTCCTCAATATTCTGTGATTTGCTTGCAGATCATGTTGATGCCATAAATTGATTCTAGGGTTTCGACAAGCAATAGATAACAAGTGTTTGGTAACAAATGAACTTACTTGAAATCATCGAAGAATTTTGTCAGTTTGATCTACAGTAGCTTTGAATCTTTCAAAAAGATCTTTAGCTCAAACTATTCTCTATAAAATCTTCATTCTTCAAAATCGCAATGTAACAATGAACTCTATTTCATGTGTATTTATAGACTCTTTGATATTCCCACTCAAACTTTCATGTGTTAAATGCATGACCTAACTTTTAGTACAAAAACAATTGTTAGCTCAGTGATGTCTATAATTTTCCCACTCGATTAACATAGGATTTTCTTCATCGGTTTGTACTATTGTCTGGTTAACCTTGTATAGTGATTACCGATGGGTAACCAACTCTTGGTCTTTCTTTTACTGACTATGTAGCATTGTTAGCTCACAACTCATAAACCATAATGCATCTTATATTTATGCAGATTTGGTATGTCTACATCATATATAAGGAACAGTATGTAAAATGTGATCATTTTGAAATGTCAGTTCCATACATACCTTTGTCACCTTAAATAGAGCTATCGATGTCACCTAATCCAGTGGACAAGGTTTCATCAACAGTGTTAGTTGACTTAGCATTCTCATTAGATTCCTTCTTCCACATAGTGTTCCTTAACTTTGTGATATCTGCTATAGTATATCCACTCTCAAATATATGGTTTTCATCTAGTGCTCGGTCTCTACAGTTCTTTCTTAAATGACCGACCTTATGATAGTGCATACAAGCCATCCCAGTGCTTGTCTAGCTTCTTGATTGTCCAATTTGACTCTTTCTATAACAATTTGCTGCAATATGCCCATAATGACCACATATAGCACAATTAGTTCATGTATTATAATCCCAAACATAAGATTTACCTTATCTCTTCGGTTGATATGGCCTACGTTGTGGTTTCTCCTTAGGTGTCCAGACTTGTTTCATTTTCACCTTGCACTCCCTTGTAGTGTGTCCATGCTTATTACAAGTATAGCATATTTTCTCCATAGTAGAATTGTTAGCTATATAATTTTGTTTATCTCTACGCTCATAAGCTAGATGTCCAAACTTTCCATAGTAGTAATAGTATCCATTAAACTTAGGAGTGACAAGAGGTTTACCTTGTGCTTTTCTTCTACACACATTAGATGTATGTCCTGGTTTTCCATAGTGATAACATGCCAACACTTTGGGTCTTTGGTTTTGATTTATGTTGACCTTTTCAGCTTGATGTGATGATTCTCCTTCACCGGTGTAGCCTATACCGGCTTTACTTCCAAATCTTCTCTGATTAGTCAGGAACTCATCAATATTTTTAGAGCTGTCCTCAGCTATCTTCATCATTTCATTATGTTTCTTTTGTATCTTTATCTCATTTCTCAATTTTTCATTGTCTTCTCTGAGTATTGCAACATCTTTAAGTCTTTTTGATAATTCTTCATTCACTCGGTTCACTTCTTGATTAACAGTCATCATCTGATTTGATACTTGAAAGTGACAATTGGTGAGTCTTTGTATTTCACTTTCTTTTTCTTGGAGTTGTTCAGTCATCAGTCTTGAGTCTTCAATAGCTAGATTCTGATCTTGTTCAGCTTGCCTAGCATTGTTCATGATTTCCACCATTCTCACCATCTGAGATTCTTAACCGATTTGAAGTGCTTTCACTTGCTTAGATAGATGTTGATTCTTTTTAGATAAGTCAGTGATTATGCTATTGAATCCGTCAGAGATGCTTCCAAAACTTGATCCAATATGATTGAATATATCATCAATAGGTTCTTCATGATAACTGATTTTACTTTGCAAAATTTCAAGGTTCTTCCTTTTGACCAGTAATTTCTTCGATTCTTCCCTTGCATGTTTATACTATTCTATGAACATCTAAATCTGTATCTTTTGGTTCTCAATAGTCTTTTCAAGTTTATATCTCTCCATGACTTAGATCTTTACCCTTCAGTGGTTAAACTATTCAATTAAGAGAACTGAGCTCTGATACCAATTGTTGGAATTAGGAGAGATAGGTATTGAGAGGGGAGGGGTGAATCAGTGCCTTCAAAACTTTACTTGTAAACCTTTCTGATCTATATCAGCAAACTGTGATAACCAACCAAAATAAATTGAATCTAATTGAATGAATCAATCATCTAGTTAACTTATGAAAGTAAACAATATGAAATCAATATTACAATCACATAACACAAGTATTTTGGTAATGCAAAAAGCCTTGTTAGAAGGTAAAAAATATGGTGGGGATGACACCCACAAATTCTTCACTATTGCAGATAAAAAAGGTTTTCTTGTTAAGGCTACAAGTTTGATCACTTCTAGTGATCTTACCCTGTTAGGACTAAAGTGTTAGATCAGCTAGATCTACCTAGTTATAGGATTTTAACAACACTAATGAAGTGTGTACTCAGTTAAGATATTTACATAAGACTGTTAAGTCTACTCTGCTAAGAGATTTTATCCAAAACTCTATTACAATTGTCAGAAAGTAATAGGCAATTATCTGCTAGTTGACAACTCAATTGTCTAAAATAGACCTATAAGTGCTCATAAAATATCACCTTAATTGTGATGAATCTCTACTTTGAATCTACTTGGTAGCCTTCTCTGATTCTGTTAATCTGATAACCTTTGTACTCTGTTCTATAAACTAATTGACTTGAAGTTAGGCAATAGCTTCAAGTGCTCCTTAATTCATATCAGTTCTTACTTCCAAAATAATGTGAACACACAAAATATATAGTGTTTTTTTTTGCCACTTTAACAAAAAATTAAGTTACAATACATAATCATAACCCTAAGATCTACTATATAGAATATCCTAGATCAACTATTACAATAAGATATACATTACATTTAATGAGTATCTATTACAATAAATGTTCCTCCATCTTGGTAAACTATTTTACGATCTTTTGTAACTATTTGCATAGAAGAATGTGCCATTTAAAAATACTATGTTATTTCCTATGATCATCGGTAAACACTGTATAAACTACTCGATGTATACTATCTGTCAGTGTCAGTGTTTGTTGGTGCTCGGTAAACTGTGTAGTGCTCGGTGTGTAAGCTTTACCGACTATTCTATCTTGCATCTGGTTACCGGCCAACTCAATGTAATTGACTGACTAATATATATGATATCCTTTTGATACTAAGTGACAACCTTAAATTCTCAATAGAGATAACAAGTCCTTGCTAGAGGACAGACCCTGTTAGGAGTCAAGACCAAGAGAGGGCTTACTACCCAAAAAAGGTGAAGTCCACCTTCTGAACTCACTAGTTTGCAACAAGTGTATATGAAGAAATACAAAAACTTTTGAACTATTTGCCAGCAACTACCTTTGCTTGATTAGTTCCAAAATGAAGTCCACAAATTACCCTCTGCTCTACATGTAGAAAACACAAGTTCACAATCTTCCCCTTTTACTTATCTCACCTCCATGTCTTTTTCAAAGAAAAGATCTTACATTTATACCTTGTTACATTTTACTAGGATCAGGTCAATCCATAAGGCTTTCTTAATTACAAACAATTACCTAAGCCCCTACTAAGATACATATGGTATCTAAAACAATTTTACAATTATTACATTTTCATAATTAAGGATCGATATCCTTGAATTATGCTTGCCAAACAATATACACACTTCATTCCCTGAGTCAGCTTTAGAATAAGCCATCGCCATAGCACACATGACAGATAATGTCAACAATCACTCTGTACCTTGCACTAACCAATGAACATCTTTTAGTACCTCTTCCATCATACTTCAAGATCTCATACCTTGAATCCAATCCTTCTAAAATCTATACCAATAATTTAGAGACTAACTCTGTCAATCCTCACTGTCTTAGTCCATTGGCTAGTCTTTACTAAAATAACAATATCTCTCTCAATATGTATCCATTAATGATGTAATCTTAGATATAAGATCACAACATCCATCTCAACTCTCATAAGACTTCACAACATTTGAAACATCTGTATACCCTTTGTACATAGTGATTACCAGTCTGGTTCCTTCACAGAAGCATATGTTGACATCAGTGACAAAACACAAATGACAACAGTATGAGTGCCCATCTAGTAACATAGTGATTAAACATATTAAATGTCTCAATCACCACCCATGCATTAGCAATATCCAACAAATGCTATATCAAGAGGGATGATGAGATAGGGAAATTTGATGCTAGAAGTGATGAAGGAATCTTCCTTGTTTACTTTGTCAAAAGAAAGGCATACAAATGTTTCAATTTGAGATTGAGGAAGATGGTTGAAAGAAACAATGTAAGAATAGATGAGAAATTTTAGATACAAGAAAGAATGTATGACAATAGTAAGATATCAGAAACAAAAGAAACCACTACTACTATAGAAGAAGAAGAACTTGTTGAGGAAGAAAGTGAAAAAGAGGCTTGTGATGCTGATACAAGCAAGACTACTGAGACTCCTAAAACTCCAAGGTATGTAAAAAATAACCATCCCAAAAATCAACTTATTGGCAACACCAGTCAGGGAGTGCTAACTAGATCTAAAGTTAGAGAACAGATTTGTTTGATTTCTCAAGTTGAGCCAAAAACTACAAATGAAGCCTTTAAAGATGAATCTTGGAAAAATGTCATGAAAGAAGAATTGGATCAAATAAAGAAAAATAATACTTGGGAATTGGTTCCAAGACCTAAAAACAAAAATGTTATAGGAACAAAATGGGTCTTTAGAAACAAAATAGATGAAGAAGGAACAATTGTAAGGAAAAAAGCAAGACTAGTGTGTAAGGGATACTCATAGCAAGAAGGCATAGACTTTGAAGAAACATTCACTCCTATTGCTAGAATAGAGGCTGTAAGATTATTCCTATCTTACGTTGCACACAAAAACTTCAAACTATATCAGATGGATGTTAAATCTACATTTCTGAATGGAGATCTTGAAGAAGAAGTATACATAGAATAACCAGATGGATTTCCTCTATGCAAAGATAAAACATGGTGTGCAAATTAAAGAAAGCCCTGTGTGGGTTGAGGGAAGCTCCTAGGGCTTGGTATGCAAGGTTGGACAAGTATCTACTTGGACTTGGATTCAAAAAAGGTAATGTGGACAATAATCTATATTTAAGAACTACTGAAGATAGAATCCTGATAGTAGAAGTATTTGTGGATGACATTATCTTTGGAGGTAATGATGATCTATGTAAGAAGTTTTCTAAAGAAATGGAAAGTGAATTTGAGATGTCCATGATAGGTGAAATGAAATTTTTTCTTGGACTACAAATAACACAAAATGAGAATGGTATTTTCATTTCTTAAACCAAGTATCTCAAAGAATTGCTCATGAAATTCAGAATGGAATATTGTAAACTAGTAGGAACACCTATGGTAACTAGGAAAAAGCTAACAATTGATGAGGAATCAAAATGTGTTTTTTAGACTTTGTATAGGTAAATGTTTGGAGGGCTACAATATCTGACTCATACTAGACTAGATATTGCTAATGCTATTGGAATTGTGGCTAGATATCAGGCAAAACCTAAAGAGACACATCTAGTTGCTATGAAAAGGATACTGAGGTATCTCAGAGGAACCTTAGACTATGGTTTATGTTATGACCAAAATGATAGCTTTGAATTTCATGCCTATACTGATGCTGATTGGGGAAGAAATATTGATGACAGAAAAAGTACCAATGGCAGCGCATTTTTCCTTGGGAAAAAGTTGGTTTCTTGGCTAAGAAAGAAACAAGATTGCATAGCACAATCTACTACTAAATCAGAGTATGTTGTTGCTTCTATAAACTGCACTTAGATTATTTGGATGAAATAAATGTTGGTAGACATTAGAATAACTTTTGAAGAGCCTGTGGTTATTCATTGTGATAACACTAGTATAGTAAACATGTCAAACAATCTAGTGATGCATTCCAAAACTAAACATATTTCTATTAAGTATCACTTCTTAAGAGACAAGGTGGCACAAAAGGAAATCAAATTAGAGTATATCAGTACAAAAGAGTAGATTGTGGACATCTTCACAAAGCCACTACTAAAAGATACCTTTGAATATCTCAGAGGTATGTTGGGGGTTAAGGCCCCTCCCAATTAGAACTAAATGATGCAGAAATGCATCAGTCCAGAAGTATTCAGATCCTTATAATTACTTGGACTAGATGTAGGGATCTACTCCTCACGGGGAGTGATCATGAGAGAAATTTTATCTATGAAGGTAGGGGAAGCCTCAAGGCACTCTTTTCCATTCTTTTCAAAGGGGGAGTGTTGCTATGAGAAAATCCTCACTATTTGAGGAGATTGTTCAGATGAAGGACTTTTGGGTTGATACAACTTTGGGATAAGATTTTCCCATATGTTGACATCAATGCCAAAGGGGGAGATTATTGGATATTGCTAATGCATGGATGGTGATTTAGACATGTAATATATTTAATCACTACATTACTGAATGAGAACTCATACTATTGTCATTTGGGTTTTGTCACTGATGTCAACATATGCTTCTATGAAGGAACCAGACTGGTAATTATAGTGTACGGACACTATACAGACATTTTAGGTGCTATAAAGTTAATTGGGAGTTTAGATGGATGTTTTGATCCTATATCTAAGATCGTATCCTTAAATATTTTATATTGAGAGAGTTATAGTTATTTTAGTAAAGACTAGTCACTAGATTGTGACAGTGAAAATTGACAGAGTTAGTCTCTGGGTTTTTGGTATATCTTTCAGAAGACTTGGATTCAAGGTATGAAAACTTGAAGGATGAAAGATAGGATACTAAAGGATGTTCATTGGTTAGTGTAGGGTACAAAGTGATTGGTGACATTAGATATGGCATGTGTTCTGGAGATGGTTTATCTAGAAGCCAGCTCAGGAAAGGAAGCGTGTGTTTTATTTAGCATGCATGAATTAAGGATGTCAGTCCTTAATTATTTTATTGTAATCATTGTATACTTTTAATAGATATTGTGTGTATCTTAGCAAGATTTTATGAATTCTTTTGTAATTTAGGAAAGCCTTATGGGCCGACCTGTTGATGGTAAAATGTAATAAGGTATATATGTAGAATCCTTTCATTGGAAAGGTGTGTGATTGGAGAAGGTTGAATAGAGAGGTTGTGGAAGTTGTGATCTTGTGTCTGCTATAGAGAGAGAAGAGGTTTACTGGTTGACTTCATTGGAACTGATCAAGCAAAGATATTTGCTGACAAAAAAGTTCAAAGATTGTGTATTTCTTCATATACACCTATTGCAAACTAGTGAGTTCAGAAGGTGGCGTTAACCTTCTTTGGGTAGTGAGCCCTAGGAAATGAGCCCTCTTTGGTTAGTTGACTCTTAATAGGGTCCATCCTCTATAAAGGACTATGTACTGTAATGATTCAATAAGCTCCTAATAGGGCTATATCTTCTAACAAGGATTATTATACTCTCAGCACATTATTTGTGGGTGCTAATTCCCACTAGGCTTTTTACCTTTAACAGGGTTTCCCCATAACCAAAATATTATGTTATTTAGTTGGCATTCATTGTGTTCATTGGATCTAACATTAATAAGATTAAACATTAAAGTTTAATATTCTATCATACAACTAATTCACCCCCCCTCTCAGTTGTATTGTGGACTATTATTCCTAACACCTTACATCTCCTTGGCAAGTTTGTGGTCAAACTTGCCATTGGACTCATTTTTGAGTCCGATTGTCAAACCCTAGTTTTAGACCTTCAATGTCTGAAACTTTTGAGCTCGTAGAGTTTTTTCAAATGGTAAGTGAAACAAGTGCTTTTTGTAGCTTTTGACATTTTGGTGTTGGCACAAACTAAAATATTTTGTCCTTCGAAATGCTGAACTAGAGGACCCAATCTTTCACGCAAATGCCCAAGTTCTATTTTTGGCCTTTCAGACCTTTCACACACTAAAGACTTGTCTTCCCTGAGTCATTGAAACACATCATAGTTTTGAACTAGCAAACAACCGCCTAGGCATCTCTTCGATGATTTGGAGTTGTCAGTCTACGAAGGTTTTTCACCTCCGATTTGCTGAAAGATCAAAGGAGGTATTTTTCAAAGCAAATTCATGACAAGCCTTTTTTTGACCTTTTCAACCTTTTCGGAATTTCAGAGGTCTCATACCCCTGAAGGTTTGAAAGGTTGAAAATGTCTTTTGTGGCCCCTTTTGACCTTAATTCTAACAATGTACTTGGTTTTTTTAGTCTTCTTCCTATAGTGTTACTGATCCATGTCTTGTCCTCTTTGTAGGAATGGCCGAGAAGGTAGTAGCATCACCCACCATGAAGTATCAGTTCAAGGGGTACCATCCACCTTCTAAGGTGACTAACGTACATGTGGGCATAACAGACATAGACATCAGGAACATGAGCTAGAATGAATACCTAACAAAGTGTGAACAACCAGTGTGTCAATCAAAGGATTGCACTTCCTTAATACATTTCTCTCTGGTGAATGCAACGGCTCACCCAGTCTCTATCCTATCATCAAACTTGATTAACATGCTACCACACCAAAATGTACCTAATGAGAATATGGTGAAAAATAGTGTTGGCGAAGTAGTCTTGTACCTAAGGCCCAACAACATTGAGGATGTCTTCCACCTTCCCAAAGGGGTCGACAATTTTTTCAATTTCCACATTAATAAAGGGGTGTAATTGTACAACAAGGATATCTCTAGTGCTCATTGCATCATAAATAATGAGTATCTAATGTAGCCCATGCCCAAAAACAAACTAGACAAGATTGATATGAGGAGGGGGTATATGCAAGAGAACATTCAAGATGCAATCACTATGATTAGTAGAGTGTACAGGCTGGCAAGGTCTTCTCAATTGGAACAAAACATCTAGCCATTCACACTGTATCCTCAATTGGTGAGGAAATATTTTTACACACATAACAGCCTAGATTTCAGAATTGTCAATGATACTTTCATATTTGTCATCATACACTCCATTGAAGGAGATTATGCCAAGAGATTATCTAATGAAGCAGCAACAAAATTAAAGGCCCTTGGGGCATTCTATATATAGTTCTAGACCTTCACGTACATTAAGGTGGTAGGAAGCACCCTGACACTAAAGAAGTTACCAAGATACCCTTCTGACAAGGTAGTTCTCCTAGAGATCACAAGGCATTTATCTGATGCCCATGAACACATCAAGCATAAGCAGAAACATTGTTGGAACTTTCCCATTTCTATCAGCCCCCACTGTGTACTAGACATGAAGGTCTGCAAATCTTTGACATGGGAATGGGATGAATTCCCACTGGTAGCTTACAATTTGGTAAGGCATCATTTTGACTCCATTGGTACATTCAGCCATATAATGTGGAGGCATTATGTCCATGAGCCTCATGTGGAAGATCACTGGGAAAACTATATAAATGACTATGAGGTTTGAGTCTATGACTATTACTAAATGAGTCTAAGCTATCTTAGGCCACTCTTTCATTGAGAATCCCTCATAAGGTGAGAGAGGTTGATTTTGAGGACATATTGGATTCCATCTACAACACAAACAAGGTGTATATGAGGGCTATCCTAAATGTAGAGGTAGATCAAGATGAGAATGATGATATTGAGTTCAGGGCATGGCATGTCATAAAGGTCACAAAATCATGGATTTCCCATCCTTTCCCAATGAAACCCGTAGCAATGAAACAACTCTAGGAGAAGCCCTCTAAAGAAAAGAAGAAGAAAGGAGAAAAGATATTGAAGCCATAGTTCAAAGAGGCTTCTCCTCTAAGGCTAGAGACCGTATATAGGCATGAGGGCCCCACTACATATTGTTCAGCCACTCACTCAAAGAAGGTGAAGACCAAGATGACTGGGAGTATTGCACCACTAGATATGCCTTCATTCAGTGGCCATGATTCCCTGAGCATGGCATAGAAAACAAAATTCAAGATTATAGGACCCAAGCCAGCCAGAGTAATCAAAGGGAATGGTATACAAGAGGAAGAAAGGCTCAATGCCTACATAGATGGATACCCTACTAGAAGAAGATGAGGATGAGTTGGATGACATCCCTCTCATTAGATGGACAAGATCCACTGTGACAATTAAAAGGAGGAGAGTAGTGTACAATGATCCAGAGGATGTTGGAAGGGCTACTTAGGAGGAACCAGTGAATCTAGATGCCCTTGGTGATGATGAGTTTGACATCATAGATTTCATAGGATTCCATAGCTTCAAGGAGTCTGAATAAAAATTCCTTACTCAGTTCACAAGACCTCTTGGTGGCATGGGAGAGGATGTCCAACAAAAGCCTCAAGAGCAAGTTGATGTTGAGATGGTTGAGGTTCAAAAGGAAACTACAGAGCCAAATAAAGACTCTTCTATTGGGGTCACCTCTGAGGAAGACTTGGCTATATAGATCCCTTTGGTTTCATCCATTCCACCTCCACCTTTTCCCTTGCATCCAACTCCACCTCCATTTCTACATCAAACACCACCTACCACTCCACTTTCAACTCTAGTACAAACCACCCTGTTGCCTCAACAACCCTCATCATCTCATGTCCCTTTGCCAACTCCACCTCAAATGCCTTCATCCACTCCCTTTTTTTCTCCCACTCCACCTCTTAATCAATATGACTTAGCACCTCAAAGCTCACAAGATCCTGAGAAGGAAACAAATGAATTTGATGAGGAGAAAGTAGAAGAAGAACACGTGGGATCAGAGGAGCCCACTGATCAAGGAGAGTCTCAAGCTGAAGAAGATCCAAACACTAAGGAGAAGAAACAAAAAATTGATACAAAGGAACAAATGGTTAATGAGTAGCAGACAGTTGATGGAGAGGAACAAACACAGGAGGAAGGTGAGCATAATATAGGAGATCAACAGGAAATAGAAAAGGAAGAAGAGAGTCAAGAGGAAATGGAGATAGAGCACCTGATGACTTCTTCCACATTGGCTACTCCATATGAGCCATTGAATTCTTTCTCCAAGCCTAATTTTTTCACCAAATAGATATAGCCAAGGGTTAGAGTGTACACAAGTGACAAAGCTGATATGACTACACTAGGGCAAGCCTTCCACCAAATAGCATCAATTACCCAAGCAAGAACATTTTCTTATGTAACACAAGATCAAGTGAGTAGGTGGAAGGAACAGGTGGCTACTCCCACAATGGATGTCAGTACAAGTGAGATTACTCATGATGACTATGTGTTGGAGGAGGTATACTTGGGAGAGTCGATCAGAGAGGGTAGAAAAACCTTGGCTACTCTAGGATTGAAGCATGCCCTCAACTTCATGGACAATGATGAGGAAAGGATAAAGGCTCTGGTAGAGTAAAATGAGGTTATGAAGAGGTTCATTTTGAAGATAGTGGGTCCCATTGACCCTAATAACCCTAAGGCCTCATTATAGGAAATTTTGGAGAAGAGGGGTGAGATAAACACAGATATACTAGACATTCTTTTGTATAAGCATGTTTTGACTAGAAGCAAGATTTTGAACAGTTCACCAGTTTATCCCTCAGGAAGATTCTAAGGCCCCTTCATGGCATTTGACAGGAATAACCTCTTTAGTTGAGATTATGAGCAAGGAAAATAGTGTGGAAGAGACGATTCTAAACTACCAAGAGGTGTTAGATGAGCTAACAGTAATAAAGAAGCAGTGCTGCCAAGTTTTGATAAAAAATATATGAAGGATCAAAGTTAGACAATTTTGAGGAGTGGATCCAAGAGATACTAGTGGCTTTAGCCATATTTGAAAAGGGTCTCAAGAGGTGGGATAAAAGGAGGGATAACAACTTTCTTTTTGTAGAAGAGTTGCATAAGTCCTTTGAGGGTCTAGACCTAGATTTGTATGAAGAAGAGGATGAGAAAATAATGAATTCAGTAAATTTCATCATCAACTAGTACCTAGGGATATTCCAAGGAGTTAAAAATAAGGAGGACCTCCAACATATATTCTATCAAAAGGAGGAGATTCAGAAAATGTTATCTCAAGAAGAAGAAATTAAGAATTTTGCAGAAGAGTTGATCACCTTTCGAGATAGGCAGTAAGAAATCCTTCAAGGGATTAAGATGCCTAACTTTAATGAAGTGTTGGAGATTGTAGATAGATTCAAGAAAGCACATCCAGAAGTGCCCCCAGCCAATGAGCATCTAGTCCAAATCTAGCCAAATTTTGTGTACAGAAAATGCAGTTTTGACACTTAGCCATTTTTGCAGAGCCTGATTTTTAGCATTTCGGCCCTACAGATTTTTCGGCCACCGAAAAGTCCAAAGTCCAAAAATTTTGGAGAAGGAGACATGACACTTAGTCAATTTTGGAGCTTGATTTTTTCAGACCAACTGTCGATATTCGGGCATTTTTTCTCATGGTTGAAAGTTAACTCCAATTATCTTAGAGATCATTTTCTAGTCACTGGGCTCCTTTTTTGGGATCATTTGTGCATTATTTTGGGATCTCTTCCAGTTGGTTCCATGTGGAGAAGCTGGAGCCAAAGATCAAGGGTAGAAACATGAAGATTATCAAGTGCATGCACAAGTTCCAGCTCCATTTTGAGTTATTTAATGCATAATTTATTCATAGCTTTGTAATGCACTAGGTTTAATTCCATGCTAGTCTAGTTTAGCTAAGCTTTAGCTATAGTTTCTTTAATGCAATATTTAGTTTAGATTTACTTTCACGTTTTAGTTATAGCTAAACCCTAGTTACAAAAATAAGAGCCTAGCTCTATAAATTGTAGTAAAATGATGTAATGAAGGTTGGATTTGATCATTAATACAATATATATAGTTGGTGCTTCATTCATGGTGTGATTTTTCTACTATCTATGCGAGGTTTATGAATGTGTGAATCGCTCATTCTTTTATTTCAAAGAGCCAATTGATTGTTTAATGATTTTAGTTTGCGATCTATTAGTTTGATGTTTGTTGCTATTGTGTTGCTATGTTGTGATGAATCTCTAAGAGGATTATTCTTTGGTGCTTGAAGACTAGCTTGTCTCATGTGTGCACACATCTGGGGTGGCTTTGTGCTCTGATGATTTTTCTCTTATCATACATCTACATTTTTTTGATTCTGTTGATGGTTGCATCCATTTAGCTAAAGATTGTGACATGATCTGATCTCTATTTTGTGGGTATCTTCATCTTCTTGGTTATTTAATTTGCATGGTGATGTGATGCTAGCATATGTCCATTAGGTTTCCTTTTCAGCAACTTCATTCAAAATTCTTGTTACCCTACATCTTCTAACCTTCCTTGAAAGTTATTTTTAGTAGATTAAATGAATTTAGCATTGCTTTCATCCTAGATCTGAAAATTGTATCAAAAAAGAGAGATACCTTGGTTTCCTAAGTTTGTTTTACAGTTTCCCTTGAGAGAAGAACTAGAAAAGGCCTCCTTGTTAACAGATTCATATTTGTCTTCCATTGAGCTATTCAAGTGGTTGAGACCCAGCCAGAAGGAACCTTGAGATTGATTCCATCAGTCTTCCAAGAGGGGAATTTTCTCAAGTTAATTCCCAGTCGTTGTCTTCATCTAAAAATGATGCTCAATAGGTAGTGTTTCCTGTAGCCATGTGATGAGAGAAAAGCTAAAGTAGAAAAAATTATTATGAAATATCTTGGATATGTATTGCAATTTTTGCATGTGCACGCTAATCTCTTGTAGGAAATGGTGAGTCAGCAAGTGAAGAAGAAGTCAGCATTAGAAGACAAAGTGTTGGCATAAAGTTGAATAACTATTTTGGGACTCATAATGATTCCATCACTTTCTGTCAATAGTGGTTTTCATTGTGTACTGAGTCAATGTGGCTAGCAACCATTAAGGAGTAAATCTAGAGGTCACGAGTTCCTAAATTCATGAGCAGTTGAATGCAACATACTCATACATTAAATGATGTTGTTCTTGTATCTACAAAGTTGTCATATCCCTGACATTGGAGAATCCTAGTTTTAGGGAGTTCTATTTTAAGTTGTTAAATAATTTGGAATTTCAAATTCTTGAGCTAGTTTTTGTGAGAAATCCCTATGTAATCTAGCAGTGGAGAAATACAATTATGTTGCTACATTCTGTATTTATGCTTTATGAATAAATGAAATGATATCTTCAGTTCTTAACCTCTGAATTTTTATTCATTCACTCTTCCATGGAGGCCCACATGGGAGGTGAACTTAGTTCATAGTTAAATAGGAGTTAGTTTTAAGTTTCATTGAAGTGTTTAGAACTTTGTTTCTCCTGCAACCATTTGGTAACAAAACTGTTGGTTGTTTCCTCCAGCATAAGTAAATAGATAGTTTACTATTTTTAGCATGTTTCCAAATCTCTAGATTAAATTGTTATTCCACTTCTTAACTTAGTATTTCCTTCATCATTTTCATTACTTAAGTTATGATGACACCTAAAATGGATTAGAGCATATACCTTGTGGGCATCATTTCAAGATTATGTCCCTGGATGATAATTCAATGAGTTTAGTATGTTATTTTTAGTATAATATTTGGAACTATTTTGTCACATAGTCACTATAAAAAACATGTCCTTCAATAGTTACAGAGGTATTATACTGACCAGTCATTTTTGGCGTCACTATTGGAGATGGTGTCAATTTAATCCAAACCTGAATTCATTGTCTTAGTTTTAGTTTCACATTATTTTGTATGCATAGAAGAAGAGATCATCTTGGGAGATTCCTTCCTCACAATATCCATGTTGAACCATTTGATATCTTTAATCTTGAGCTTGAGGAACCCCAAGTTGAGAATGTAGAAGAAGAACCATTTGAAAACCCATTTGTTGATGCACAAGAATAACTACTGTCACCATCATCTTTTGAAGGATCATTACATTTGAATGAACTTTTTGTTGAGCCTGAGTATCAGGACAATCCATTCGCTCTAGTTATTTATCAACCATGACAAATAGGTCCTCCTCCAAGATGGCTCAACCTACCTTTCCTTTCCCCATCCCTACTTAACATGGTAATCAAAAATTTGAAAAACATTCCCGCCTCTGCACTTCCCAAATTTTATGGCCTTATTACTGAAGACCCTGAAACCTTCCTCTTTGAATTTGACATCCTCTATAGGAGTTATTATTATACAACTGATGCGCATAAGATGAAATTGTTTCCATCTACTCTTAATCATTTCCATCTTATTTAGGGTATCTTCATAGATGCATTTCTAATCTATTTATACTTATGTTCATGGTCCCCTCTATTTGAATGTGAGAGCCATCACCCTATATTTATAATAGCCTCATAACCTGAACTTTGTATTTCTTTATGATAAATCATTTGCTTACCTGTATCATAAATCTCATTTAAACATATTTTCATGACATCCTTTACTCTATTTGGTATATGCAATTACCATTGATATTCAATATCCTTAATTTATTTTTGTATCAGGCCCTTCTATTACCACATATACTACTCTTTTGATAAATGATACATTCTTTCATGGAAAGGTATCTTTCAATACTTACTATTTTAACATTGTTTAATCAAAATTCATGTTTATAATGATTCCTATGTCTATTTGGAATGCTATAAATGTTGAATGGAATTCAATTTCCTAAATTTCAAGCTCTCTTTATTGTTGAGTGATGTTTTATTTTCATGTATCTTATTTGTTCTACAACTGGCCCTTGAGGATATGGTAATTGTCTTTATGATCATGTTGGATTCTTTGATGTATTTTATGATTAAAGTGAACCATTTGATATCATTTTGTATAACTAATTGTAGATTATATTCTTAGTAGTATTACTTTTCATCCTTGATACTTGAGTCCTTTTTTTAATGTTTTTCCCCACTACCAATTGCATTGATTTTCTAATTTGGCACTGCTATACTGATCAATGATTTCATGATGGAGGTGATTTCATGTGATACCTTGATATATTTTTTCTGTTAGCTGCATTTTATAGTTATATAGCTATAATTTGATGTCATAATGCCTTATTCTTGATGAACATATGATCTTGTGCTTTATTTTGTTACCATCACCCTTCCTTTTCAATCATGGAAACTTGATAACCATGACAGGATGACTATGTCATCCATGTCATCATGGTCTCATATAAGAAATACAAGTTATATATAATAATGAATCAATATGATTCATTTTTATGAATGATGTATGCTTCCCTAAGTGTAACATAATGCCTTTTTTAAAGTAGGGATGGTACACCCTATCATGATCAACAATGTTCCAAGAATAACATGTTGGGCTCAACCCTCATGAGAGCACATTTTATCCCGCATGTTGAAATATGAATTATATTAAACTAGAATATTAAATGATGATCATGATACCTTTATCTACACAATATAAGAAAACTCATTAGATAATAAGATGAAGTTATGATTTTTTATTTTGTGCCTTTTTGAAAGCTGATATGATGCATCTTGAAGAATGAATATGCATTTATATAGGTTGCATATAGTTATATGAGGATCCCTGAGCTCTCACATAAATTTATCTCTCCCTCCCAGTAGGTAATTTGATCATGATAAGAAAGCATTTAATGAAGAGATAAAAATTGAAGACTTCAAGTCAGGATTTTCCATTCATCAAGAAATGATGGGTTTCCTCTTGTTCTTATATGTTATCTTTGTATATATGTAAATTGATTTCTCATGATGCATATTGTTTTAGTCATTCCCAAAGTTTGTGTAGGAATCACATTTGATCATATGAAATAATAAAGATACTTTCCTTTGAAAATTAGATTTATTTCTTTATTTTTTATTTAAATGAACTAGAAATCATGATAACATATTGGAATAAAATGTATACCACTTAGTGTAGGTGAAACACATCTATAGATATACCTGATTGAGAAAAAATTAGGGAATATTTTTGTGACATATCAGGGTTATTTTTATGCTAAACATAAAAGACCAGCTTCCTTTTCCAAATTCAATAGGCATAGAGTCTTTTTTCCCTAATAAAACTTCGAAAATAAAAGCTTCTCACTGTTGAAACTCAAACAAAACTATTGAAACTAAAACACACCACACTACTAAAACTTGAAACTAAAAAGTTGTTATTATGATAACCCCATTGAGGAAATGTACATTTTCCTATAGAAGTGAACCAAAGAGGAGTAGTGAACCAAAGAGGTTCATTGTCATGAAGAATGTATGTTTGTTTTATTGAGCCATGGTAGTAACAACTAACTAACTAAAAACTGAAAACTAATTACAAACTGCTAATTTAAAACATGTATAATCAACACTTAGAGGAATCTAAAACTAAATTACCACCCAAAATGAAAAAAATTACCCTACCCTAGATCCAATCTATTCATAGTGCACCACCATCCCTCACGGGATTTTTAACATAGCTTAACCACCTCCTATGGATTCTTTAAGTCTAGTGGCTATATTGGGCATTGACAGGTTGATCTTTTGGTGCAGCAATAACTACTACTTGTAATAAGAGGTATCAAAGCTTAGTCACAAGTTCAAATCTATGTAAGCTACAATGATCGATGCTAGGAGGGGGATTGTTGGAAGTGCACCAGTGTCCCTAGCAAGATTCATGATATGGGATAACCGCCTCCTATGTATTTTATAAGTCTAGTGTTTGTATCGAGCATCGACATGTCAATCTTTTGGTGCAATGACAATGACTACTTGTAACATAATCAACCATTAAAACTTCACATACATCCATTTACTAATTGGTTAAAGTAACTTCCTTTTCTCACCAATAAAGATTGAGTTGCATGCATATATTTAGATGAAAAGATATGAAAGATTGATAGAAATACAAGAAGTTGTTGTAGCATATTTTAAAAATCATAAGTCAGATCACATGCCCCTTGATTTTGACCAAATAGAATTCTTTTTGGGGGTGCATAAATAGTTTGGATCTACTATAATTATACAATTGTTACCTCATGCTTATCCTCCATCTTGGAAAGATACCTCATTGGGAAACCTCTTGAGATGGTAGACATTGAACCTTCCCTATTGATTTAATTTTTGTCAAATTTCTCTTCAAACACCACCTTTTCTTGATCACAATAATGCTTCATCTGAACCATATTTGTGTTCATACATGACCCTTAAATATTTTCCATCACACCATCCTCACTTATATATGTTCATGGATCAACATCCTATCACCATGTTCTTCCTAATCATAACTTGTCAGTTTTGTTAGTAGATGCATATTTTCCTCATTATTACTAAAAATTAAACAAATTTCAACAGATAAATTAGTTTGAACCCACAATTTAGTGACCATTACATTCTCAATAACCTATTGCTCTCAATTCTCTTCATGAAAAGATAAATTATTAACATCTAAATTAAAAACAAAAACCTCAAGAACATCCCAAAATAAGTCCTCTTCATTTGAATACTCATTTTGATGTGGAAGAGGATTGTCTTTTATCTAATTGCATCTTTATTTAGTGGTCAAAACATCAACATTTTGAAGCTCTTCTAGTTATCCCATAGTTGCTATGGTTGTGATCTAAATTTTGTTCTTCTCCTTATTCACAAAAAATAGAAGCTCATCAAATAAATAAGCTAGAACTTGAAAATTTTTAGCCTTTTCATCATTAAGAACCTGCATTTCTTCATCCCTATCCTTTTCTACCTCTAGTAGAAACTCTAATTTATAATTTTCAATATTTTGTATGGTCATAAAAATATGTAGAAGATATATTTATATTTTCTTTTGCAATACCAATCTCTTTACTACCATTTATGTTTGTGATGCCAATACTTTTAGACCACTTTTTATGTATATTATATCTTTGATTTTATTTAATGATTCAGTGCTATGATAGTTTAATCAGCTGATTTGCATCATGTTAGTTAAATAATGATAGTGATTTGTATATAATGATGTTACTTATGTTATGGTTTTTACTAACCCCATACTTGCATGTGTATGGTTAGTGTGAATGTTTTATATTTATGTATGATGTGCCTAATGTAGTTGAGGGACGAAGTCATAGTTACTTGCTTGCAAGATCCACATGATTGATCGATCTTCGCCATTGTTTATTTTATAAGTGTGTGTGTGTGTGTGTGTAGATATATATATATATATATATATATATATATATATATATATATATATATATATATATATATATATATATATATATATATATATATATATATATATATATATATATGTATGTATATATACATATTAGTATATACTCATCTAGTATGGTGTAGGATTTCAGGTATCGAGCATTGACTTCCCTGAGTTGCCAAGATGAGTGTTCAATTGTAAGAGATGGGAGATAACATCTAGGTCTAAATTCCAACCTAAGCTCTTTATTTTGCTCAAAAGTGGAAAAGTATATTATCTGCTACCCTTTGAATTTGTCATGGTGACATCATTTGTGAACCCTTTCTTTGAGCTTGATTATTACTTTATGGGTTTGGTTAGTTTTTCTTTCATGTTTGTTTGTTAGGTGTCTTGATGTGAATTTTGTGTTATTAATGCATTAAATATTTAATTAAGATTAATTATGAGATTAAAATAATTATATTGTAAGAATATAAAAATATTAAATATATAGATATTTAATTAATGAAAATTATTTAAATGTCATTGATTATTTAAAATATTTAATTAGAAGTTTAATTATGAAAATAAAGATTTAATTAAATATTAAATATAAATATAAATTAAATGTTCAAATAATATAAATTGATATTAATTATCAAATTGCTTTTTAAGTGGTGCTAAAGATATTAATTATAATTAAAATATAATCATGTGATTATATGCACACTAGTTAAAATGAATTGATTTGTAAGTTCTAAATTAGAAGGTTGAGTTAAGAAACTTAACTGAAGGATTAGTTATAATTTTTTTTAATAAATTAATGAATTTGTATTTAATTATCAATTTGCATATCATTAATATGCTAAAAATATTAATTGATTAATTAAATATTATTATGCAATTAAATTTGCACATTTAGTTAATAAAATTGAAATATAAATTTAAGATTAAAAGTTGAGTGATTTACATTAATTGGAATTATTAATTAAAGAAATAATTCTTTTAAATAAAGGATTGATATAAACGAGGTTGGAGTTGAGTTATGATTTCTGTGATTTTGAGTTAACTATTTTTATTATTTTTAACAATCGAGTTCTAATTGTTGATTGTGAGTTGCATGTTTAAAGTTCGGTTTGCTGGGTTTTTTATATGAGAGTCTGTTTTGGTCATTTTAGATACATAGGTTTTAGGAATTACATGTTATGTGTTTGAATTTTGAAGTTAAAGAATTATTTCAAAGCTTGGGATTGAAGTCTACATTTGGGTTTTCTTCTTGTTCTCAACAAATCAACTTGGTATTTCAAGGTAGGGGTTTTTTAATATTTTTTGTGCAGATTCTATTGGAAAAAAAAATTTCTTCATGCTTTCTTTATTGTGAATTTGGCTCTAAGTTTGAATGAGGTTCTTTTGATTTTCTAAGAGGTGTTAAGACCAATAGGATTTTCTTGTAAGTTGTGTTTATGGCATAACTAATATTCTGAGAAACTTTGTTTGAAAACCCTAGGAGAGAAGATTTAAAATAAATCATGTGTGTTAGTATTTACAATTGTGGTTTCAACAATTATTCATATTTAGTTAAAATATATAGATGCATTATTGATTACAAACCTATGTGTTTATAGTTACTTGCATGTTAAGTTGAGGGTTTGAAACATATGATTTTACTATAACTTTCATTGTAGATGTCTCCTTCAAAATTGAAAAATACTTTCAGACGCTCATTTATATTTTATTTAACATGTATAAGAATATGATAGTGTTATTTTGTACACACATGGTCAAATATTGACTGCTACAATGAGACTAGGCTTATTTGAGCTTGACTTTTCAATCAGAGATAGACAAATAGTCATCCATAATTTTCAAAAAATAAATAATTAGTAAATTCTCTATGGTGAGATTGTAAATAATTTTATTATGGATTTTTTTTTGGCATTTTGTGAAGGTCCGATGGCTCAAAAAATAGTTATGGTCTTTTTACGGAATTGGTAACCTTCATTCCTAATTAGAGTTATTAGGGAGATTTTAATGAAAAATATGTGGAATTAAATAATCTTTTCATATATATAATTTTTAGACCTTTATGATTCCATATGAGATTGTACCATCTAAATTGCTGACTGATTTACATAGAGCAAATACACAAAAACTCATTGTTATAAAGTTTAAAATTATTTTTCCTTGTTACTAAATCTTATTAAATTAAAAATAATAATTAATTTGGTCATTATTTAATAAATAATATAATTGATCTACTAAAACTTTAGAATTTTAAATTATAATTAATTGAGATTATAGGAATTCAAGAGTAAAATTAGGTATTAATATCACACCTTAAATGAATGTTAAGTAAGACTTATACTTAATGAGGTACTTCATATTGAAAAATTTGTGGAATAGAAAACTAAATCATAAAGAGACATAACTAGACCCTTCAAATATATGTCATTTGTGTTCTTTATGTCATTGTGCTTTGTGTGGGTGCATATTGTCCATTTGGGTAGAGTGTTTCCCTAGGTGGATTTTGTCTTTTAGACTTGGATTATTTATGTTTTATAGCTTTTTCTCTTTTGGGTTATATTGTGGAAATTTCATAACCATTTTGATTTCATGATTGGTTCATGTGTGATCTTGGTTGCAACGATGGGTTATATTATGTTTTCCATTGAGTCTCAATCTTTATGTTATTTGATCACAAGAGGTGGAAACTATTATTGTGTTGATATTGGATATACTTGGTCATATTGTCGGTGTCATTGGATTGTTCTATGTTCTGAATGATAGTCTTGTGGATTATTTTTTACTCCATGTTTCGAGATAGATGCTAGTGATGTTTTTTTTATGATCATTGATGATGTGATATGATAACTATGTGGATTTGGTATTTGGTGATTGTTATGTCCAGTATGAGATGGGGAGTTTGGAACCTTGTATAGGATGAGGTTTTATTTATTACACTCCAAAACTTGTCTTTGATTACATTCATGGTTTATTTGTTTATGTAAATCTTTTATGATTTTGGTTTTTCTTTTTCCTTGGTTCTTTTTATTGGGAGCATTAGGGTAGGTTATCTAGGAGCATAGAGGGGAATTGGCTTACTTTGGAGGCATCAAATCGTTAAAGTGGTTGTCTAGGTATCCTTTTTAATTTGACTTAATAAGTGATAACTTAATGAATTTATTGAGAGAAAAAACTAAAAATATAATTGTGCCACTCACATGCCTTGAGTGCTAGTACAGGCTAGGATGCAACTGGAAGAAGATGCTTTCCCATTTAGAGAGACATTGAGGTTTGGCATACTTGGTTTTTTCTTTTCTATATGAAAGGAGTACTGATACCACATGGAGTCACTAGGGGTCTAGGGTCCAGAGAGATTACAAGGTAACCTTGGAGTTTAATTATATGATAACACTTATGTTGGTAATTTGGTTAAGTAGGATATCATGATGTTTTCAAAATGGAAACATATATTTAGTATTAAGATATCATGATTCAAGGATAAAGTTTTGGATGATAAATTAAGAAAATTTTCTAAGTATAACAGGATTTATCTGTCATCACAGACTATTTTGATCAGTGAAGTTCACATAAGTATTTCCAGCACAAGAGAACTTGAGTAAAGATTGCATGAAGTATGTAGAAGCTACAACTAAGAGTGTGAGACTGTAAGACTTGGATGGACATAGTTATTATTGTTTTAGCAAAAATAATGTTGAGTCGACAGAGAAGAGCAATGACAAGTAAATGAATATTTTGGTTTAAGGTATTTTTTTTTTTTTCAAAATAATGACTTAACTAGTTAGGGATGACATCCTAGATGTTAACCCTTAGTCAGCAAGAAGTAATGTTATCTTTTGGAAATGTGTAAGCCGACTAGAAATCTATGTTTGTGATAGCTTATATACAGGAAAGTAATTTGTAATACGAAGTTGTAAGACTTGTAAGATGTATGATGATGATTTGTATTATGTACAGTATTGATGTATTATGTGAAATATGATGTATGATTAGAGAAGTGCGAGTTGATGATAAGTTTTGTGAAGAGCTTAAAAGATAAATTAGAATATTGAAGATATTTAGTAGCAATAAAAGGTTTTTGTATACTATCTTTTGTATTAAATATTATCATTGTACATTACATGTTTGGGTAGTGGGCTCATCCTACATACATTCATATTTTGTAATACCAACTCCTAATAGGGTTGAGGATTCTAAAAGGGCCTAAGTCCTTGCACAAGGATCGAGACACTATACGAATGTAATAGACTCCTAATAGGTTCAATATCTTTCAAAATATAAATTGATTAGTGGATTGTTTTTGGGTATCATCCCCATCGGGGTTTTCCCTTGGACATGATTACCTCGATAAAAACTATGGTGTTATGAGTTTTATTATTTTATGCTTGTGTTTTCTATTTAGTTTATTCAGTTTAGTTTCTTATGAAAGTTACAAGTTAATTAATAATATCCATACTTCGGCAAAAGTTTTTGAAATACTGATTCACACCCCCCCCCCTCTCAGTATTTCCTATTTCTAAAAATTGGTATCAAAGTAAAGTTACTCATAGAAGGTTTAACAACTTGAGTAAGATCTCTATGGATATGGATCAGTTGTAGAAGAATCTAGAAGAATCTCTTGAGAAGATTGATATTCTTATTGAAGAAAGAGATACTCTGAACAATAAATATGAAAGAAAAAAAGACTACATTGAGAAATTGAAAGACAAGATAGAAGACCTTAAATCAAAGAAAGAGCATATAAATCAAATCAAGGAAAATGATGATGTTTCTAGACTAAAGAAGGATAATGAGATCCTAAATAATGAATTAAAGATTATAGATCTAAAGTTAAGTTTAAAAGATGATTAAAACAAAGTTGAGTCAGATTTGAAATCAAAAAATACATATTTGAGATCTAACATCACCAAATTGACATCTAGGCTTGAGTCTACAAAGTCACAATATATTGAACTTGAGATGTATAACAATATTGTGAAAGGATAGCTAGCTCAATCTAAGAAACATCTTGAGAAACTATATTCCTGTAGTGAAATGATTCATGAACAGATTTCTTTTCAGAGACCTTCTTATAATAAAACTAGTCTTGGATATCTTGAAGAAAAATTTTCAAAGAAAACTGGAGGGTGTAAAGAACCAAATTTGGCAATTCAACAACCTAAGAACAAGGAAAATGAAAAACAAAACAAAATTGTGTCTAATCAGTCTGAAGATGTACCTAAGAAATTTGAATCACCTAAATAAGTGTGAAAATAATTCAAAGGTAGATGTTATGCATGTAATTCATTTAGACACATGAAAAGGGACTGTAGAGATAAGCAACTTAAACCTATTTATTATTATTGCTATAATTGGCATGGTTTTTGTCATAGAGATATTGATTGTAAGAAATCTAGATATAATAATCATAATGAAAATAGTTGAATGTTTAGAGGTTTTAACCCTGCACATAAAAGACTTATTGGAGAAACAAACAATATAAGAAATGGAGTTATGTTCTTTAAGTGCAACAACTTTGGACATATTTCTAGAGATTGCAAATCATAGATCAATCAGTCAGGACTGAGATATGGAAATAATGTTATAGTTTCTCATATTTTTAGTAATATGGGATACATAGAAAGATATTGTAGAATGAACAATATGAGGAATCATAATCCTAGAAGAAACATGAACCACACCATAAGAAATATGGATAACAACAATAGTCAGAAAGGAAATAGAAGTAACATGGAAGAAGTTATATTTGTCAAAGCTACAAATCAAGCAAGTGCATCCACAATATGAAGAAGTCACTCAAATGAGGCATTCAAAAGTAAGTTGGAATCAGCTCTAAACCCATCTCAAACTTATTAAGCATCAAATTTAATCAATTAAATGCCAGAATAAGCATTAGAATAGCATAGTAGTTAGAAAAATTTGAATCGGGTCTTGTGCAGTTAGTATGTAATAGTAAATGATATAAGGAAGCTATGGTTAAGAGAATGCAAGATTCTGAGCATGTATGAAAGCCCATGAAGTGAAAGAAGTTTACTGATAGACGAAGACAACTTTTTGACATGAACACACTTATGTAATTAATGTGACGATAATTTTTTGAAGGATTTAATGAGTAAAAGTAGATTATTGAATATCATTAGATCATTTATGAGATTACAAGAGTTTTAGAGAGAGAGACAAAGAAGATTGAAAGCATTTTGAAGCATTTGAAGACAAATTTCATCAAATCGATGCAAGAAGCCCTAAATCAAGACATTGAGATATTTTCACTAAGAGCTTACTTTGAAGCTACTACTTTCAATATAGTTATGGATGAAACCCTAGCTCACAATATTAAGAATATCCCTAGACCTAAGGTGAGAAGGGAGTCAGTCAAACCTATAGAGGATGAACCTAGTTTGGTTTTGTCATCTACACTAGACATAGTTTTACATTTGGAAGATATTAAGAGTTATTTAAGATGCAAGTTTGAGACTTTAGGATAAAATAGTATAACTGAAGAGTATGGTAAAATTTATAATTAGGATATGTCTTACAAAGAAGGTTATAGTCATTTAGGTCAAATAGACATTGTAAAGTATATGTTTCATTATGAGTTTTAGAATGAAGAGTGGAACAAGATCATACTGAGAAGAATTCAAGATGGGAAATTTTGGTTAGATGACAGAGTGATAGAAATCATAGCAGACCTAATTCATGAAGTGACAGGTTTTTCCAATTAGGTGTAATCCCACTGAATGCAAAAAATGTGAAGAAAATAGTTATAGAAAACACCAAGTCTTTATACAATGGAAGAGGAATTGTGATAAGTAAGATTGAGCAAAATGATGTGAGATATGTTTGTAAGATAATGGCTACTAAACTATGTACTAGTTCTAGAGAAGATGACATGGCAAAGGAATGGTACATGCAACCTACTTGATGTGCATTAACAAAGTTCAAGTTGATATGTGTGAAATTATGAGGATAAAACTTATTGAAAACCTTAAAAAGATCAAGAAAAAAAGAAACTCTCAATTCCGATATTCATCTTTGATAACCTACATGATTTTCCATCTTTTGAGAAGATTTTGAATAGAGGTGAAAATGGTTATAGTTGTTCACCTTTATGGATAGGATGATATGATAGTATGATGAGTGATGGAAAATGTTGTGGACATATAAACTAAATAAAATATAAATACTTATCTTGAAAGAAGGCTGATGAATAAATCACTTTTTTATGATGTCTGTACATAGTTTCAAAAAATTTTGCAACCTACTCTGGACTAGAAATGTCAAGATAGAGAAAACCTAGAAAACTTTTGTCCTTCTGAGGTCAGTTCATCTTTGACCCAAATAATAGGGCAAGGTCTTACCCTAGGGTAGGATCCTACCCCTCACTGAAGGTCATCTTCAATAGAAATTCTATTCACGGATCTCAGAAGTTCACTGAAAAAGGTATCCAGATCTACACTTCAATTCATTGTCCTATACCTACATCTGCAAGAAAAATGGTTTTGTTGTTTGGATGAGGGGATTGTCTTGGTCAAACCCTAGTTTAGAATCAACCTTAATAATGAAATTGAAATAGAGAATGCTAGCAAGTAGTAGAATTAAATCTAACAACAAAGCTATGATATTCAATATATATGCAGTTTTATTTGAAATGTAAACAAGTATCTTGTTATTAAAGCTTGGACTCAACAATGTAAATCAAAACCATAAATTTAAATCCAAACCCGCTATGATTATATGCTTGGAATCCACCTTGAGAGAATAATGAGTGGATCTTGAAGATGAACAAAGGATCTTGAAGAAGATCACACCACCATGATGGAAAGAGCTAGGGTTTTGAATGATGAATCTTGAATAATTGAACCAAATCCCTTCAAAGGCTTGAATACCTGAATCCTTGATCTTCAAATGAGAACTTGAATGAAGATGAGGGCTTGAATGCTTCCTTGAAAATGCTTGATTAAATGCTTGCTTGATCTTTCTTGATTGCACTAGCTTGATTGTGGAAAGAATGGCTGCTTGATAGCAAAAAGAGATGGAGAAAATGAGAGAGGAAGGCTTCCTTTTATAGTGATCTAGGGCACAAACTCCTAGAGAAGGCTGAAATTTAAGAATTAAATCCCAATTAACCTTAACCCCTAGAAATGGACCTATATTAAATGCAATTTAAGATTTTACCATTCTGAAACCTGAAACAGCTGATCTAGAAGTGGGAAAATAAAAATTTCAGAAACCCAACATCCTGAAACTTCCAGAAACATAAATTTGGACCTCGGGTCAGGGATGAGGGAGTCTCTACCCTAGGTTAGGGATGAGGTCATCCTTGACCTAGGTTAGGGATGAGGTCATCCTTGACCCTTCAGGTTTTCCTTAACATAGAAAGTTAAGACCTTTAGATTCTTAGAGAAAGTCTGCAAAATTTAGGCTGGCAATAGGGAGAGAGAAGAAGAATAGGGGGAAATAGCTACATCCATGCAAAGTCCTAATTGAGGTTCTTGACATGACCCCAAACCACTTACTCATAGGGCTAAATGCTCTTAACATGGAAGTGCTTCCATTTTAAGATAATACATTAAGCCCCCACTTTAGCAAGAGTATGAACTCAATGCAAACTCTTGGTAAAGGAGAAGAAAGAAAAAATCTGAGTGGATTCGCATTGAGATAAAATAACACTTAGCTAAGGACACAAGACCCCAGGCTAAGGATTCTAACTTGACATACACACACGAGGGTGTGGAAAGAAAACCAAAAACAACACAAAAGAGGGGTTAGTACTAAACAAACCCAAATTAACTAGCATAAGAAACCTTGCTAAGAAATATTTCTCATACTAATATCATATTTGGAAATCTATCATAAAATAATAAATGATTACATAAGAAAGACACAAGAAATACTATGAATAACATAGCTTCATGATCCAGTCATACTAGCATGAAAGCGAAAAGAGAGAAAAGAGAAAGTGATTACCTTTCCCAGTAAGATGCCCATCTTACCATGAATCACCAAGGGAGAGAGAGCCAAATAGGTGGCCAAATTGATAGTTCACCCATAAACTATACTTTCAATTGTAATGCATCTTCTGATGACTTCTAGAATACCCATAGATCCACCTTCTTGTAGCACTATGAATATGAAATGCATGTCTCCTCGGGATTTAGAAATGTATGTGTGTTACCTTTGGAAGATTTAGCATATCAAAAAAGTGTGTCTTTTCAGGATTTAGCAACTTGTGTGTGTTACCTTCCAAGATTTAGCATATTGAAAATTGAAAAATGCATGTCTCCTCAGGATTTAAAAACATATGTGTGTTACCTTTGAAATATTTAGCACATTGAAAATGTGTGTCTTTTCAGGATTTAGCAACTTATGTGCATTACCTTCCAAGATTTAGCATATAAAATTAAAAAAACTATAGTACAAAGGAGACCCTAAATATTCCCCCATCCTTATCATGGATGTCTACTAGACATGATAAGGAAGACGAAGAGGATACCTACTTCACAATACAAGGAGATATCATATTTAGCAATAATGTATACCATATACTTAACGAGGGATATTGACCCCTACATCCAAGACTATAGATAATTGTGAAAAGGATATCTCACTCATGGAAAAAGGATCCTCAATAAAAGAAATATAATTAAAAATACCCCCACCATGGCATAGAGGAGTGCTTTTAGCTAAAATATCATCTTTCAAAGGCGAAAACAAAGATTCAATCATCAAGCCCCCTACAAAGAAGAGGAAAAGGAACACTGACATGCGACATACAACCAGAGTGTGCTTACTCCACCTCATGTATGGTCATGCCAGGTGGATTGGCATGCTTATTCTACACCATTTGATGTAGGGGTTTTGCCGAGGTGAACCCCCTATGCCATGTGGGTAGTGTTGCTCGGGCCCAACCACATGAAGGGCTATTACGATAGCTAGATGTTGTTCCCTCCTTCCTCGTGAGGTGACTAGATATAGTCACACAGTGATGTGATGTGCAATTTATGATGAATTTATTTTATCTTTGGTTGTGTAGACCAACAGTTTTCTTATCTTTTTCTATAATATTTTAGCCAAGACTTATGAAATTTATCTTGGATTCTTCTTATCTTATTGTTGAGATTGATAATCCTATTATATTATATTATTATTATTGAGCTTTGATGGATAAAATATCTTCTTTCATAATGTCGGTCTTGTGTTGTGTGGTGATTCCTCACTAAGGATGCATGAGGCAGACTTGGTGAGTGTATACGAGGAAGTAGATGTAGGGAACCCTTGAGGATGGGGGTATGTGAGGCTGTTACGCAGCTAGTATCCACTTCCTTCCTATGTGTGGTGTCTATTCCTTGGAGGCTAACCACCTTACACAAACAAGGGATATGACACATGGACTTGTATGGAGGGTCTTCATGACAAAGGCCCGAGATACCATCAAGCCACTATGTGAGATATTGATTATGGATTTTGGATATAGATGAGATTGGTATTGTATCCCAGAGTGAGAGCTTGTCTAGAGAGGCATATCCACTCTTGATCCTTGTGATGTGTAATCCCAGTGATGTGGACTGATATGATTGTTTATGAGGCACATTTGGATATGCTCAATATTTTATATTAGATTGAAATATATTGTTGTGTGGATGCAAGTAAAAAAATTTGATTTGCATGTATTGAAAGAGAAGGAATTTGTAACACCTTGATATATTTTAAGGAAAATTGAGTGGTTCAAGCTAGTTACCTTAGTTCTTACTTTCTAAGTAAAGGGAAAATTCTATTCATACTGATATTTGATCAAGTTGAAGTTATCCTTGTTGGTAATAGTAAAATTGATTGGGATATATATTTTATGCTTAACCATATTATGAGGATAATTTTCTATATAGTGCATAGATTCAAGGATTAGTTATGTATGTGATATCAGTTAAAATATGTTTAAGAGATAATGATTGATGTATTTTCATTTTTAACTTGCTGACTTCCAGGAGTAAGTCTCATCTTAGGGGGGGAGGATGTAATACCTGCTCTGATTATTATACTTGGACTTTTATTTGGATACTTTCATTATGATGGTTAGAACTATATGTTTACATTTTTTCTTATTTAGAGGATGATACACTTATCAGATGCTTAGATACACTTATTTATTGTTATCATTTATATGTTTATGAAGTCTGAAAACATCTATATTTACATGATTTATAAAGATAACCCAAGGATTTGAATCTAACCATGATTATCTATGATGTCTTATGTTTTCATGTGTATAAGATGTTTAATGTGTGTTCATGACTCAGGATGAAGTCATAGTTACTCACTTAGTTGAGGTCCACACAATGTATCGATCCTGGTCATCTATCTTCATATGTATGTATATATATATTTGCACAGGTGTTTCTTCTTGGTGATGCAGGACTGTAGGTACTGGGTATCATCTCCACTTGGTCTCACAGGTTTGAGTGATCCCTCAAATCCTCAATCATTATTGTTGTTATAGAGATATCACCAAGGTTCCATGAGAAGGAACTCAACCTCTGACCCTTTTGACCTTTAGGCAGGGAGTTCCTAAGTCAGTCCCTTGTGTTGTTGATGTGTCATTGTGTATAACAGTTTGTTAGATTATGGTGATCTTGTTGCATGTTCTTGTCTCTTTCATTTTAGGAGACTAAGGTTTGGATATGGTAGCTTTAATTGTTCTTAATAATATGCTCGATCGTTACTCGTAGATAATTTATTTCATGTGAGTATTGGATGTTGTGCTTGATCTCACTAATCTTGTTAGAACATCTTGTGTTAGTGATCACCACGCACACACACACACACACACACACACACACACATATATATATATATATCATGATTTTACTTTGTATGGAATATGATTTATTATTTGATTGGATAATAATATTTTATAATACCATAATAATAAGATGTTTATGATATTAGTAATAATATTGTTTTTAATAATATGATTAATAATAATATTATTTTTAATAATATTATAACAATATATGTACACATAAGCATATGGGTGCACACATATGCCTATGGTTACATATATATATTTAATAAATATTAGTGTGTGAAAGTAATTGTATTTTAAATAATAATAATAAATAAATTATTTACTTAAAGGATTAATTATTATAGGGTAAAAATTTTACCATAGCTTTAGTACATATGGTGATAAGTAATAATAGTAATAAATTATTTCCTTTTCCTTAAATAAAGGAAAATAACATTAGTTTATTAATATTTATGAGGCTCTCATATTAGATTTTATTATTAATAATATTAAATTAGCTATTCCCTTCTCGTGAATGGCTTTAATGAATTAATTAAATCCTAAACTATAAACTACCTTTTGGTTAGGATGGTTGCAATGATTGATTTTCCCGTGCAACCAATCCTTCAACCTATTTACAGGAGAGATATTTGAAGGATGGTGAGAGGTTGGCTGAAAATTAGACTCAAGAAATTGGATTATTGCTTGGAGAGGATATTGTAATTAGGAGGGTTATAGTATTATGGGAGAGGAAATATATTATTCTAGAAAAGATATTTTGATTGTGACTTTCTAGTAGAAGGTTGGTGCCTGCATCTGGGAGGAATTTGGAGAAGTGTTGGAAAAGGATTGAAGAGAGTTGATTAAGCCTTCATCAATGGTTGTCTTTGGCAAAATCCAAATAGGAGCTAACTTGGAAGATGCTCCTCCTTATTTGATTTGTGTGATTGTTTTGTTCTGTATTTGTGATTGCTTCCTGTGTATAGGCAATATGAAGAATATATTATTATATTGTATTATGTTTTTTTTTTCTGTGTGAAAAGACTTAGGAGAAAGGATATATATATAGTAAATATATTATTGTACAAATGATTATTATTTCTTCTATGTGTTATCATATTTTTTGTGAAGCTATATTATTTGTTTACTTGCTGGAAAATATAGGAATGTGATTTAGATTGTGAACTATGTCACTACTCTTTGCCTACTCTCTGGGAAAAAGATAGTATCATTAATTGTATGTACACAAACCTAGAGAACTAAAAACTATCCTATTATTTTCAATAATAATAAAATTCATCAACACAAGATCAAATTTATTCAAATAATCATCTTATCTATGACTATCCTAACATGACAGATTTTTGCCCTCTAGATAGACCCGTACTTAGATGTGTATAACTTTTGATTCAGATCAAAAATCCTCAATCACTCTAGTGATGATGGGAGTAATTAGGTTTTTTAAAACATATCTGAAGCTCATAAAGATCCAACAGTTGGTTTGAAAGTTATGGCCCCCGCATTAAGGGTCATTGTTTATGATACTGCATTGTTCATCAATCAGATATCTCTATTTTCAATCTCTTGTATATCCCTGCATTCAAACACTTAATAAAACATAATTATATAGTAATATTCTTCTCTCATAATCCATAATAACCAAAGAAATTGAAGAGCCTATGTGCTCAGTAAAGATTCAAAACAATTGATTAATTGCACCAAATCAATAACATGGATAGTCAATGTAAATGATGACTTCCTCTGTTCAAAGCCTCATAAAAACAAATAAAACTTGTATGGAAATGGTTAATAATAGAAATAAATATTATATCAATCCATTTAAAATAGCATTTGCATTGGAATGGAGTTTTTCTTTAAATACAAAGGGGTTGGCTATACCCTCATGGCAGAGAACATGAAAGTTGTAAAGCTTTTCATTTGTATTCAAAGAAAACTTTATTTCCCTCTCTCTTCCACACACCAAACCCTCTAAAAAATTCTCCAAATTGTAGTGTTATGTGTTTATGATGTTTTGGTAAGGGTAGGAAACCTAGCTTGTCACTTAGAGTTTCCACCTAGCCTTAGAACCTTTTGGGAAAGGGTTTGTATTTTGATTTTCTTTTCAGTTGTTATTTGGGAAAGGCTACTCCAACCCTAGGTATGGCCTAGATATCACTTCCTTGTGGACCTTGGTGTTTATCTCCTAGCACGAGGGAGTGGTCCTTTTGGTATCCACCTGGTTGGGTGGTAAATAGTTTATCGAGATACCTTTCATAGTTGCAAAGCTCATAGATTCTCGCTTGCGTATTGTTCCAGTTTTGAAGGAAGAAGACTTTGTATTTATCTTTCATTATTCTCAAATGTAAAGCTATTATTACCTCCTAGGGGAAATGAATGTAATGTAACATTTAATGTATTTCAATTTGATTTAATTTGGATGGGTAGATTTAGGGAAAAGAAAAGGGAATGGTGTAAATCATGTTGTTGGAAAGCAAAAGTAGTTTCATATATGTTTCAAGAAAAGTGGTATGTTTCTTATTACTATTGTTTAAGAAAACTTATTAAAACCAATGTATTAATTTCATATGAGAAATAGTTTAACTCCTAGATAAATTATTTTACAAAGATTATGCTTTAAATGCTTATGAAAGAAGGTTTAGGGAATATCGATGGAATTAATTGGTTAGTAATCAAATGATAGCATTTATAATTCTCTTTAAAGAATTTCTAAGGTTATGCTTTAAGAGTTAATACACTTAATGGTCTTAAAATAATTATAAATGTACTATAAGGGAACCTTGGAAGGGTTGTAAGTTAAATGATGTTCATGGATTGTTCATGCAAATCTTTTAAGGTTCAAAATTTTTCATAATTCGTTACTTAGGTTTTCTTTTCTAAAGACAATCTTTGTTCTCTTTCCAGGTTCCCTTGCGGGGCATGACATCAATTAAGCCCCAACAAGAGGCCTAATGTATCCTAGGAGACTGGATGGAAATACACCTCTTGCCCCCTAGTCCAAAGACAATAGGACAAGAAATATATATTATATTAGAATGAGGGGAATCCCCTATATCAAAATTATGAAGGAATTGTAAAACTGCATGAGAGTGAGATATAATTCCTAAAGCAGCTCTTTCCCTAACATATATCTTAAAATGTTTACAATCAGAAAGTAAATGTGTATTACTATAATGAAAAGGACATTTGTACTTGGATAAAGCATTTTTCAGTATAGGTTTAAAGATTTATTTTTTGGAATTCATTAATTGAACATACACCTTCTTAGCTACATCTTGACAAGTATCTATTTTAGTTGTAGGGAGAAGAATATGAAGAGGAGGATGATGATCAACATCACCTACCTTGACTTGAGATTGCGAACAATGAACACCATGCAAATCCTTTTTAGGGGGTATATGAATTGGAAACTTGATACCATGCTCATTAACTCCAAGCCCTAAAACTCTATAACCTTTTTTAGTTATCATATTATATCTAGTAGTGTATATATCATGTAAAGCTTCTACAAGAGGTGATTGTCTATGATGCTAATGAGTAAAGGTTTTATAAGGTGGAATAATAGGTTTTGAAGAAGTTTCTTTACCCTTTCCTTTAATATCATCATGAATCAAAGGAGAAGGTAAATCAAAGAAGTCTTACACATATGCATCCAGTACTATAGCTTGAATCCCATCATAAGTACAGTAAGAACTAGGGATAGTAGATGGAAAATTAGACATCAGAATAGGAATAGGAAGATTAGGAATCAAATTAGGAATGATAGGATTAGGATTAGGAAGATTAGGAATCAAATTAGAAATGATATGATTAGGAAGATTAGGAGATGGTGTATCATCTACTAGATTCTTCACATAATCCAAAAGAGTAATAAGGCTACCACATAAATCTTTAATGAAAGGCTTGAAAGTAGGAAGACTAGTATCAGTCAATTTCACAAAAGCATAGGCAAGTGCAAAATAAAGGATCATCAGCATAATGAAATGAATGATACTCTCATAAACATCATAGGTATGGTAAAGAGATGCTAAAATAAGGGTAATAAGGACCATGACCACACACCAAAGCATCTTAAGAATCTTCATAGTAAATGAAATGCAAGAAATATTTTTGTATTTTATTGAATATATAGATTTTTTTATATTTTTTAATTTAAAATGAAATAGCATAAACTAAATCTAATCTTAATGCAAGAAAAGACCTACTAAAAACAATAGAGCATCTAAATCCACAAAATAAAAGGGGTAAGTATGTCAGGTTCACCAAAATGAATAGAGGTGAAAATGGTTATAGTTTCCTCTATGGATAGGATCATATGATAGTATGATAAGTGATGGAAAATGTTGTGGACATATAGACTAAATAAAATAGAAATACTTATCTTGGAAGAAGGCTGATGAAGAAATCATTATTTTCTGATGTTTGTGCACAGTTTTGTGAAATTTTGCAATCTACTCCGAACTGGGAATATCGAGACATAGAAAACCTAGAAAACTTTTGTCCTTATGAGGTTAGGTCATCTTTGACCTAGATAATAGGGTAAGGTCTTTGTTATAAAGTAAAGTCCACCAAGATAACTAAGAGTGGGGGGTGAATCAGTTATCAGATAATTATAACTTTTATCATCTTCAACAACATTAAACCATATAAGCAATATAATTACGAACCATAGAAAGATATTCATACACAATAACACAATGACACAAGATATGTTGACTAGGGAACCTCTTAATCAAAGACTAAACCCCGGTGGGAATGATGCCCACAAAAGATGCACTAATATGAATATTCCTTGTGAAAGGATGGACTCTATTAGGAGTCTTATGAAATACATTCAGTACATATGAATCCATGTTAGGAGATTTTGAATCCCTGTTAAAAGATTATAACCCTGTTAAGAGTTATGGAAGACAGAAGGACCCACTATCCAAACAGCTTTAGGGTAGGATCACTGAACACACTATCCAAATAATCCTTGTATTACTCAATAGAATAATATGTTACCTCTTCTCTGACTATGCCAAACTACACTCACTGTTACACCAGATCTCAATTTTAGATCTTTGTACTTCGCATGTCTTCCTTCACAAATTTGCTTTCATACTTAGCTCTTTTCTTCACTTCATGCATACAACACCACACACAACCACTACAACCATACTATAACAAGGAAATATATTCCTTCCTTTATACCACACTCAAATAATTACAAATGAGTTGGCATACAATTAAAAAATAAAAGTTTCCACACACTATATCAAAATCACACAAAATTGTCAGCTTCCAAATACAATAAATCTTCACTCGTGCAACCTTGAAGTTTGTGCTATCATCCACATCACTATCAATGAGTCTTAAACTTCCCTTTAACTGTGAAAAACTAGATTCCATCCTGATTAGGAGATATTATCTAATTTCCACAAACTGCTATTCAGGAACACTACCTGAATACTGCTTCTACCAAAGTGCTCATAACTTCCATGAATAAATGAATTACTATCTATGCTCTTAACCATAGACATATAACATATGAAATAGTATAACCTCAACATCACATAGCTCCAATTAAAATATCCCACATGCGCTTATCAAAACACTGTCTGCTTCTCTGCAAGTCTCTGGTAAATCACTATGTTGACATCAATGGCAATCATAGTCATGAATACAACAACTACTACTATAGAATGTCTACCAACCATTTAGCATTCATTCCTAACAATCTCCCCATTATCATTGATGGCAAGATAGATGAAAAAATATCCAATGTTCCAAAAATCCAATGTTGCAACACTGCTGCTCCAAATCCTCTTCATCAATCAAATCTTGCTTTGTTTTCCTATTTAGTTCTCTCCAACAGATGTTTCAGATGGTTTTTCATGTATACTTATCCCCCATTGACATCAATGACAAAAATTTCATCACTATGTCAACAACAACTTCAATGTCAAAAGACACTATTCAGAAAATACATTCACTAGAGTCCTCATGACTCAACTTAGATACACATACTCCCCCATAGAGGAAGTACCAACATCCAGTCCAAAAGAGAGATAAGGCTCATATACCACTAGACAAATGCAACCAACTGCATCACTTCTCAAAAGTAGGCTGGGGCATAACCCCAAGCATACCTCTTAGATACTCAAATGTATCCTTAGGCAAAGGCTTTGTGAATATATCAGCTAGCTACTCCTTTGTACTTATGTACTCAAGTTTGACTTCTTTCTCAGAAACTTTCTCTCTTACAACATGATACTTAATCTCTATATGCTTTGTCTTAGAATGTAATACAGGGTTCTTAGACATACTAACTATGCTGGTGTTGTCACAATGTATGACAACAGGTTCAACAAACTTTATTCCAATATCCTTCAGCATTTGCTTCATCCAAATTATCTAGTTACAATTGTTTGTTGCTGCTACATATTTTACTTCTACTATGCTTTGTGAGATACAATTCTACTTCTTTCTTAGCTAAGAAACCAATCTTCCTTCAAGGAAAAATGCTACACCACTGGTGCTTTTCTTATCATTAATGCTACCTCCCCAATTAGCATCTGCATATGCACATAGGGTAAAATCATCAGATTTTTCATACCATAATCCATAGTCCATTGTGCCTCTTAAATATCTCAGTATCCTCTTTACTCTTGCATATTGTGATTCTCTAGGTTCAACTTGAAATCTTGCTACAATTACAACAAAATGTGCTATATCAGGTCTTTTATGAGTCAAATACTACAATCCTCTAATCATAGATCTATATGTCTTATGTTGCACTGCAAGAGTCTCATCTGTGCTAGAGAACTTATGTCCAATCACCATAGGTGTTCCAATTGGTTTACAATTCTCCATTCCAAATATTTTCAACAAGTCATTTAGGTACTTTGTTTGACTTACAAAGATACCATCATTGTTTTGTGTTATTTGTAATCCCAAAAAGTATTTCATTTCACCAATCATACTCATTTCAAATCTAGTCTTCATTTTATCAGCAAATTTGTCACTAGCTTCATCTTCTCCTCCAAAGATAATGTCATCAACAAAAATAACTATAACCAACAAACCATTTTCAATTTATTTTGTGTACAAATTACTATCAGCTGTTCCTTTTGTAAATCCCAATTTTAACAAATACTTATCCAGTCTTGCATACCAAGTTCTAGGTGCTTGTTTAAGTCCATATAAAGATTTCTTTAGTTTACATACCATGTCTCCTTCTTGAGTCAAAGGAAAACCTTCAGGCTACTCAATGTAGACTTCTTCTTCCAATTCTCCATTCAAAAATGCTGACTTCACATCCATCTGATATACTTTGAATTTCTTGTAAGCTGCATAAGCCAAAAACATTCTTACTACTTTAATTCTTGCAACAGGTCCAAAGGTTTCTTCATAGTCAATTCCTTCTTGCTATGAGTAACCCTTACATACCAATCTTGCTTTGTTTCTTACTACTTCTCCTTGTTCATTCATCTTGTTTCTAAATACCCATTTAGTTCTAATAACATTCTTATCTTTAGGTCTAGGCACCAATTCCCATGTCTTGTTCTTTTCAATCTGATCTAGTTCTTCTTTCGTAGCATTAGTCCAACTTTCATCTTTACAAGCTTCATTAGTAGTTTTAGGTCCAATTTGAGAAATCAAACACAACTATTCTTGTACCTTATTTTGAGTTAGAACTCCTCTTTTGATGCTCCCAATAATTTTTCCAATAGAATGATTTTTTAACAAACTCTTGCTAGGTGTCACTGTCTCAGATCTCACTTCAGATGTAGGTTATTCAATGACTTCACTGTGGATTTCATTCAATAGATCACTGTCAGTTTCATAAAATAATTCAGTAGATCCAGTGTTAGGTTTAGGATGAGCTTCTTCATTTGATTCATAATCAAGCATTCTTTCCTGAATTTTGAACTTTTCATCAACTTTAACATTTGTGCTTTCAACAATAGTCTTTGTTCTTTTATTGTAACATCTATAGGCTTTTCTTTTCAAAGAATATCCAAGAAATATACCTTCATCACTTCTAGGTTCAAACTTTCCAATATCATCATCTCTCTTTATATAACATTTGCTTCCAAAAATTCTAAAATACTTAACAAAGAGTGCATGTCCAAAGCACAATTCATAAGGTGTATTGTTTGTGTCTGCTATAATTTGTACTCTGTTCATTGTGTACGCTATTCTGTTCACTACTTCTCTCTATAATATCTTCGCCAAATCATTCTCAAATAACATAGCTCTTGCTGCTTCAGTCAATGATCTGTTTCTTCTCTCTATAATGCCATTTTGTTCAGGTGTTCTAGGGGTTGAATATTGTCTCTTAATGCCATTTTTTTCACAAAAAGTGTTAAACTCTCTAGAAGTAAATTCTCCACCTCTATCAGATCTCAAACATTTAATCTTCATTCTAGATTCATTCTCAACTTTATTCTTAACAATCTTAAACTTATCAAATGCTTCAGATTTTTCTTTAAGAAATGCAATCCACATCATTCTTGTAAAATCATCAACAAGAATCATAAAATACCTTTCTCCATAGAATCCTCTAGTCCTAGTAGGACCACTCAAATCCATATGAACAATCTCTAGCTTTTCTGTAGATGTAAACTTCTTACTGGGAAAAGAAATTCTCTTTTGTTTAGCCATTACACATTCTTTGCAAATCATGTTAGTAGGCTTCATAATTTTAGGCAAATCTCTTACTGCAAGTGTATTACTCACTTTCACAATGTTGTCAAAGTTTATATGACAAAACCTTCTATGCCATAACCAATTGTCATCAATCTTAGTAATCAAACATATCATCTCAGTAGGATTCAACTAAAATACATTACCTCTGGTTCTAGATCCAGTTCCAATCGGATTTCCATCTTTATCCTTTATCACACAAGTTTTCTCAGTAAACCAAACTTGATATCCCTTATCAACTAATTGTCCAACACTCAAAATATTATGTTTCAATCCATCCAAAAAATAAACATCATCAGTATTAGTCTTTCCATCAAGGGTAATAGATCATATGCCCTTAATCAAACAAGGTGCATTGTTTCCAACTCTAACAACTCCTCCATTATATTCATTAAGCTTTATGAATTTTTTCATGTCTCTAATCATATGATGTGAACAACCACTCTCTATAATCTAGTCAACTTTCTTTTCAACTTGAGAAACTAAGGCTTTTTCTTCCTTAACATCAGTTTCAAGATTTTCTTCTTTAATTGCTACAAATCCTATGTCATCATTATTCTCAGTATCACTTTCACTTAAAGTTCTTTCTATACTAGCTTCAAGATCTTCATCATTAGCATAGTAACATTCCTTAAATATTCTAGGTTTGAAATTGTTTCTGTACTTTTTAACTCTCTTAGGACATTTATATGCAAAATGACCATATTCTTGACAAGTCCAACATTTAAATATTTTCTTACCATCTGGTTCTCTTTTCACAAGCAAGGCAATACCTTCTTAAATCTTCTTGTCTTTTTCATTTCTAGATCTACTGCTACCAGCATAATCTCTGCTCACACTGATGCTTCTTGAAAAAGTAGGGCGAACACTAAGAGCACTAAATGTTGTCTCCATTCTAGGTAAGTCTCCTAATAATCTTAGGTTCATTTCTATTGCTTCCAATCTTCCAAGAAGAGTCTCTCTTATAAATTTTTTAGTACAAGGTATAACTTGTTCAATCATCTGTATTGTCTAATTAAATATAGGGGTCAATGTCCTCAGAATTTTCCATCACTTCATTCTCTATCTTTGTTCCTCCACAAGATTTTATACCTGTAATAATCTCTGACATTCTACCAATATAGCTTCTAAGAGATTCATCTTCCAAAATTCTATCTTCAAATGCACATATCCAATTATGTAATCTAAATCTTTTTGCATGTTCATCACCTTCAAAAGTAGAGTGTAAAGCATTCCAAATTTCATGAGATTTTTTCAAATATTTTACCTGAGACTATACTCATTCTTCGGAAGGGCTGTCAAAAGTGCTTCTCTTGCAAGTATGTTACACATGAATAGATCTCTCTCATCAGTAGTACATGTTTCAAGATTATCCTCTTTAATGATAGTCTTATCATTCTTTGTAATCAACCAATAACCTGGTCCTAAACACAGTAGGTGTGTCTTCATCTTTTCTTTCTAGTTGTCAAAATTTACTCCATCAAACTTAGGGCTTTCTTTCCTGAAATTTTCCATGGATCTCCTTAAGATGTTAAACTTCTTTTTCAAGGACCTGTCGCTCTGATACCAATTGTTAGAAAGTAAAGTCTACCAAGATAACTAAGAGGGGGGAGGGGGGGTGAATCAGTTATGAGATAATTATAACTTTTACCATCTTCAATAGTATTAAACCATATAAGAAATATAATTACAAACCATAGAAAGATATTCATATACAATAACACAATGACACAAGATATGTTGACTAGGGAACCTCTTGATCAAATAGTAAACCCAGGTGGGAACGATGCCCAAAAAAGATGCACTAATATGAATATTCCTTGTGAAAGGATGGACTCTATTAGGAGTCTTATGAAATGCATTCAGTACATATGAATCCCTGTTAGGAGATTTTGAATCCCTGTTAAAAGATTCAAACCCTATTAAGAGTTATGGAAGACAGAAGGACCCATTGTCCAAATAGCTTCAAGGTAGGATCACTAAACACACTATCCAAATAATCCTTGTATTACTTGATAGAATAATATGTTACCTCTCCTCTGACTGTGCCAAACCACACTCATTGTTACACCAAATCTCAATTTTAGATCTTTGTACTTTGCATGTCTTCCTTCACAAATTTGCTTTCATACTTAGCTCTGTTCTTCACTTCAACAACCATACTATAACAAGGAAATATATTCCTTCCTTTATACCACACTCAAATAATTACAAATGAGTCAGCATACAATTACAAAATCAAAGTTTCCACATGCTATATCAAAATCACACAAAACTATCAACTTTCAAATACAATAAATCTTCACTTGTGCAACCTCAAAGTTTGTGCTTTCATCCACATCACTATCAATGTGTCTTAAACTTCTCTTTAACTACGTAAAACTAGATTCCATCCCGATTAGGAGATATCATATGATTTCCACAAACCGCTATTCAGGAACACTGCCTCAATACTGCTTCTACCTAAGTGTTCATAACTTCCATGAATAAATGAATTATTATATGTGCTCTTAACCATAGACATATAACATATGAAAGAGTATAACCTCAACATCACATAGCTCCAACTACAATATCCCATGTGCGCTATTCAAAATAATGTCTCCTTCTCTGCAAGTCTTTGGTAAATCACTGTGTTGACATCAATGACAATCATAGCCATGAATGCAAAAACAACTACTACAAAATGTCTGCCAACCATTTAGAATCCATTCCTAACAATAGGAACCCTAGGGTAGGATCCTACCCCTCACTCAAGGTCATCTCCAATGGAAATTTTGTTTGCAGATCTCGAAAGTTCACTAAAAAGGGTATCCAGATCTACACTTCAATTCGTTGTCTAGTACTTGTACCTGCAAGAAAAATAGTTTTGTTATTTGGATGAGGTGTTTGTCTTGGTCAAACCCTAATTTGGAATCAACCTTAATAATGAAATTTAAATAGAGAATGCTAGCAAGTAGTACAAGTAGATCTAACAACGAAGCTATGATATTCAATAGATATGCAATTGTATTTGAAATGTAAACAAGTATGTTGATATGAAAGCTTGGACTCAAAAATGTAAATTTAAACCATAAATGTAAATCCAAAACCTCCATGATTGTATGCTTGGAATCCACCATGAGAAAAGAATTAATGGATCTTTAAGATGAACAAAGGATCTTGAAGGAAGATCACACCACCATGATGGCAAGATCTAGGGTTTTGAATGTTGAATCTTGAATACTTGAACCCAATCCATTCAAAGTCTTGAGTTCTTGAATCCTTGATCTTAAAAGGAGAACTTGAATGAAGATGAGGGATTGAATGCTTCCTTGAAAATGCTTGATGAAATGCTTGCTTGATCTTTCTTGATTGCACTAGCTTGATTGTGAAAAGAATGGATGCTTGATAGCAAAAAAAGATGGAGATGTAATGCCCAAAATCCACTAGGCATTACATAGCTTACTTAACCCTATACATATTCTAATGTCCATTTTATTATAGTAAAATAGGAGAATCTTTGAATAAACAAATGAAAATTTAAACTATTATATCACTGTAGGTTTTTACACAAAATTTGAGGATAAATAATATAGTAATAATTCTCTAAATTTAACCATCATATGCATTTGCAAGGAATTAACATTATGAAACAAAATTATAAATTATGCAGGATTATTCATCATTTTCAAAACATAACAATTTAATGTACATGAAGGAAACTGATTTAAAGTTCCATTATAGATTACATCAATTTAACTTTTTAAAGAAACAATATTTTATTTATGAATTAACTTTTGAAATACAACATTAGTAAATATTTTTTTTCTTTTACAATAACATTATCTTTGAGTACAATTTGGAGTAGAACAAGAATTACTTTAACTCAAAAATGCTAGTAACATTTCTGTAATATACTTTCTTCCATCTTAACTTGAGACTTCAAACTTGGACTTCAACTTCATATTATGCAAATAGAAACCTGCAACACAAAAGGCTTCAACCACATGACCATGGAGGCTCACCTCCCAGCCTAGGCCATTTCATGGCCACCCCTAAGCTAGGGGAAACAAGAATAGGATGGGTTACACATAATCAACACATAACATAAAAATATATGTCATAATTTTGGTACAAAGACTTTCACAATTTACTCCCTTCCCAAGCCTGCACAAAGGATTATAAAGATTGAATCCATAGATGGGTGAAGGTGGAAACTTCTCTTATGGAGACACCTATCTTATAACAAAACATCATTTCAACATATATTGCATGCCTTCACAAGGCCCTTCCAACCAAACATTTCAAAACCATGAGCATTAACAAATCCCTTATGGCCCCCAAACAAACATAAGAAGGCTCTCATGGGTGCCCATACAACCATGTTCTCATACATAAAGAATTTCCAACTAGGCCCTTCACCCCAATTCCTCCTCAAATCCTCCCAAGGATGAGGAGTAAACTTGCACACCTAAAACATGAAACAAAACAAGAAGACAAACAAGATTGAAAACAAAATCACACAAAGAAACCAAACAATATAAGTTTTCAACACAAGGTACTACAATTTACAAATTTCACACTAGTACATTTCTTTCAAAGCATATACAAAATATTTACATGATAGGAGCCACCAACCTTCTCCTAAGAAAAGGCAAAATTGAAAGGTTGAGGAAGAGCTCCTCTTGACTCCAAGCTTGCTATCCTTCTCAAATCTACTAGCCCAAAAACACTCTCTAGTCCTCTCCTCACTCTCTCCCAATCTAACATAAACAAGATGAACAAGTGTGTCTTTTTCCTAAGTCTCTCTCCCCTATAGACATTCAAACATTCCTCTCTCATCTCCCTTCCCAAAATAATTAGGTTTCTCGATCCTAGACAAAGTGACACTTGCCCTTACTAAAAGAATGGAATGAAATTCAACACATGAAAAGGTGAGACATCCTAGATAGCATTTTCATTTTCTTTTATATCAAAAATGACCCATTTAAAGAGACAAAAAGGTGGCCTAGGAAAGTGAAAATGGAATAAATAATCCCCCTAACCCATGTACTAGCCTTGGGGCACCAAAATCCAACCTAAACCACACCCTGGGACTCCACAGAACCCCTCAAAAGCCCCAATTAAGCTCTCATCCGAAAATGGCATAATGATCACTTAAATCTTGGTTATCTAAACCACTATCTAAGCCTAGGGATTCCCAAATTAACCCAAGGAAAGAAGGTGGGGTCCACATTCCACTAGGGCATTTCATGTCACAAAAGTGTCAAGTGACAACTCACAAAGTCTACACATCACATTACATACTTGCAATGCCTAGCGGACATATAACATAAACATTTTCACAAAATGAAATTACATCTAATATAACATTTACAACATTTATCTCCCACATACACACAAGCATCAAATTTATGAATAAAAATATGTTACAACGAGGTCATACTCTTCTTTAGAGCCAACCTTGGTTTTAAATTGTTTCACATAGACCCATTCTCGTTTCCCCATTTTACAACCATGGTCACAACCTGCACACTCATTTCAGATGTCAATACTACATAAATCCAATGCATATATAATCATATCGAACATGAAGTAGATACAATAATAGCATCTATACTCAATACATAAAGAACTACATATCATGAATCATAAACATATTCCTAATTTAACCATCGAACCATTGTACTATCAACATTTTCTATTCTATAAGATAACATTACAAATGCAGAATTGAACCATTGCATATGTCATGAAACCATTACAGGCATATAAAGAGTATGAATAACATCATCGACATATATAATAACCATCTCATAAGGTCTAATGATAGGAAAACAAAAACCAAAATACATCTAGAGTCTCTAAACAAAGTATCAACAAGGTAATCCAAATGTCAAAACAACAATCAAGCTAGGATGGGTCGGGGTGGGACCTCACAGGAGAAAATAAGAGAGGAAGGCTTCCTTTTATAATTATATAGGGAAAAAAATCCTAGAGAAGGATAACATTGGAGAATTAAATCCCAATTAACCTTAACCCCTAGAAATAGACCTAGAGTAAATGAAATTTAAGAGTTTACCATTCTAAAACCCAAAATAGCCGACCCAGAAGCGGGAAAATAAAACTTTTTGAAACCTAACATCCCAAAACTACTAGAAATTGAAATTTGGGCCTAGGGTCATGGATGAGGTAGTCTCTACCCTAGATCAAGGATGAGGTCATCCTTGACTCTCCAGGTTGTCCTTGACTTAGAAAGTCAAGACCTTCAGATTCTCAGAGAAAGTCTACAAAAATGAGGTTGGAAATAAGGAGAGAGAATCGGAATAGGGGGGAAACAACTAGATCCATGAAAATACCTAATCAAGGTTCTTTAGATGACCCCAAACCACTTACTCAGAGGGGTAAATGCTCTTAACATGGAAGTGCTTCCTTTTTAAGATGATACATTAAGCCCCAACTTTAGCAAGAGTATGGACTCGATGAGAACTCTTGGTAAAGGAGAAGAAATAAAAGATCCGAGTAGATTCACAATGAGATAAAATAACACCTAGCTAAGGACATAAGCCCCTAGGCTAAGGATTCTAACTCAACATACATGCACAAGGGTGCAAAAAGAAAACCAAAAATAACACAAAAGAGGGGTTAATACTAAACAAACCCAAATCAACTAGCATAAGAAACTTTGCTAAGAAATAATTATCATACTAATATCATATTTGGAAAGCTATCATAAAAGCATAAATGATTACATAAGAAAGAAAAGAGAAACACTATGAATAACATAGCTTCATGATCCAGTCCTCCTAGCATGAAAGTAAAAAGAGAGAAAAGATAAAGTGATTACCTCACCTAGTAAGATGCGCATCTTACCATGAATTACCAAGGGAGGGAGAGCCAAACACGTGGCCAAACCTGATAGTTCACCCATAAACTATGCTTGCAATTGTAATGCATCTTCTGATGACTTCTAGAATACCCATAGATCCACCTTCTTGTATCACTATGAATATAAAATGTGTGTCTCCTCAAGATTTAGCAACTTATGTGCATTACCTTCAGAAGATTTGACATATCAAAAATGTGTCTTTTCAGGATTTAGCAACTTATGTGTGTTACCTTCCAAGATTTATCATATTCAAAATTGAAAAATTCCTATCTCTTTAGGATTTAGCAACTTATGTGCGTTACCTTCTGAAGATTTAGCATATTGAAAATGCATGTCTTTTCAAGATTTAGCAACTTATGTGTGTTACCTTCCAAGATTTATCATATAAAATAAAATAAACTATAATACAAAGGAGACCCTATATATTCCCCCCTCCTTATCATGGTTTTCTACTAGACACGATAAGGAAGAGGATACCTACTTCGCAATGCAAGGCGATATCCCATTTAGCAACAATGTATACCATATTATTAATGAGGAATATTGACCCCTACATCCAAGAGTATAGATAATTGTGAAAAGTATATGTCACTCATGGAAAAAGGATCCTCACTGAAAGAGATCTTATCAACAAGACCCCCACCCTATAGGAGTGCTTTTAGATAAAATATCATCTTTCAAAGGTGGAAACAAAGATTCGATCATCAAGCCCCCTACAAAGAAGAGGAAAAGGAATCTTTGGAATGAGGGAAACAACTCTAACATAAAATCAAGGGTAAGAGTTTATAATGAACATAATTTGCAACATAGAGAAGAGGTGATGACCTAGGACAAAACCTCTCATATAAAAAGGTTATCTATAGTCACAACATCTATCAATATGATGAAATAATATTGCAATATAAATAAATACCACTAAGCTAAGGAAAGCAGTTCCCTAGACAAAGAGAAAAAAGAAAGAACCTTGCCCCCCAGGGATGAAGGCAAGACATACCTTTGCAAAATAAATGTCTTTAAAAAAACATATCTTGAATAAGATCTATGGATGATTATAAACATAAAACAAAACCATACAAAGATAGGATAGAAAGAATACCAATTAAGCCCCAATAAAAGGCATAATGGATCATAGGAGATTGGATGGAAATACACCTCTTGCCCCCCAGTCCAAAGACAAGAGGAAAAGAAATCTATATTATATCAGAATAAGGGGAATCCCCTGTATCAAAATTATGAAGGAATTGTAAAACTACACGAGAGTGAGATATAATTCCTAAAGAAACTCTTTCCCTAACATATACCTTGAAATGTTTACAATCAGCAAGTAAATGTGTATTACTATAATGAAAAGGACATTTGTACTTGGATAAAGCATTTTTTGGTATCGTTTTAAAGATTTCCTTTTTGGAATTCATTAATTGAACATACACCTTCTTAGCTACATCTTGACGAGTATCTATTTTGGGTGTAGGCAAAATAATATGAAGAGGAGGACAATGATCAACATCACCTACCTTGACTTGAGATTGCAAACAACCAACACCATGTAAATCATGTTTACAGGGTATATGAACTGGAAACTTGATACTGTTCTCATTAACTCCAAGCCCTAAACCTCTATAACCTTGTTTTGTTATCATATTATATCTGGTAGTGTATATATCATGTAAAGCTTCTACAAGAGGTGATTGTCTATCATGCTCATGAGTAAAGGTTGTATAAGGTGGAATAATATGTTTTAAAGAAGTTTCTTTACCATTTCCTTTAATATAATTATGAATCAGAGGAGAAGGTAAATCAAATAAGTCTTCCACATCTACATCATGTACTATAGCTTGAATCCCATCATATGTATGGGAAGAACTAGGGATAGCAGATGAAAAATTAGACATCGGATTAGGAATAGGAAGATTAGGAATCAAATTAGGAATGATAGGATTAGCATTAGGAAGATTAGGAATAAAATTAGAAATGATATGATTATGAAGATGAGGAGATGATGTATCATCTACAAAATTCTTCACATAATCCAAAAGAGTAATAAGGCTACCACATAAATCTTTAATGAAAGTCTTGAAAGTAGGAAGACTAGTATCAGTCAATTTCACAAAAGCATAGGCAACTGCAAAATGAAGGATCGTCAACATAATGAAGTGAATTATACTCTCATAAACATCATAGGTATGGTAAAGAGATGCTAAAATAAGGGTAATAAGGACCATGACCACACACCAAAGCATCTTAAGAATCTTCATAGTAAATGAAATGCAAGAAATGTTTTTGTATTTTATTGAATATATAGGTTTCTTTGTATTTTTTAATTTAAAATGAAAGATCATAAACTAAATCTAATATTAATGCAAGAAAAGACCTACTAAAAACAATAGAGCATCTAAATCCATAAAAAAAAAGGGGTAAGTATGTCAGGTTCACCAAAATGAATAGAGGTGAAAATGGTTATAGTTGTTCACCTCTATGGATAGGATGATATGATAGTATGATGAGTGATGGAAAATGTTGTGGACATATAAACTAAATAAAACATAAATACTTATCTTGGAAGAAGGCTAATGAAGAAATCACTATTTTATGATGTTTGTGGAGAGTTTCAAGAAATTTTGCAACTTGCTCCAGACTGGAAATGCTGAGACAGAGAAAACTTAGAAAATTTGTCCTTGTTGGAGATTTTCCAGCAAGCCTATACTGACTATATGTTTATCATTGATGACAACATATGGTAAGTAGCATGCATGGAAGACTTATGTAGTAAGATTTAAGTATATGAAGCATGGACATGTTATCAGCATGATATCATGGATGTAGAGGTTAACTTTTAGTACAGACAGTTATATAGCAGCTTTTGTTAGTAGTGTTCCTTACAGATTTACAGGTAGTGTTCTATGTATGATTGTTCGTATAGTTGTCATGAAGCCTTGCATTTTTGGATATGTGATTAAGACATGTTAGTGATGTTACATTCATGGATGCATAGTTTGATGATGAGTAGAAATGAAGTTATGTAGTCGCTATGCTAGAAGCAGTTTCCTGTGTTTATTTAGTAGAGCGAACAGAGATTATATTGGTTCTGGAGTTGTGCCTATCATTTTGGTATGCACCCTTGGATTTAAGCTTAGATAAGAGTTAGTGATGTTTAGTTAATGGTGCATGAAGTAATTCATCTTGAGGAGAAAGATCCAGATGTTTTGGTAGAGCCAACAGTGTGTAGCATGCATCTACAATTATCTTATTGGACAGGTCCCAAAATGTGTTGCATGCTTAGTAGAGCTAGATAAATTATTATTGGAGTTTGTTATGGTTTCTCTAATATGATTTCAAAGAGGTTCTAATAGGCTGACTTGATTATATCATTTAGAGGAAAGATATTTATAGGCAGTCAATTGTGATTGCTAGAGTGTGGTTCATAGTTGACAGTAAGAGCAGAGAAGAGTGTGCGAAGTGTTAAGCCATTAGAAGAAGGTTTGTGTGAAAAATTAAAGTATTTGTGCTATACATTGGAACTAATCGAGACAGTAGGTCAAAGCATAGTTCACCAAGATCCAGATATAGTGTGTATCTGTTAAACATAAGGTTGTATCCTTCACCCCTTTGAGCAGTGTGCTCTCAGACAGTGTGTCCTTTCCCCTAACAAGGGCTATTATAAAAGACTAATAGGGTCTGACCCTTGACCAAGTCTACTGTACTAAATATATTGTAAATAAACTCCTAACAGGGTAAAGGATCTTCTAGAAAGGATCATAAAACACCAGTATAGAATATTAGTGCGTGTCAATTCCCACTAGGGTTTTTACCTATTTGGGTTTCCCCGTAACCAAAATATTGGTGTTGTGTTAATGTGTTCCTTCATTGTGTTTATGCTTATGTTTAAGTATACTTAATTGGATAAAGAATTGAAACTTGTAGATAATTGATTCACACCCCCCCCCCCTCTCAGTTATCTCTTGGGACTACTCCTAACAATTGGTATCAGAGCCAAGTGCCTCAAAGAAAAAGTATAACAGCTTGAGGTTGATCAGATGGCATACTTCAAAAAACCATAAGCAGAGAATAAGTGGGGATTAGGGTTTTGGCCTTGACTTTATTGACCCAAACCTAATTCCGCTTTAGGGTTTGATTGACTATTTTATTTTTATTTTATTTTTATTTAATTCATTAAATATTTACTCCTCATTTTATTCATTTTTATATGACCTCTTTAATATTTTTTTTTTTTGGGGTAGCCCCTATTATTGGGGATATGAAATTGACTTTTTAGATTAAGATGTTGTCTAGATATTTTATTTCTAGATTATTATTATTTTGGTGTGCAGATATTGGATCCCTTTTAACCATTTAGTTAATTATTTATTTTAGCTAGAGTTAATAAACTTTTATCACTATATCTTCCTTTTATTAATTTAATTATTAATTCATGGACCCTTACCATTTTAGCGTACTATTATTTATTGTGATCAATAATTCTTTAAGGGGATAATTAATCTATAATCCCTAAGTGGACTTAGGTATGATGAAAACCCCTAATAATTACTATTAAATAAACTATTAATTAGAACTTTCTTATTGCACTATAAATCCCTCATGTCATGCTTATTCTTTTATAAATTTATCCAGGCAAAAATATTATTATCTAAGTAAACATTTAAATATAAAAATTAATGTCCTATTTATGAACATGTTTACTTAGGGAATTTTCCCTCCTGCCCTCATTTGTTTAAACCCTAGTTAATGATTTCTTTGGCCTAGTGCACTTGACGTATAGGGGATGTTAGCAAGCTAGCGCATGCATCAAATCCCCTTGTGAGTTGAGTGCATTAGGTAATGTTTGGCTCTCATGCTTCAGTATGCAATCCTATAGTTTGTGACTTTTGAAAAAAAAATTGTGTGTGTTTTTCCCTAGTTTTGGGCATGAAAATTGGAAGAACAAGATGCCGACTCATTTGCAATGCATTGCTATCAAAGTTGTTGATGTAACTATCAAAGCAGTCAATATCCCTACCTTGGAAGACCTTGAAAAGGATGATGCTACTAAAAAGAAAAAGGAATTGTTTCATCAGAATGCAATAGCCAAAGAAGCCCTTATCAGCGCCCTATCTGATAGTGAATTTTCAGAAATAAAGAAGGTAGATACAACCCACAAAATATGGAAGCACCTAGAAGACATATTTGAAGCAGACAAACAAGCAAGGGATGCACATAGAAAGACATGGAAGAAAAGATACAATGCATTAGAGATGTTTCCTGAAGAAAATATTAGAGCTTACAATCAAAGGATCAATGAAGAAGTTGTTGGAATCAGGAACAATAGTGGAGAGATCTCAGAGGAAGACATTCTAGACAAATTGATGACTACTCTCACTCCAAAATATGAAAACAAGATCAACATCCTTGATGAGACCATGCAACTTACATAAAATTTCAAGAGAGAGACCTTGATCAGAAAAATCTCATCTTTTGAGATTTCAAGATTGAAGATAGAACCTAAAAGTGAGACAACCTTCAAAGCAACAATCCATGGTAATAAATCTGTAAACACTTCTGGTAATTTTGATGATGATGAAGAAGAGAAAACTCTAGATGATTTCATTGCTATGATTTCTAAAAGATAAAAGAAAGGAAAAGGAAAATATGAAGGTCAATTGCCATTCAAATTCATTTCATGTAATAAGATTGGTCACTTTGCATCTAAGTGTCCTCTAAGAGATAGAAAGTTCAAAAATGACTACAAGCCTAAATACTCAAAGGAATGCTACTATGCTAGAGATGGAGCTTCAGATGATGATTTAGCTGAAGAATAAATTGGATTCATTTCTATTATAGACACTTCATGAAGACAATGGTGGCATGGTTAGATTTGGAGATAACACTCCTAAACCTATCATTGGTAGAGGAGCTATGACACTAGATGGAAAGAAAAATACCGATGATGTTCTTTATGTAGATGGTTTGAAACATAACCTTCTTAGTGTTGGGTAGTTACTTGAGAAAGGTTATCAATTGGAGTTTAAAGACAAAAATGCATCATTAACAAAAAGGATAGTGTTATGATTGCATCAAGCTCAAAGACTACAAGTAATGTTTTCCAACTCAATTCAGAAGCAAGTTGTTTTGTTGCTAAAGTTGATGATAGTTGGTTGTGGCATAAAAGACTATCATATCAATTTTGATAACATAGTAAAGATAAGTAATGTAAAGGTGGTAAGAGATCTACCTAGCATAGAAAAACAAGTTGATATGCAGGGAATGTGTGATGGGAAAGCATGTGAGAAACTCATTCAGGAGCAAGCACAATTCAACAAAAAACAAGTTGGATCTTATTCATATAGACCTATGTGGTCCAACTCAAACAAGATCATACTATGGTGAAAGGTATTTCATTTTGTTTGTTGATGATTATACTAGGATGATGTGGGTTGTGTTCTTAAAAGATAAGTCAAAAGCATTTGATAAGTTCAAAATATTCAAAGCTAAGGTTGAGAATGAATCTGGACTAAAGATAAAGTGCTTGAGATCGAATAGAGGAGGAGAATTCACCTCTGATAGATTTTATGAGTACTAGGAAGAACATGGCATAAAGAGATAGTTTAGTGCACCTAGAACCCCTTAGTAGAATGGAATTGTAGAGAGAAGGAATAGGATCATCCTTGATACAGTGTGCACCATCATGATTGAAGGAAAAGTTGCACACACCTATTGGAGAGATGCAGTCAATACGGTAGTCTATACTATCAGTATAATTCAATTAAGACCTGGTGCTAACAAAACACCATATGAGCTATGGTTTGGTAATGTTCCCACTATAAAATACTTCATAATCTTTGGAAGCAAGTGCTACATCAAGAGGGATGAAGCAGTAGGAAAGTTTGATGCAAGAAGTGATGAAGGTATTTTCCTTGGTTACTCTAATAAAAGCCAAGCTTATAGATGTTATAATTTAGGGTTAAAGAAGATCATTGAAAGTGCTCATGTTAAGATTGATGAAAATTTTATGGTTTAAGAAAGATATCATGATTACTCACCTATGATTGAAGAAGAACCCAGACCTTCCACTAGTGAGATAGTTATTGAAGAGATGTTTGACAAAATTGATGTGTTATTCAATGAGCTTGAGACAAGTGAAGTAGAAACTCCAAAGGTTGATGAGTCAGCATCACCTAAAGTACCAAAGTTTGCATCTAGATATCACTCTAAGGATGACATCATTGGAGATTAAAGTAGAAAAGTCACAACAAGATCAAAAGCTAAGAGTTCTACATGTAGTGAGGCGGTATGTTTACTATCTTAGATTGAACCCTTAAGTGTTGAAGATGCATGTAAAGATTCAGATTGGCATGATGCTATGAAAGAAGAACTAGATCAGATTATCAAGAATGATACTTGGGAACTAGTCCCAAGACCTAGTGATATGAATGTGATTGGAAAAAAGTGGATATTTAGAAATAAGATGAATGAAGATGGTATAGTAGTGAGGAAAAAAGCAAGATTAGTATGTAAGGGATATGCACAAAGAGAAGGTATTGACTATTCAGACACTTTTGCACTAGTAAGCAGCTTAGAAGCTATTAAGTTATTTCTAGCTTTTGCAACATTCAAAAACTTCAAACTCTATCAAATGGATCTTAAGTCAGCATTCTTGAATGGTGTACTAAAATAAGAAGTATACATTAAGCAGCCATAAGGATTCACCCTATCAGATAGACCTGATATGGTATGCAGACTGAAGAAAGCCCTCTATGGACTAAAGCAAGCCCCTAGAGCATGGTATGAGAGACTTGATGGATATCTAACAAAGATTGGATTCAAGAAAGGAGTAGCAAATTGTAACCTATTTATAAGAGAGACATCTGAAGGACTACTACTTGTAGCTATATTTGTTGATGACATTATCTTTGGGGGTAATGACAAATTGAGTGCAAAATTTGCTAAAGAAATGCAAAGTGAATTTGAGATGAGTATGATTGGTCCTATCAAATAATTTTTGTGACTAAATGTATAGCAAATAGAAAAAGGAATTTTTATTAATCATTCCAAGTATGTGAAAGAGATACTGAAGAAATTCAAGATCGATGATTGCAAGCCAGTAGGAAAACCTATGATAATTGGATGAAAGCTTACAAAAGAAGATGACTCACCAGCAGTGGATACAACAATCAATGTATAAGTCTATGATTGGTAAACTCATATATCTTACTCAAACTAGATCTCATATTTCCAATGCAATTGGCATAGTTGGAAGATTTGCAGCAGAGCCTAAACAAAGTCACCTCATGGTAGTAAAGAGAATATTCAGATATTTGTAGGGAACTATAGATTATGGTCTATGGTATCCTAATTAAGAAAATGTTGAGCTTCATGTATATACTAATGCTGATTGGGTAGGATGCATTGATGATAGAAAGAATACATCAAGTGGAGAATTATTTCTTGGGGATAAACTTGTCACTTGGACAAGCAAGAAGAAAAATTGTATTTCTCAGTTAATAGAAAAAGTGGAGTATGTTGTAGTAGCCCTGAATTATTCTACAATTGTTTGGATCAAGAAAATGGTAAAATATTTTGGAATTCAGATTGATTATCCTATTGTTATTCATTATGATAACACTAGTACTATCAATATGTCAAAGAACCCTGTGATGCATGCAAAGACAAAGCACATTGAGATCAAGTATCACTTCCTAAGAGAGAAAGTGGTAGAGAAATAAGTTGAGTTGGCCTATGTGAGTACAAAAGATCAATTGGCAGACATATTCACAAAGCCTTTGCCTAAGGATACTTGAGAGTATCTCAGGGAGAATTTGGGAGTAATTCCCTTCCCTGATTCTGCTTAGAAGAAAGAATAAAAGGCATCAGTCCTTAGGGATTGATGGAAGGTTGACTACTCTACCTCAGGAGTAGTACCGGTGCTTAAAATCAATGGCACCCTTTTCCATTGATGTCAAAGGGGGAGTAATACATAGAGTCATGAAAAATAGAAGCAAAGAAGGAGTAATATACTAAAGGGGAGCAGTATTCAGTTATGGAAGTAGTTCAATTGAGGAAATGAAGAATATTGAAGAATATTGCAACAAATGGAGGATTCATCTTTAGGGGAGTTTTGATGAGGAAATGGAGAATGTTATAAAATAATTTCTCATTGGATTGGTGGTGGTTTTTCATTCCATATGTTTCCATCAATGCCAAAGGGGGAGATTGTTGGAGATTTGCTAGTAGGCCAGTACTAACTGTATGTTTGTCATTGATGACAACATATGGTAAGTAGCATGCATGGAAGACTTATGTAGTAAGATTTAAGTATATGAAGTATGGACATGTTATCATCAAGATATCATGGATGTAGACATTAACTATTAGTATAGACAATTATATAGCAGCTTGTATCAGTAGTGTTCCTGACAGAGTTACAGGTAGTGTTCTATGTATGGTTGTCTGTATAGTTGTCATGAAGCCTTGTGCCTTTGGATATGTGATGGAGACATGTTAGTGACATTACACTCATGGAAGCATAGTCTGATGATCACTAGAAATGAAGTTATACAGTCGCTATTTACTAGTAGCAGTTTCCTGTGTTTATTCAATAGAGGTGACAGAGATTATATTGGTTTTGGAGTTGCACCTATTATTTTGGTATGTGCCCTTGGTTTTAAGATTAGAGAAGAGTTAGTGATGTTTGGTTAAGATCACATGAAGTAATTCATCTTGAGGAGAAAGATCCAGATGTTTTGGTAGAGCTAACAATGTGTAGTGTGTGTCTACAATTATCTTATTGGACAGGTCCCAGAATGTGTTGTGTGCTTAGTAGAGCTGACTGAATTATTATTGGAGTATGTTATGGTTTCTCTAATATGATTTAAAGGAGGTTCTAATTGGATAACTTGATTATATCATTTAGAGGAAAGATATTTATAGGTAGTCAATTGTTAATTCTAGAGTGTGGTTCATGGTTGACAATAAGAGCATAGCAAAGTGTACGAAGTGTTGAGCCATCAAAAGAAGGTCCATGTGACCAAGTAAAGTATTTTTTCTATACATTGGAACTAATCCAGATAGTAGGTCAAAGTGTAGTTCACCAAGATCCAGATATATTGTGTATTTGTTAAACATAAGGTTGTATCCTTCACCCCTTTGAGCAATGTGCTCTCAAACAATACATCCTCTCCCCTAACAGGGACTATTATAAAAGACTCCTAACAAGGTCTGACCCTTGACCAGGTGTACTATACTAAATATATTGTAAAGAAACTCCTAATAGGGTTAAGGATTTTCTAGCAATGATCATAAAACACTAGTACAGAATATTAGTAGGTGTCAATTCCCACCGGGGTTTTTACCTATTTGGGTTTCCCCATAACCAAAATGTTAGTGTTTTTTTCATGTGATCTTTGATTGTGTTTATGCTTATGTTTAAGTATACTTAATTGGATAAAGAATTGAAACTTGTAGATAACTGATTCACCCCCCCCCCCTCTCTTAGTTATCTCTTTGGACTATTCCTAACACTTCTGAGATCAGGTCATCTTTGACCTAGATAATAGGGCAAGGTCTTATCCTAGGGTAGGATCCTACCCCTCATTAAAGGTCATCCCTGATGGAAATGTTGTTCACGGATCTCAAAAGTTCACTGAAAAGGCTATCCAGATCTACACTTCAATTTGTTGTCTTGTACCTGCACCCACAAGAAAAATGGTGTTGTTGTTTGGATGAAGGGTTTTCCTTGGTCAAACCCTAGTTTTGAATCAACCTTAATAATGAAATTGAAATAGAGAATTCTAGCAAGTAGTAGAAGTAGATCTAACAATGAAGCTATGATATTCAATAGATATGAAATTGTATTTGAAATGTAAACAAGTATGTTGATATGAAAGCTTGGACTCAACAATGTAAATCCAAAACCTCCATGATTGTATGCTTGGAATCCACCTCGAGAGAAGAATGAATGGATTTGAAGATAAAAAAAGTATCTTGAAGGAAGATCACACCACCATGATGGCAAGATCTAGGGTTTTGAATGATGAATCTTGAGTACTTGAACCAAATCTCTTTAAAGGATTGAATGCTTGAATCCTTGATCTTCAAAGGAGAACTTGACTAAAGATAAGGGCTTGAATGCTTCCCTAAAAATGCTTGATGAAATGTTTTCTTGATCTTTCTTGATTGCACTAGCTTGATTGTGGAAAGAATGGATGCTTGATAGAAAAAAGAGATCATGAAAATGAGAGAGGAAGGCTTCCTTTTATAGTGATCTAGGGCACAAAATCCTAGAGAAGGCTGACAATGAGAATTAAATCCCAATTAACCTTAACCCCTAGAAATGGACCTAGATTAAATGCAATTTAAGAGTTTACCATTCTGAAAGCCGAAACAACTGACCCGGAAGTGGGAAAATAAAACTTTCTAAAACCCAACATCCTGAAACTTCCAGAAACTTAAATTTGGACCTGGGGTTAAGGACAAGGTAGTGTCTTCCCTATTTTATGGATGATTTCATCCTTGACCTATGTTAGGGACTAGGTCTTCATTGACCCTTTAGGTTGTCCTTGACCCAGAAAGTCAAGATCTTCAGATTCTTAGAGAAAGTCTATAGAAATGAGGCTAGAAATAGGGAGAGAGAAGAAGAACAGGGGGAAACAACTAGATCCATGCAAATACCTAATCAAGGTGCTTGACATGACCCCAAACCACTTACTTATAGGGCTAAATGCTCTTAACATAGAATTTCTTCCATTTTAAGATGATAGAGATTTCCCTACACAATTGGAGCATATTGGAATGTTGAGAGATGCACTATGAAAAGAATCAATAAATTATATCTAAGACATCTTATTGAAAAATTTAATGAGAGTGAAACACTGGTTATTAAGACATTCCAAAATGAAATGAGAAAAAGATCAAGAATTCCACCCTCTATGATTGAGAAGTACAAGGATGATTTATGTTTTCTAGTTGACATAGATTTTACTTATATAGAAGTGGTGAAAACTAGAGTTGAATTTATAGACCTACTTGATTATGAAGTATTAGAAGAAGCTATTGAAGGCTATGCAAGAAGAATTCTCAAATCTAGATTAGATTCCAAGAGTCCTAGATTTGGAACATCTGAAGAAATATCAAGCACAACATATCAGACTCAGTTACAGAAGGAAACAAAGAAAAGAGTGGACATAGTAGTAAAGAAGATTCTAAAAGAAACATGAATGATAGAAGATGAATTTAAAGTAGCCAAAAAAATAGTATCAACAATGAGAGAGATTGGACAAAAGGAATTATTGACAGTACCACCATTGGCAACCAAACCAACCTCTACATCAAATATTTAGAATATTGACGAGGACATTACAGAGATAAGTGAGATAATCATATCATGTGCTAAACTACCAGCAGTAGCTACAAGAAATTAAACAAGATTTACTTCCATCACTACAACTACACCCCAACATAAGGCTAAGAGAGTCAAATAAATGGCTATTGCACCAGGAAAGAGACAAAAAACCATTTTCACTCTCGAGGAAAGGAAAAGAGTACAAGAAGAGGATCCACACCTACTAAGAGAATGAGAGGTCAAGTGCAAAGTTAGACACAAGAAGAAGAAGAGGTTAGAAATGGAAAGAAGAAACAATGGAAGCCTACGATAGAGAAATTTAACCCTTTTGTTATCAATAATGGAGATTTCACTAAGTTGAACAAGTACTATCAGATGTACAATAACTTTGAAAAGATAAATCTTGAGAATGTAGTTGTCAGACATATGATCTGTGTAGATAAGAAGTTTGAGAACATAAAAGATAAGATCCAAATGAATTATATGATAGATTGATAAATAGAAACAAGAGAACAATTGAAGAAGATAAAAATATTAGAGAAAGATTTGTGAGAAATCTTTGTGAAGTTAAGAATGAGGAGCATTTCAAGGAAATTATGAAGTCTCGATATGCATCTAAGGAAGAAAAGAACAACTATTATGATTATGGGAGGAAATTATGAGGAGATAAACAAGGAAATAGAGGAAGTGATTATAAGAGAAATGATATCTACACCAGTACAAACACTAAGTGAGTCAAAATAGGAAACCCTAGTCACAGTAACAATTATGTAGACAAAGGAAGCATCGTCTATGGAAGAGAAATTACAAACTATAGTTACTCTACCAACAATATTGATTATTGATGAAACTATGGAAGTAGAAGGCACAAGAATTACCATTGATAAGGAAGAAGAACCTTTCAAGGACCAAGGAGAGGATGTTGGCAATTTGGAAGGTATGGCGAACTACTCTAGTTCTAATAATGAGGAAGAAGAAAAGGAAGAAGAATTAGAAACATTGGAAAAGACATTAATGAAGATTTATGTTGAGTTACATAAGAAATGGAAGATAGTTGAATAAGAATTTACTTTAACTTTGCCTAAGTTGAAGCATGTTGTAACTGAACAAGAAGCACCAATTGATAAAGGAGAAAAAAAGGTACAAAGAAAAGAGAAATAAGTGAAGCCTATAGGGATAGAACCACAACATATACAGTTGGACACACTATAGAAGGATACACTAGCAAGTACATCAAAATCACCTATTGAATCCATTTTAGAAAATTTGGGAACAAGAATTGATGATGATGATCAAATAGAATTGATCTCATCTTTGAACAAAATCATTGGGAAGAATAAGAAAGTAAAAATTTTGGAGGGATCACTACTTGAGGTAAATGATAAGCTAAAAAATGTTATATCTACATAGATTAGTGAATTTTATCCACAAGATAAGGCTAAGGAAGTGATGAAAGCTTTTGATAATGATTTTACTACACTACCAGATATTGCAACAATTAAGGCACAAATACTTCATGAAGCATAGTTATTTCAAACAATTTGTTATAATATTAAGAATGATTTGGATAACCTTGATATCTATATTAACGAGTTGGGGAAATGTCTGGAAAGAGGAAAAATATTGTATGGTCAGTGTGCCCTTTCACACAATCACATCATAGAGAAGCTAGAGAACAAAGGACAAAATTACAAGACACATTGAATGAATTACAAAATCCAAACATGAAGATCACAGACATTGAGAAGAAGATAAGCAAGATTCATGATGAGATAAGTCTATTGGAGAATGAAAAAGAAAGGAAATTGAATAGATTTTCACTACTGAGAGAACATTTGACATAGAAAATTAGTAATGTGTAGAATCAATAGGAAGAATATCTTTCCTTGAAGACATCATATGGAAAATTTTCTTATCCTAATCTAAGTGCAGTTGAGATAGAATCTTATGGGCTATGTGCACTAATTAGTGTATCAGATTCAGTCAAGACTACATCGAATAAGGAGATTGCAAACTTGAAGGAGAACTTTATAGATTTCATTTCAAGTCTTCCATCTCTACAACATTGAAGAGAAGAGGTATATCATAAATTTTGACTTGTATATATATTTTCATACCTTTTTCATTGTTGTGAAAGGGGTATTAATAGTATGAGATAATTATTAATATTTATAAGGTATAGATATATGTGGAAAGGATAAACTATAGTCAAAAGGGGAGTATCCTTATGATGGAATGGTATAAGAAGATATGTATGATCCATGGACTTTTGCAAATCTTGTAATGGTCGTGTAACACAATTTTTTTTATTAAGGTAAAAATAGGTTTTGAATGGAACTTGAAACCATTTACATTAAAGCAAAAAGATATAGCATAAATTTTTTTGAAAAAGAAACACCTACTAGAAGGAAAAGAGAAAGACCTAAGGAAACCCTAGAAACAACAAAAAAAGCAAAGAAAAATAGTTTTTAGTAAAAATACTAGCAACACCCAGCAACCAATCAGACAAAACTAATTGCTTATCATTTTGTCTGCCTTCATCTTCATCTCCTCCATCTTTTGGATTGCTTCTTTCATGTCCTTTAGTTCCTTTGGCTTCTCATAGATCTTCCTCTGAGTATGCCCTTTGTCTCTAGTACCTAGACCAGCATTCCCAGCATCCTCATCAATAGTAATGGTTGTATTTTCTAGCTGGTTTTTCTCCAGGTAGTTGTGAAGCATATTCAGGTTGATGACAGCAACACTAAGTCCCTCATTGTTGTGGCTCAGGACTTCTTTAATCATTTTTCCATTGTTAGTAACTTTGACCTTGATTTCTTTAACCTTGTTGTCGACGATCTTATTGATTTCAACAATTATGTTTTCATGTAGCACAATGTTACAGAATGTTGTGAGTTTGTTTTTGAAGTTTTTGAAATTTTGGGACTTAGCCAACTTTCCCATATATTTCCATCAATCACAAAGGGGGAGATTGTTGGAAATTTGGCTAAGTAGGATATCATTATGTTGTCATTATGGCAACATGTATGCAATATTAAGACAACATTATTCAAGGATAAAGTTTTGGATGATAACTTAAGAAAATTATCTAAGTATAATAGGATTTATCTGTTAGCACAAAGACTATTTTGATCAGCCAAGTTCATAGAAGTATCTCCAGCACAAGAAAACTTGAGTATAGATTGTATGAAGTATGTAGAAGCTATATCTAAGAGCATGAGACTATACAACTTGTACGGACATAGTTATTATTATTTTAGCAAAATTAGTATTGAGCCGACAGAACAGAGTAGTGACAAGTAAATGAATATTTTGGGTTGAGGGATTATTTTGTTTTTCAAAATAATGACTTAACTAGTTAGGGACAACATCCTAGATGTTAACCCTTATTTAGCAAGAAGTAATGTTATGTTTTGGAAATGTGTAAGATAACTGGAAAGTTATGTTTTTGATAGCTTGTATAAAGTAAAGTAATTTGTAATATGAAGTTGTAAGACTTGTATAAGATGTATGATGATGAATTGTATTATGTATAGTATTGATGTACTATGGGAAATCTGATGTACAATCAGAAAAGTGTGAGTTGATGATAATTTTTGTAAAGATCTTAAAAGACAAATCCGAATATTGAAGATATACAGTAGTAAAGGTTTTTGTATACTATCTTTTGTATTGAAGATTATCATTGTACGTTGCATTTTTGGGCAATGGGCTTATCCTGCATACATTCATATTTTCTAACATTAGCCCATTTTCCTTTCATGGAAATAATCTATTGAAAATGGTCCTCCTCCTTGCAAAAATTAGAGGAAATGGCCATTTTTTGTTTATGGTGTGAGAGAATAGCATTTATCTAAGCAAGGGTTTCAAAACAAATTTGTCTAAGTCCATAAAACCTTACCCCTTTTATATTTTCTCATTACCTTTCAATGTTACTTAAGTTCCCCTTTTAGCCCATGTTTTAATCCATCAACGAGGCCATGTTCCTCTTCAAGTCTTTTACATAGCGGGCCTATTTTAATTTTTCCTAAGTCTCGGCCTACATTAAACCCTATCAGATCTTTTTTAATATAATGGTGGGCGTGATGCCTTGATCCAAACTTGTGAAGTCTTAATGTATCATGGGATCATGCTTGTGTGATACCTAGTGGATGTTGGGTCCCTAGTCAAAGGCTCAAGTGGAATGTTATTAAGAGGTTAGATCTAGATGATCCAACAGTAGGTGCAATCCCTTAAACCTCAAGTTGTAGGTCTTTTTATCCTCACAGGATCATGCCTGAATACCACCTATCCATGAATTTCAGTGGGACCATATAACTTCAAGGCTTTTGTTAAGCTGCCTGGTTAAGTTTACTTTGGTAGTTAATATCAGGCAGGCCCAATTATTATGTAGAGTAAGGTTCAATTGGTTGAAAGGAAGATCTATGGCAGGTGTAATGCCTCAATTCAAAAGTAACTGGTCTTTATTCATCATAGGATCGCAATAGTCATCCAATTAGACATATGGACAAGGGAACAATTTTCAATAGGGTCGAAGATACCTTTTAATAATGACCATAAGATTTTTTTTGATATGATAATAGGTGTGAAGCCTTGATCATAAGTTGCAAGAGTTTTATTCATCGTGGGATAATGCTTTGTTGACGTGTGTCCCAAATGATGTCATGTGTCAGTGGGGCCAAAGGTTCACCAAATATTAAAAGAGTGCCATCTGCAGAAAGATATAATAGTAGGCGCTATTCCATGAAGAAGAGGTTCAATATGTTTAGGCTTTACAGGATCACGCTTTGATGACGTGTGTCTCAACTTGTAAATGGGTCTGCAAGTTTGTAAAGGACTAAAGGACCATCATTTTTAAGAGAAGATCAAAAGTTGGTGTGTTGCCTCAAAGGAGAGGTGCTTGAAAGTTACTAATCATGGGATCACACCTGACTGCCATGTGTCCAGCCCGATGAGTCAATAAAGTGGTGGGTCCTCGGTGCCAAGTAATGTTGAGTTGCTCATTTTTTATTGGTCATTCAGGAGGGTGATGTATAAAGTAATTTAAAAACCTTCAGTTGACTGTTCCACTAATTTATGTGTGTTGTCTGATATGTTGGGAATATTGGAGATTGACAGTCATATTTTAAACTTGTTGATTAACTGTTGTAGCTGGAATATTTAAATTCTCTAAGGGTCCTTTTCTCCAAGATTGAAGTAACCATGAATAGAATCAATTTTATTTTATTCTAAGGGCAGTTATAGTATGGGATAAAAGCACAAAACCCAAAAGAAAAATAATGTTACAGTCGTTGATTTGGAGGCTATGGAGGAAGACTAATCAACATCTGGTATCTGATCATTAAGCACATGGATGGTAGTTATCATGAAAAGGATAGTGTATGTTAGCTGGTTGGTGGTCACTATCCATGTAACAACTTTTAGCAGTTACCTTGAATATCTATAGACAAAGGTGCCACCTGTTGAAGATTTGATATGATTAAGGAAGATACTCCTCATATTTACTCTCCACATTTTGTAATGATTATAACTTCTTTTGTCTTCTAGTGTTTTTCTTCTCCTAGCCATCTGAAGCTTGTTGCATCTTTTTTCTTCCAGGATTCCAAGGTGGCTGGTGAGTCCTATATATAGGTAGTTGTTGTTTGTTGCAAGGATGATGAAATTTCACACTACTGGGTAGTATTCTGACTTTTGAGTCTCATTTTTTGGGTTTCTTATCTTGTAAATGTACTAAAACAAAATATTTTTTTAATGAAGAACAATGGAATCCATGTCCATATTGGTGATGTCTTTGTGTGTCTTGTGTTGAATCCTTGTATGCTAGTTTGTAAGGCATTCTAATGTACTAGTTATAAGGTAGTTGTGAGTTTTGTTTTCTTAGTTTCTTTCAAGGAGAGAGTAAATTTTTGAGACAAGTTCTAAGGGTTTAAAACTTGCACATGAATTTGATGTCTGGGTATTGGAGTGAAAATAGTGATTTGTAAGGCATTTCATTTATTTTCTATGTGTTTGGAGTTAGAGGGTTTTTTGGGGATGTATGTTTATTTGACTTTGTTGCCCAATAGATAAGGCACTGGTCTTTTTTTGTTAGGCATGTTTCATTATCAATCCATTAAAATCAATTAATCTTTATTTTCTATTAAAGAGCATACATGTTCATAACTTGTATTTGAATAATACAAGTGTTGTTTGGTGATTCTTTGAAGAAATGAATCCTAGGTCAACCTGCTAGAGTCTAGAACTTGAATAGAAGAAGGATTTAATCCTTGTCATATGTACCATTTTTCTAGTTCCTAGAACACTTATGCATGTGGGATCTTGCATAAGATTGGTTTAGTCTTGAACTCCCATTTCTTACAGGTCTAAGAACTATCCATAGTCATGTATGCATAGAGGGGTTTTGTCAAAGGAATTTAATACATATGCAAATGTATCCTTCATTAGGTACACCTACCTGAGTGTGTGGAGCATGAAGAGAAGAAGGCTTGGATGCCTTGTCAAGCTAGCCTTTTCTTTCCCCTCAATTTGTAAGAAGAAGAAGATCTATGTGAATTAAATGAAGATCCCCAAGTCTGGTTTGCATTATCTCTTTTAGAATTGAGGGATGCAAGAAAAATTCCCAACAAAATTGGTGACTCTACTGGGGAAATAATATAAGCGAGAAAGTTTAAGATGGTTGTTTCCTTACTTTGTTGAATCATCCCAGAATCCAGTTGAGGGTTATATTTAAGAAGAAGAATCTAAAATTTGTTTTAGATATCTAAGAAAAGGTATCTTGGAAAGTGTGTTTTATCGTAGCAAATATAAAAAAGTTTGTGTGGCTATGCCGGTTGGAAATGAACCCAAAATTAAAAGTGATCTGCAAATAGCTCTTGTTGTTTAAAAATTTTCCTCTACAAGGAGGTGGTGACTCTATAAGAAAAGAACTTGTTGGAGCTACAAAGGAGGCTCTAGATCTACCCTATTTCCAGTCAAGAAGTAATAAGAGCACCAACTATAATTTTTGTCTAGGTAGTCCTCTTTTTATCAAGAAATAAAATTCCCTTAATAGGTGAGTAAGTCACTAAAAAAAAGGGAAAAGTAGACTTACAATTTTGTCATATTTTTGGGTTGAAATTTTACTTGTAAAAAAATTAGAAGTATGATGTAGTTTCATGAAGATGGTGGTTGCATAAAATTAGATACAAAATTTGTGACAAGAACAAGATGTGTTGTCAAGTGAGTGGTTTAAAATGGAGTTTCCAGCTTTAATGGATCAAGATGTTTTTCCTAGATCTGAAATTTATCAACCAAATCTTGAAAATTCTAATAGAGAAAGAGATATGTTTGTTACAAGTAGTGGTTGTTGTTGCACCAAAAGATCAATCTGTTAATGCTTGATATAACCACTAGACTTATAGAAGACATAGGAGGCAGCTAAGCCATGTCATGAATCATGAGGGGAGTGCTGACCATTTTTACAACAATCTCCCCCTCAGCATTATCTAAGGGGATTCAAACATGTGACCAAGCTCTGATACCACTTGTTATAAGTAGTGGTTGTCATTGCATAAAAAGATCGATATGTTAATGCCCGATACAACCAATAGACTTATAGAAGACATAGGAAGTGGTTAATCCATGTCACGAATCCTGAGGGGAGTGCTGACCATTTTTCCAACAATTTTATTGTTGAATCAAAGAATCCAACAAAAATTCATATTGATTTTAAGATATGTGATAGGAGAGAGGGAGGAAGAATCAACACATTCGTTCTATAAGAAGTTTCATACAACTTGTAATGAACTTCCAAAGGGTATTGATTTTCAAGAATCCACATATGTCAAAATGTTTCTAGAGCTTCGTATGCCTGAATCAGTCAGTTGATCTACATCCCTTAGAGAGGAAGCATTTGAATGTGTTAAAAAATAGGTAGATTTGATTAAAGATGTTGAATCTAATTATGTTGATAGTGTTGATTGTGATGTTTATAATGAAATCTATGAACAAAATGATGAAGATGAATTTGTAGGTCAAAGTGTTATCCTTGAGCTTTTAGTTTTTTCTTTTTCTCAACATAATAATAATGACTTCTTGTTTTAGTTTGAAGAGGTTTTGTGTTAACAGCAAGAGCATCACTACAATGCGGATGTAATTTGTTGTAGTGATTTATTTGCACAAAATGATATAAGCCAAGAGGTCCCGATTCTTGTTTATAGTGAGGAAGATGTTTGCAACATTGAACAAGAGGCCAAATAAATTGAATATGAAGTCCAATGCCTGCTAAGTAGTGAGAAAATTTTAGAACTCTTAGATGTTGAGTTTCAGATGTATGCACCTAAATTTGATTCTAGAGTTTCATGCCCGGTAGATATATGTTTTAATAAAGATGATACTAGTGAGGGAATGAAGTGTGAGACATATGTTGATATTCCTTTTCCTATCTTTGAGGTAAATAATGTGCAAGTTGAAAGTACATATGATTGTGATAAATTTGATGTTGTCATATATGATGAATATGAAGATATATGTACTAGTATGGATTCATATTTTCAAGAGCCTACTATCAGTGATTCTTGTATATGCCATGATGCTGAAGAAAATGAAAAATTTGAATGTGTTTTCTCATATTTACAAGTGATTAATGAGCCATTGACTGACAATGCTTTTTCTTTTTTAAAAGATGCTAATAAGAATTGTGATCAACAAGCTATCTCTAATTTTGTGGAGACAAATTTTTGTTTTGAGATGTTCTATTTTAGTTTGCAAAGTGCTGATGTAAAAGAAGATTGTTCTTTGGTGCAAACTAGTGTTTGATATATGAATGTTTCCAGCCATGAGAATGAGTTAGAATGCTTCCTTTTTTAGAAAGTCAGTGATAGTAGAGGGTGTAATAATTTTATGTCACACAATGATCACCATTCATGGTGGTTTGATAACTTGGTTTTTCCAGCTGGTGGTGATTATGCTGATTATTTTTTATATGATATGTTGAAGATTAATTGTAGTTTTTTTATTGGGTAGATGGAAGAAATAGTTTCATTTTACCTTTTCTCTATGGGGATGAAAATTGTATGTTTGACAAAGGTAAGGGTTATTACAAGTTTTGGGGCTTTGGGCCTTTTGAAAATAATGTATATTTTGTATAGTTGTTTTCTTTTTAGCTATGTGGTGTGTTTTCTTTCAATAAGGATTCCCTTGTTTCAGAAGAGATAAAAGTCTAATTTATAGTTTGTGGTCTACTCTTCTAGTAAATTCTAAGTTCTTACATTGGAACAAGTTACCCATCATCCCCAGACAGAGCCACTGTTAGCCCATTTTCCTGTCATGAAAATAATATGTTAAAAATGGTCCTCATCACTACAAAAATTAGAGGAAGTTTCCATTTTCTATTTCAGGTGTGAGAGAATAGGGTTTGTCCAAGAAATGGTTTCAAAACAAATTTGTCTAAGGCCATAAAACCCTACCCCTTATCTATTTTCTCATTACCTTTTTGTGTAACTTAATTTCCCCTTTAGCACATTTTTTTATCCATCAGAGGGGCCATGTTCCTCTTCAAGTATTTTACCTAGCGGGCTTCTTTTAATTTTTCCAAAGTCTCAGCCTACATTAAACTCTATTAGATCTTTTTTATTCTAACGGCGGGCTTGATGCCTTGATCCAAAGTTGTGAAGTCTTTATCTATCGCGGGATCACACCTATGCAATACTTGGTAGATGGTGGGTCCCTAGTCAAAGGCTTAAACAAAATTTTATTAAGCGGTCAGATCCAGATGATCCAATGGTAGGCGCGATCCCTTAAACCTCAAGTTGTAGGTATTTTTATCTTCACAGGATCACGCCTAAATGCCACCTACCCACAGTTGTTAGTGGGACCATATAACTTCAAGGATTTTGTTAAGCTACTCGGTTAAGGTTACTTTGGTGGTTAATACAAGTGGGCCCTATTAGTATGTAGAGTAAGGTTTGATTGGTTCAAAGGAAGATCTATGATAGGCATAATGCCTCAATCAAAAAGTAACCGGTCTTTATTCATCAAAGGATTAGGAAAGCCATCTGATTGGACATATGGATGAGGAAATAGTTGTTAGTGGGGCTGGAGATACCTTTTAATACTGACCGTAAGATTATTTTTTATCTGATGACAGGCATGAAGCCTTGATTATAAGTTTCAAGAGTTTCATTCATCATGGGGTTACACTTTGTTGATGTGTGTCCCAAATGATGTCATGTGTCAGTAGGGCCAAACATTTTCCAAACAATAAAAGACTTCCATCTACATAAAGATCTAACAATAGGTGCTATTCTATGAACAAGAGGTGCAAGATGTTTATCCTTCGTGGGATCACTCTTTGTTGACACATTTCCCAATTTGTAAGTGGGTCTATAGGTTTGTAAAGGAATAAAGGACCATCAATTTTAAGAGAAGATCAATAATTAGCTTGTTTCCTCAAAGGATAGGTGCTCAAAATTTGCTGATCATGGATCACACGTAAGCGCAACGTGTCCATCCTGATGAGTCAATAAAGTGGTGGGTCCTTAGTGCCAGGTACTATTGAGTTTCTCATTTTTAATTGGTCATTGAGGAGGGTGATGTGTAAAGTAATTTTCAAACCCTTAGTTGACTATTCTTCTGATTTATGTGTGTTGTCTGATATTCTGGGAAGATTAGAGATTGACGGCTATGTTTTAAACTTGTTGATTAACCGTTGCGGCCAGAATATTTAAATTGCATAAGGGGATTTTTCTCCAAGATTGAAGTAACCATGAACTGAATCAATTTTATTTTATTCCAAGGGCAGTTACAACATGGGATAAAAGCACAAAACCACAAAGAAAAATAATCCTACAACCATTGATTTGGAGGCTATGGGGGAAGACTAATCAACATCTGGTATCTTATCATTGAGCATAGGGAGGGTAGTTATCATGAAAAGGATAGTGAATGTTAGTCAGATGGTAGTCACTATCCATGTAACAATTTTTTAGTAGTTACCTTAAATATCTATAGACAAAGGTGCCGCCTGTTGAAGATTTGATATGATTAAGAAAGATACTCCTCCAGTTTACTCTGCATGTTTTTTAATGATTATAACTAATTTTTTCTTCTAGTGTTTTTCTTCTCCTATCCATCCAAATCTTGTTGCATCCTATTTCTTATAGGATTACAAGGTGGCTAGTGTGTGCTATATATAGGTAGTTGTTGTTTGTTGTAAGGATGATGAAATTTAACACTACTAGGTAGTATTCTAACTTTTGAGTCTTACTTTTTGGGTTTCTTGTCTTGTAAATGTACTGAATCAGAAGATTTTTTAATGAAGAACAATGGAATCCTTGTCCATATTGGTGATGTCTTTGTGTACCTTGTGTTGAATCCTTGTACGTTAGTTTGTAAGGCATTCTAATGTATTGGTTATAAGGTAGCTATACATTTTTTTTCTAAGTTTCTTTCAAGGAGAGAGTAAATATTTGAGACAAATTCTGAGGGTTTAAAACTTGCACATGAATTTGATGTCTAGGTATTGGATTGAAAATAGTAATTTATATGGCATTTCATTTGGTTTCTATGTGTTTGGAGTAGAGGTTTTTTTGGGGATGTATGTTTATTTGACTCTATTACCCAATAGATAAGGCATTGCTCTTTCCTGGTTACACACATTTCATCATTAGTCCATTAAAATTAAATAATCTTTATTTTCTGCTAAAGAGCATACATGTTCATAACTTGTATTTGTAGAATACAAGTGTTTTTTAGTGATTCTTTGAAGAAATGAATCCTAGGTTATCCCACTTGAGTCTACAACTTGAATAGAAGAAGGATTTAATCCTTATCATATGTACCATTTTTCTAGTTCTTGGAACACTTATGCATGTGGGATCTCACATAAGATTGGACCTTGAGTCTTGATCTCCCATTTCTTAGAGGTCTGAGAACTATCCATGGTCATGTCTGCATAGTGGGGTTTTGTCAAAGGAAGTTATTATATATGCAAATTTATCCTTCATTAGGTACACCCACCTAAGTGTGTGGAGCTCAAAGAGAATAAGGCATTTATGCCTTGTCAAGTTAGCCTTTTCTTGCCCCTCAGGTTGTAAGAAAAATTGGATCTATTTGAATTAGATGAAGATCCCCAAGTCTAGTTTGCATTATCTCTTTTAGAATTGAGGGATGCGAGAAAACTCCCCAACATGTAATACCAACTCCTAAAAGGGTTGAAGCTTCTAACAAGGCCTAAGTCCTCTCACAAGGACCAAGACACTATATAGATATAATAGACTCCTAACAAGATCAATGTCTTTCACAAGATACTTTAATTAGTGGATCATTTTTGTGTATCATCCCCACCTTAGTTTTACCTTGGCCAGGGTTTCCTCGATAAAAAATATAGTGTTATGAATTCTATTATTTTATGGTTGTTTTTTTGTTTAGTTTATTTAGTTTATTTTCTTATGCAAGTTAGAAGCTAATTAATAATATCCATACTTGGGGAAGATTTTTTTTAAATAATGATTCACCCCCCTCTCAATATTTCCTATTTCTAACAACTTCCCTATATGTGTTCCAGGTTCCTACGTTGCATTATGTACACCTGATTTGTGTCTTGATCATTTATCCTTGATAATATTATTTCATATTATTACCATTTTATCTTACATACCAATGCATTATTCTTTCTTTTTTAATTTCTTCTTTGAGTGAGGCTTGGTGCTATATCCTCAGCATGGTGGGAGTGGACTTCTTGGCTCCACATGGTTGGGTGGTAGTGATTCTATTACCATTGAGATCTGACATTGGTGACTTTGTGCTTGGATGATCCTTGATGCTGCTTCTATCTTCTTTTTCATTATTTGGAGACTTTATTCCTATCATAGTGAGATGTATATATTGTATTCTATTTTATGTATTGGTTAGTGACCTTGATTCTAGAGATGTATATATTTTTGTAATGTATTATTTATTATCCCTGTGACATGTGTAGTGGAAGTTGTATGTATCAGTTGTACTCTATAGATTATATATACCTTGATTCTATTGATGTAATGAATGTATCTTACTATTTAGTTGAAATGAATATGTAGGTGTACTTATTAATTTGTGCTCTTTTCAGTATGATTAAGTAAAGGATTAGGAATACTTTAATTTGCATTTTAAAATGAACCTAAGATATATCATGTGATTATGTGTTGGATTGTAATTAGTAGATTAGTTGACTTATACATGATTCTACATTATGGAACCCTTGAGAATTGTAATCTGTAAATGAGTTACATTTATGAGTATTTTTCTTATGTTAGATTGCTTTTGTAGTGTTATTCATTATTGATTATAAACTCTTAAGAAAAAATATTATTCATTAAACTTAGTAACATGTTTTAGGTTAATTTATCTTGGGTTCCTAGGTGAGGCATTACACATTTAACATCTTTTTTTTAATCTAAAACTTTAGAAATCAAAATCTCATTGGATTCTTGAGGTTGCACTATGTTTGGGGAAATCTACTCTTGAGGTATTAAATCTATATTAGGTTCCTCAAAAGACTTTACGTTCTCAATAATAGTATCTCTAAAACTTGGTAATGCAAATTGATGGGCCTCCTCTTCTATAGGTTGATTTGGAAAATATGGAATTGGTTAGGATTTTTTATTAGGATCTTCAAAGGTATTGTCTTGATTATTCATGAGTTCCTAGACTAAAAGGGTTTTCTAAAACTTGGTAGTGTAAACATTCTATTTTCTTCTTCTATAGGCTCTTAAAATGGAGAAGGAATAATAACACTTGTAATTTCAATAGGAGACTTACCTTGCACAAAACTTGGAATTTTGTATTTGGGGACCTCTTCATTCAAAGGCAGATTTGTTGTAGTTAAAGGAGCTAGTTGATTTTTATTTTCCTGATCTTGAGCCAGTTAGACCTTTAACAATATCCCTTGTGCCTCTAACACTTTTACATGATTCTCTTTTTGTGCTTCCATTTCTTCTTTATGGTGCATTTTTTGTGTTTCCAACTCTATGTCAAGGTTTTCTTCATGTTGTATCTGTTGGGCCTCCTCAAACTTTATAGTTGTAGAAAGCAGGACCTTTATCACCACTTTATGTGTCTCTGAATCCTTTTCATGATGCTCTTCTTGTACTGCTAACTCTCTTTGAATATATTTCTCATATTGCCCCTTTTTGCCTCTATTTTGTTCTCTTTTTATACAAGGATTTATTCATATTTTATTTCTCAAGCCTACAACTATCCTATAAGCTCTTCCTTTGAAACCATACCATGCATTTCCTTTTCCATATTAACATGCACATTTGAAAGATTTGGTGAGATGATTCTTCTAACTGCATATCAAATCCTTGTCATCTTCTACTTTCAAGAATCTATCTAGCCCAACCCCACAAAATAAGTTTCAACTCCTTATATCTCATATTTTTCTTATATATGGGTAGGGATGGATCCCCCTTCAAAACTAAATCAAGGTTAACAATCCTCTAGCCAAGATCCATAACCTGGTCCCTAATCCCATTAAAATCCATGTTAAACAAGATGTGTAAAGGGAACATAGGCTTATAGATAGATGGAACATGATGATGAGGATCTTTGTGGACATTATTCTTAGAATATGGTGGTGAGTATACAGGTTGTCCATAAAAATTTGATATTTCTACTCATATAAAGAGATAGAAATCAAAATGGTAAATTAATTTGAAACATACCAACACTTGATCTTCTCAAAACCAATAGATTTTTATTTGTAGAGATACTATGTGTATGTGTGGATCCTACCTCCAATGGATGTAATATTAATTTTCATACCAAAAATTAGAATTTTGTGGAAAATCTTGGATTGAAATAGTCCAAAGTGTCCCACTGGGCATTCCAAAAGTTGTTGTCACAAAGGATTACACCCAAAATGCCTAAGTGTGATACTCAACAATCTTGTAAAACATGGAATGTGGTAGACTTATTGATTTTTTGTTGGCATTGATTGTCATTGATGTCAAAACCTTCATACCAACACTCTAGCAGTATTGGTTGGTTGTTGGTAGTATATGGTGGTATTAGATACATTCTATTGGTTACCCTATTGGTTATCGATACATGTACATGGATTTTGGTTGAACATTTATTATGTTCAATAAGTTTCAAGTAAAATCATACTACACTCTATCAATGCTTCATATACATATGTACTCTTGTATGTTATCAATATTCAACTATTCCTATCAATTTCTCATATTTATTAATGTGCATTTTATCAAATGGTTTTGACACTTTGTATATAACATACTATGGACGTCAGTCATTTGGTAGTAATGGTTATTTAATGTTTTCATCTTTTGGACTTGGTTGTGGCATTCAAATGGCTTCGTAATGTAATAACTTAAATCTAACTTGTGGTTCATGATGTAGCGTATTGATAAGAATTCTTATGTATTTCCTAGATTTAGGATTGATGTTATGTATTAAATGTATTTATAATTTCCTTGCATCAGGTTTGTCACACATTTTTGTTTGAATTTGACATATGTAAGATGGATATTAATACAAATAAAAATAAACTCTTTGTATCCATGTGATAGTACAAGTGAAAGTGAAAGTGAAAGTGAAAGAAGTGGGTGTATGTAAAGGAATTATTGATTCTAATGTATGCATGTAGTCTTGTGATAGTAGTGTATGTGAGCAGTTGTTTCTATAATGGCAGATACTATTGGTGCTTGCATACCGAGTGCAGTGGATTGGTTCTTTGGTGATCTACTGGTGGCTATTGTGATAGAGCTTAACAATGGAACTATTCATGCATATTCAAATGCAACTTAATCAATGTATTCTATTTTGATATCTACTTTGTATTGGTAGTGATCATTAGTCTATTGGTAGTGATCCCCTATGTATCAGTAGTGAGCCCTATTGGTAGTGAGACTTAATATTCTAGGAATGATCCTTTCTATATGAGTAGTGAGCCTTCCTGCAATAACTAGTTCTAGTAGTGAGCCTTTGTAAAAATCATCATATCAGTGTCACCTTAATAATTATTTTATATTTCATGAGAATTATCTTCTCTCTAGCTTTCTCCCATGTAGGTTTTCATGTCAAATCTATTGTTCTCTATGTAGGAGTTTATGTGTTCTTAATTTCTTTTATTTTATGTGAATGTTTAATGTGCTTAACTAACAAATCTAAAGTTGTTATAAATTTTATTTGTGAGTTGACCAACAGAAAAAAAAAATTTATAAGTTTTTGTGGGAATAATTGATTCACCCACCTCTTATTTATTTGGCATGTTCAACATTTGGTATTAGCGCTTGGTCCCTTATTGATAAAGTTTAATCACTTGAGGTTCCTAGTTGCTTGAACAAGATGGAAGGAGGTTTCTACTCTAAGGAATATTGGTAGATTGTTTTGAGCAATGTTGAATATACTAAATCATAGAATGAGGAGATGAAAGAGAACCTAAAGGAAGCAAACAACTGCATTGCAAAATTGAGAGATTATATTAAGAAGTTCGAATCGGGAAACAAGGAAGTCAATCAAGAGTTGAAGGAATCAAAGGAAAGAGTTATTTCCCTAGAAAAAGAGATGACAAAATTGAAGGAATCAATAGATGATGATATAGATGTAGATTGAGAACTAAAAGAGAAGATAACTAATTTTGAGAAGCTGGATGAAAAGACTCAAAGGGAATAATTTATCAAAGTTGGATTAAGATACTCATTGAATAATATTTGGTTAGCAAAAATTGAAATAGAAATATAAATGGAGGAATGGAAAGAAAATAAAGAAAATTTCAAGGAGATAATAAGGAAGAGTTCAAAAAAAATAAAAGTTTGGAATTGGAACTAAAAAAATGAGGTCAGAAATAAAGGCATTTGAAAGAAATACCACTCTCAATCATTCACTAGACATACAGAAAGGACTCAAGGACAAAGAAGCATTAGGATTTATCAGTGATTGTTCAAATCAAATGGATAAAGGTAAAGAGAAAGTGAATGAAGATGATGCAAAGATTGAGGAAAAAGAGAGATCAATAATCAAAACACATCTACAAGAAGTCCTTTGGTAAGACAACCAAATGCCCAAAGATATTTATCTTTCAATGGTTACTATTATATTTGCAAGAATTTTTTTCATAAGGAATTTTATTATAAGATGAGAAATAAATTGAAGATTCAATGCTTTAATTCTCATAATATTGGTCATAAAGAAAGTTAGTGTAAGAGTCAAGTTACAGATCAAGAACAAAAAAATTCTATGATCAATATCTTTCATAGAAATTGCTCGATGTGTCACAATTTTGGTCACAAGGTGAGTCGGTACAGATCTAATGTTCATTTGGTAAGATCTAGAAAAATAAATATGAATTGTTTTAAATTTAGACATATTGGTCATTATGAAAAATCATGTAGGTCTGATAGTGTTCCGATAAATACTATAAGTGATAGGATTGTTGCAGAATCTAGTGGAGATCAAAGGTAGCAAATAGAATGGAGGAAGAAGTTAGATGGTGTAGAAAATTTGACTGTATTGGATCCCAATACTAGCCCTACTAACAACTAAGTTGAGTGCTTGGACTCAGGGGGAGTACCCATCATGCTATTTCATATACTCCCTTACCCTGAAGTGATATCAGTTGACACTTGTGTGGATTCGGTATGTTGGTTGGATATTTTACAATTATTTATTGATGTGTTGTGCTTAGGTGGCTGAGCTACGTTAGTAATATTTAAATTTTGACAAGAAAGTTTATTTGTGAGGTTTCATGGCTTTAAAGGCAGAAATTTTAAAACATTTGGTACTATAGCAGAAAGGAAAATTAAGAGTTTGTAGAGAGCATGTGGAAGGAGATTTTTGAAGAGATTATAGCACCCAATTCTATTGTTTGTGTGTTCATAGAGAATAAATGAAGAAGGTTGAGTTAAAGGAGTTTGATCATAGTCATATCAAATAGTTAGAGTTTGACTTACCTATAGAGGACATGCAGAGAATCAAAAATCTTGGACATGACATGTGGGGTAAATTTTAGTGGTGTGATGATGAGTTCATTCTATCTTTGTTGAGTTGGTCTCATGGTGAAACCTTAGTCCTTGAAAATTCATATGCAATATTGAAGGAGGTAATTGAGGTGATTATTTGACTGTGGGTTGTTGGAAAGTTACATGGGAAGAAGACAATTAGTTAAAAAGAGGTAGAAGATCTTACAAAAATTGGTCATGATTAGTGTGAATTCCTTATACATACCATTGAAGATCTAATTATAAGGTATGTTTCTTATGGTGTTTCTTACAAAATTTAGTTTTAGAATTGAGAAGGTTCGACTTCTTCTTTAGGTGTGTATATTTCATGCAAGATTTTGAAGGAGAATATGAAAATGGATTTATGTAAGATGTTGTTGGATAATTTCCTTAAGAATTGAAAAATGATAGTTGAAGATGGGTATGCATTTAAATTTGGTTCATTGCTGCTGATGAGGCATATTAATGCCATACTCTAGGCACCCTAGGATAGCCTTTACTAGGTTGTTTCCCTTGTTATCTAATATTTTCTCCAAGACTTTTATACTCAATTCTGTTATTATATGGCATGCTGCCACTAGATTGCTATCATGGTTTAAATATACTTAATATGCTACACTTAGATAAATATACTATATTACTTTCTTTCAAGTTATGATTATGTTTTTAATAATTAAAATAGCTATTTGAATGTAAATGATCATGTGTATTTTGGTTTTTACTACCATGAATGTCTTTTATCCTAACCTTTGAAGTGCAACGCATCGAAAAAGCAACCGTTGTCTTGACTAGGTAAAGTGTATTCATCTACTGAATGCTTGACCCAATCTTTTAGCAAGCTCTAGCGGAGAAGCGTTAATGCGGCACCAAAAGAGGATTTCTAGATGATCAAGGTGGAAGTCACCCAACAAAGACCAAGGTAACATGATGAATTCTTTGAGGAAATCTAGGAGAGAGTGGGAAGTTAGATTTGTTGTCACAACCTCTCTTTCCTCTTTTCTAGATTTAATCTATTTCAGTCTTATAGCTTTTCTCCTTTCCTATTAATAGTGTTGTAATAAATTCCCACCTATTTCTATGGCATGATTAGTTAGTTGTTAGAAGTTTTCCTTTAAATAAAGCCCCACTCCTATGTGAGAAAGGAGGGCATTATCAGTTTACTGGCAATATAATTTTCTATTTTTTCTATTTTAAATGTATCTTTGTACTTAGTTATTCAATCAATGAACAAATGAAGTGTTGATATTTAAATTTTCATAATTGTGATTAATATACTCATCCAAGGGGGCCCACTTGGTGATAAATCCATAGCTATTTAGATTCATTCTAGTTAAACTTACTTTTCTGCATTTTCGCTATTTTAGTGTTAAGTGTTAAACTATTCCTGCAGCCAAAGCTACAAGCTAGCTAACACTTCCTGCAACCAAAGTAGTTGAACAACTGAAGTATTATAGTATAGTCTGCAAGAATCTTCATGTCTTGTTAGCATCTTCACTTTTTTAATTTCCATTCCAGTACTTACTTTTCTACAGCTCTAGTTTAGGTACCATTCTAGCATTTATTTACTACAATCATAAGTTAGTTTCCTTTTAGCATTTCTTTCCTACAACAATTGTAGAATGTATGGCTAAGTGACACTTGGTGCATATACCTTTCTGGCCCATTTCAAGTAACACATCCCTAGGTTGACATATTAAATGATTTTTCATGAGGAGGATAAACTGCTCGATCGGATGTCCAATCCCTAAGTTCAGAATTATGCCTAGTTTCTAAGCCTTTATAAAAAGAAATCAATTGATGTGCTTGGTATTCTACTTTATGAAATATTTAATGAAAATGATGTAGGAGAATCTTGGGTTCCTAGAAATCTTACATCAACCAAAAAAAATTTCTTTCAGTTTTCTTATAGTTTGTTCATTTTTTCCAATTTCTGTATTTTTTGTGGCATTCCTCTCAATTAGCTATTTGGCTCATGAAAACCTAAAGGATTATTCTGGACATCTTGTAGAAGCTATGTTTGGGTTCATATCTCAATCTATTCTATTTTGGTGGAGATTTCTTGAGTTTTTGGGTTAGAGCTATATGTTCTTCATGCTAATGACTAATTCAAGTTGTTAGATCTTATGAAGATTCCTCATTTCTTGTAGATCTAGTTGGTGCATTATTTGATGATCTTATGCTTGTGACCAACCTTCTTATATGATCATGCATAATTACATATCAATCTAGAGGTGTTTATTATGATTTGGGTCTTGACCTATTTGTTGTAATATGTTTCTTCATCTTTGGAGAATGTGATCTCCTTGGCCAACTTGTGGCTTGCAAGCCTATATATTGTATCTTTTGTTTCTTTGTTAGGTAGCTTGGAGGTATCTTGGTAGTAGCACATAAATAACTCTCATTAATTAGATCTTCATCCAATTTGGATCTATATTTGTGTTTATAATCAAGCATGTGTTCCTTAAATGTAAATTAATATGTTGCTAGATAATTTGATGTAACCTTTGAATCTAAGATAATTCAAAGGCCTGAATGGGCATCTTTATGTTCATTCTTGTTATTGGTATTGATTAATTTTCATTGTGTTGACTCGGGCTAAATGGTTGGACTATCTCCATTAGAGAAACTCCTACCATGACCACATCATTTTGTATCAGAGTGATTTTCATCCTGAGATGGAAATTTGGGAGCAGATCATTGTTCTTGAGCTTGTAAAATCCTATATGGTTTTTTGGGGGGTGGAAAAATGTGGATCTGAACCAAAATTGTAGAGGATTTGTGTGAGGATGAATCAGAGAGGAATTATTATTGATTGTGAACCTTGGAGTGGGTTGATGTACTTGAGGCATCCCTTTGGTGGATAGATCATTGAATTGAGGCAGGATGCAAGCATGTTCAATAGATCGCTGAATGAGAGGAAATTGAGATCTTGCAGACAAATTGACAAGTTAGGCTAGTTGCACCATGAGAAGGGAGAGATGTAGCTGAGTAGGATAAACCCTAGAAGAGTGGAGTAGATGTTTGAAGACCTTATATTTGAGATGAGGGATGAGACTTGAAGTGCATTAATTGGTTTGCAAAGGAATCCAAAACTTGAGAGTGAGTATAACGAGGATAATAGAGAGATGGAGAAGCTAAGTTGACACTTACTGATCAAGAGGTGGAGCATTTATCATGTTATAAGGATTATTCAAAGAGGAGAAGAAAAGCTAGGGTTGCAGTAGTGAAAAAGGAAAAACATGTTGAGGTAAGAACACCTATGAATGTTTTTGACATTGGGTATGAAATAAATTCTTGAGGACAAAGTACACGAGGTAGAAGTAGATGTGGTTGAGTTTCATAATTATTTGATTGAATTTGAAAAGAAAGTAAAGGAGTGTCTTGTTGTTAATAATGAGATTGTTGACTTTGATGAAATGGGGATGTTGACATAGTTGAGGTTGGGAATGAGATTCTTTTGGTTGAATCAGATAACCTAGTTTGGTTAGTTGAAGAGTTTACTACTATTGAGGTTGGTAGTGAGGGTAATGATGCTAGTAGAATTATTGATCAGTGTGAGAATTTTTGGAATAGGTTTTTCATTTTTGATGATCAAATTATTGATATAAATTTATAGACTAAGTTGTTTCAATTATATGTTGACTTGTTGTAGAGATCACCTAAAAGATGTGAGAGAGAATACATGTGTTTCTTACTTGAATTTGGTACTAATCATGTTGATTGTGTGAAATATATTTTTATTTCATTTGACCTCATACATGTATGGAGAGAGGAGTAGTATTCCTTTGATTTGGACAATTGTTTGAGCATGAGGATGGACATACCAAAAGTGGAGATGAAGACTGAATTAGAGACAGAGGTAAAAGAACTATGGATAAAGTATAAAGGTGGTGCAGTAAGTAAGGTTAATGTATTCATCATTGTTGATGGACTGATGACAGATAATGTTTGGATATGTGATGAGGATAAGGATAAGTGTATGAACTTGTCAAGAGGGTTTATGAGGAGGAGTCCAATTTTTGTGCATGGTTTTGATGTTGATCAGTTTGGTTTTGTCAGTGAGTTTTTAATCTAGTTTGTTTCAATGTAGAGGATGAGGAGATCAAATTGGAAAGAGAATATTTTTTTTGTGTATAGGTTCATATTCTTAACCATGAGGATTGGGAAGCCAAAGTTCAAAATGAATTCTATTGATTAGATGTGGATTTCTTATTACATCACCAAAATGAGAAGCTCATTTTTCAATAACCTCAAGTGTCTAATGTAGGAGCATCTTGGGTTCTTTGAAATCTTGCATCAACTAAAAATATTTCCTTTCATTTTTCTTGCAGTCTATTCCTATTTTCTAGTTTATGTATTTTGTGTGACATTCTTTCCAGTTGGCTCTATAGCTCGTGCAAACCTAACGAATTGTTCTGGACATGTTGTGGAAGCTATGTCTACGTTTGCATCTTGATCTATTCTATCTTGGTGGAGATTTCTTGAGTTTTTTTGCTAGACCTATCTTTTCTTCATGCTAATGACTAATTCAAGTTTTTGGATCTTGTGAAGCTTCCCCATTGCTTATAGATCTAATTGGTGCATTTTTTGATGGTCTAATACTTGTGATTGACCTCCTTATTTGATTGCACATCATTCCATATCAATCTAGAGGTGTTTCTTATGATTTGGGTCTTGAACTATTTATTGTAATATGTTCCTTCATCTTTGGAGAATGTGATCTCATTGGTTGGATTGTGGCTTGTGAACTTGTATATATTGTAGCCTTTGTTTCTTTGTTAGGTAGCTTGGAGGTAGCTTGGTAGTAGCACAGAGATAGCTCTTAGTAGTTAGAGTTTCATCTAGTTTAGATTTGGATTTGTGTTTTTAATTAGGCATGTGTGCCTTAAATGTAAACAAATATGTTACTGGATAATCTAATGTAACCTTTGAATCTGAGATAATGCGAAGGCCTGAATGGGTATATTTTCTACTCATTCTTATTGTTTCTATTGATTGTTTTCCATTGTGTTGATTTGAGCTACATGGTTGGACTATCTCCATTGGGGAAACTCCTACCATGATTACATTATAAAAATGAGAATATTGAGTGGGGACCAACATTCATGTTGGTAAGCATATATTTGTAGATATATGAGTTTCTTGGAGGACAATGTGAGTGCATGCAAGGCATACTTTTCTACATTAAAGATGAACATTTTTTATAGTTTGATTTTTTTTGGTGCTATATTTGTAAGTCATGGTCATCTTCCATGGATTTATGTGGGTGTCTCTTAAATTTAGGTGGTGATCTATCCTTGACATCAACTACCATAGGTGTATCTATTTTTATCAATCAAATTTATGAATTTGGGAACTGATAAATACATTTTTATGGCAGTGAAAGGGTTTGCAAGTTTGATCTTTGAAAATTCTTTGATATGTCCTCAATCACCTTCAATCACTTTAAAATATCATTCACAAGATAACATGGTGCCAAACATTGTCACAAAAATCTCTTTTATTCCTTTGCATTCTTCAAAAATCAATCACAATAAATGCACCAAACCCTAGCTCAAAAAGCTCTATATCACCAGTGATACTAATTCTACATTTGATCCTCAATATTATAATCAAAACCATCAAATATTAATTCAATAAGATCCAAATTTAATTCTACAATTGACTTTATTGATTTCTTCCAATGATCTTTCAGATTCAAGGGTAAGGTAAGGATTTTCAATAAGCATTTGCCCTTTAGGTCCATGACCTAATCAGAATTCTGAAGAGATATTCACAGTAGAATTTGGTGTGATTTGTCCAATAGCATCTATCTATTAATTTTTCATCTATATCATCATCATTTCTTTCTTAACTTCTTCTACATCAATAATTTTCTTGCCCTTATCATCCTACACTTAATTTCTTTCTACGAAATCTCTTGTGTTTCAACTAATCATTCTCAGATCTCAGTTGATTGATTTCCATATCTTTTCTACCCAATTCTTGATTAACCATCAGTAGCTGATTTACCATGTCTAGTTGATTATTAGTCAACCTTTTCATGTCACTTATTCTTTCATCTAGTCTGATTGTAATTTGTCTTTTATCTTCCTCAGCCATTGTCTTATCATCTTCAGCTTTCTTTTTTTGTTCCACTAATTCAGAAAGTCTGACAGATTGAATTTATTGTTCTCTCCTTAGAGTTATGATGTCATCATTTAGTATGGTATTTTTCTCCAGTAGTTCTTTTATAGCTTTATCACTCTTGGTAGAGTTACCATTGGCAAATAGTCCAGAGATGTCTTCCTCTTTGTACTGTGGCTCATTTTGTTGGATTGCAATCTCTCTTCTCTTTCTCAAAGATTTCTTCAATTCTCCTCTGGATGCTTCCATTTGCTACAATGCTAGTTGTACTTCAATCTTTTGATTCTCTATGATCTTCTCGAGTTTATAAGCTTCCTTTTAAGATCTTTTTCCTCAAGTGGTTAGACTTCCTTAAGAGAAACCTTCCTACTCTGATACGAATTGTTGGAAGTATAAATGGGAAAGTAATACTGAGAGGGGGGGTGAATCAGATATTAAATACTTTTATCCTTTTGATCTAATAAAACTTTATGCTTGACAAAAATAAAACTTGATCATAGTAAGCAACAAAACATATAAAGTAGCATACATGAAATTACTCATAACACCAAGATTTTGGTAACCCAGAAACCCTTGAAAGGTAAAACTAGGGTGGGGATGACACCCACAAATCTTCACTACTGCAGTAATAAGTTTTGTCTATTAAGGCTTACAAAATGTGATCAAATCATGATCTACCCTATGAAAGGTCTGCTCTGTCAAAAGCTAAAGGACTTGTATAGTCTACCTTGTTAAAGGATTTATAAACTTACAATAAAGTAAGCACTCGGTAAAGAGATTTACAAAAAGTCTGCTAAGACTACTCAGTTAAGAGATTTACCCTAATACACTAGTCAAAATGTCTCAATACCTGATCTTTCAATTTGCACTAATATGCAAATTATAGATCTCCTCTTTACTTTATATTTGATTTCTTCTATCTGATCTTTTCTTGATTCTGTCCTTTCACTGCTTAGCTCTGTCACTGAACTCTGTCTGAATACTTCGCTATTCTGAATATACTTCTCTAATCATTTTCTCATATTAATTAAATCTTATCTCTCTAATTCACACACACACTTATCTCTACTCTAGATCTTTCCCTTATATAACAATAAAAATGTTTTACCATTTCAAGATCTACGATTCAGATTTATTTCTATTGCTACCTAACTATACAATTTTTTTATTAGCTCTAGGTTTTACATAAGGATCAATGATAATAATATGGATGTGTAATTACCTCCATAATTACCTCAATAGACAAAATACAAAACATTATTATCACCAAAAATGGTTTACCTCGATCATTGTGTCATTCCAAACTTGTATGTCAATTCTGGCTAAGTCAGCAAAAGTTATTCCTGGCACTTGGCATTAACTGTACTCGGCATCGGTTGAACTTCTTTGTCACTTAGTAATCATTGATATATGTAACTTGGAAATAAATATACTCTTAGCATATTACAAACATAGTGACCATGACTTTACTTGGCAGTACTACTGCTCAATAAGTATACAATACAAAACTCGGCCTTTACAAAATGACTTGGTCACAGTGATGACCAACCATCATTGCCTGGATAAATGACTAAGTGTGAAACACTAATGGTCAACAAAAACTATAGAGATCTATAGATTTTTCATGGAAACCTACTTAAGGGAAAAAACATGGTGGGGATGGAACCCATAATTATCTCTCTCAAAATAATAAAGACCCATTTAAGGGTAATAGTACAAAATGGAATGCACTTTGCATTCAGACCCACTACCTAGTGTGTATTAGAAAAAGTACCTTCATAGGGTTAGTATCATCAATAATTAAAAATAACAACTAAATTACCACAAATAGAAATCTAATTAAGCAAAGAATTGACAATTAAGCACTCTATGGATCTCTATTTAGGGATGCTAATGTAAAGCTCTCAGCAAGCTTCCATTAGTGACAGTCCTAAAATGAGAATGAATGATAAACAAAGCTAATAGTTCAATTCAAAATGAAAATATAACTAATTAACTCTAAATTTTTCTTTCTAGCTCTAATTTACAAGAGGTTTGATTCTATTCTTAGATTTTTGGATGATTATTCAGTGAATTAAGCCTTTCTTTTATAGATTTTGGCAAGGTAGGGGGTGTAGTTGAGTTAATCATGATTAAGTGAGGGTTAAGTCCATGGTTCCACCTTTCGAGACCATTTAAATATTTTTTCCTCAAAGCTTTGGACAAGAAGACAAAATGAGTGGACAAGATGCATCCTCCAAGTGAGTGATTGAGATTCAATTTAGGCTTGATCCATGTGAGCTTGGTCCACAATTCCTATTGGTTGATTCATTTTCCTCCCATTTGGTAGTTGAGAGAAAATAGGAATTAAATAATTGAATTTGTTTAGCCATGTGTACCCCTTAAATGGGTTGATTTGATTTAATTCAAACTATATAATTAATTAGATTAATTGTACAATTTATTGATTAATCATGATTTATTAGTTTTAAATTGATTTAATGGCTTTTGATTTTCAATTAATTTTGGATTAAGGTTCAATGGCAATTTATCTTTGATTTTGACTTGATTTGATTTAATTGTATGGATTTTTGCCTTGATTTCTCACTTAAATGATCTTGTCCAATTTTTGGTGATTATAAATGCCCCTCTTTGAGTTGACATGCATAGCGTGTTGATTCAAAGAATGTCTTGATTCTATTGATGTGAAGTCTTGATCTCATTGATGTAAAGTCTCGATTCATTGATGGTCGATTTTGATGTTGGATAGAAAATGAAGATTCTGATGAAGTTTGATTGAATTTGATGTCCTGATGGTCGATTTGATGATAGTTTTCCAATGTGGTACCTAGTTCAATCTGATTCGATGTTTGATGCCCCTTTCGATTGACAAACAAAAAATTTCTATAAAAGATTACGCTTTGATTTGATGATCGTGCCCCTAATTTGATAATACTGATGTCATTTCTAATTATCCAAGTGTATTCCCCCTCGGAAATGAAATGAAATTTGATCTTTTTTTGAAAAAGTTGATGGTTTAGGTCATTTTGCGTTGATTAGGTCAATTTATAATGAATTTCAATTTCATTTCCGATATTGATTTTGCATTCGTTTGATGACAAATGCCCCTGATTTGGCCATTTTGGTAAAACTTTTGGGTCTCTGGTCACTTTCTAGTCAAAGATGCCCTTTTTAGGTCAAAAAGGCCTATATATAGGGGTAAAAAGTTAATTTTACTATTCATTTTCACTTTGCTATTTGACTTTTCTCTCACTTCTCTGAGTTGATTGTGATGGTTATCCCAATTAGAGAGCACATATTTGAGCGTGAGCACCAATATCATCGGCCACCAACCTGTGGACCTCCAATATGTACCCTATGAACTCGCTTCATGAATTTATTGCATTTATTTAAAATAAAAATAAAATTTTCATGTTAAAACCCTCTTTTTTTGCATTTTTTAATTTAAACAACACTTTTAATCATTTATCTAATGCTTACAGAATTCTTTTTGCACTTCCACAATTTCAAAGTGCTTTCATGATTTGAAATAGCGCGTATACACATTCAATTTAGGGATTTTTTGCTTTCAAATTTTTCTTTAGCACATACAAAAATAGTTGTGCTTTTGATATTTTAACTAGTGCGTACATACATTTACTTTAGCATGTATAAGTTGTTTTAGGACTTACGCCTTACAACAACGCTTTTACCAATTTTATTGGCACTTTCAATATTTTTAGCTACACTTTTTCCTTTTAGTGTGTTTGATCATTAAAATAGTTCTTTTACCCTGTTGTGAAAAAAAAAATGACTTAGTTTTCTAAACCATTCAGTGTCATCAATCAGTTGATTGGCTTGGGTAATAAACTTGATTTGGTAGCAAGTTGTAGGATGTTAGTTTGAATCAATTTAGTTTGAATTTTTTATTGTCAATCTCAATTTAGATGATGGATGATGATAAATTTTATGTCTTCTCTGAATAGAATCAGGAAAATTGATTGTGGTTTGATATTTTGTAAATGTCTGATTGACTTAGGATGATTCAAAACATATTGTTTTCAAAACTGATGTGATTGAAACTTGCTTCTTGCAGGTCATGCTTAAGTCATTGGTCATTCGAGGTTTGTATCCTCTACCATTTAGTATGATAGACAATTTGAGCACTCCAAATCACCGACACATAGGCAGATGCAGTCTATCCTTCTTTCTCATCCTACCTTGATTTAGAGTGAATCAAGGATTGATTATAGCTATGGCAAAGAGGTGGCACTCTGACCATAATACCTTTCACTTGCCCATGGGAGAGATGACCATCACTCCTGAGGATATGTACCGTATCTTGTGCATCCCTACATGTGGAGAGTTGGTGTGCTATGATTAGGTCTATGATGGTACAACTTTTTGGCGGGTGTTCTAGGACCCTACGATCAGTGATGACCATATTTAGTGAGCTCAGTTCCCATCTTTCCTGGTTCTTCCAGCTATTTTGGGTGCTCTAGTTGGTAGCTTCCTTCTCCCTGATCGCCAAGGACATGGATTTGCAATTGGTTGGGGACATATTCTTGAGGACTTGATGGCTCATCCCCAACAGTTTGATTGGGGTTCTTGTGTTTTGGCATAGTTGTACCATGAGCTGCATTTAGTTATTTATCGGTGTTCTAAGACTCTATCTGTTGAAGTCATTTTTCTATAGTTATGGACATGAGAGCATATCCTAGTTACTAGGCCTATAGTTGTGCATCACCATGATCCTAGGTGGCCATCTACTTGGATGTACAAGGGTATGGTTGTGCAAGCCAATTTGGGCAAGCTATATTACTAGCATCATATGATAGGCAATGTGGATCAGGTCGTATGGTGACCATACATTAGGTGTGAGGCTTGGCCAGAGGACAATTCAGAGCTTCCTTTTATGTGTTTCCCTTGATGGATGATAAGGCACACTCCTCATATCATTGAGAGATTCTACTTTTTATAAGAGTTACAAGAGTATGGGCCAACATAGGGCATGCCTCAGGGTTTAGCTATGTGTGATCGAGTACGGGTGGATCAATCACTATGGGGGCCTCAAATCAATTATAGGATAGCTCAGTAGGAGGTAGAGCATCTAGGTCACCTATCATAGGATATTAGAGACCACAATATAGATGTTTAGATGACAAATGAGTACATAGATTGGTTCACTTGGAACCCTTTTCTGAGGTTCACAGATCCAGCAGAGCAGGTGTTAGGGATCGAGGAGGATTCAGATGATGATGGTGGGGATGGGGATGGGGATGGAGGTGGAGATGAGGATAGAGGTGGGGTTCATCGTAGATGAGGTCATCAAGGATGGTGGGTAGGAAAGCAGTTGCAGGAGGTAGAGTGGTGATACCAGTGATTGTTGGTGTGCCTATTCCTCCTAGGGGTGGTGGTGTGGATAGAGTTTTTCATCAGGTTGTCGTGGATCATGTAGCTAGATAGGGCCATCATAGGGTTTGATGTTAGAGATAGGTGGATGCATAGGTAGATGTTGATATTTATGCTTAGGCCATGCAAATTTTGTTAGATCGGGCACAAGGTAGACCAGCACAGGGTCCTCCATGGGTTATCCCACAGGCTCCTCCAATACAGGCTCCTACTTCTTCTGTGATGCCTTCTTCTTCTATTCTTCCATCTTCTTCTTCATTCATTCCATCTTTATCCATTCCATTATCTTACATGCCACTGCCTTTCATTCCATCATCTTCCATGCCATCTTATTCTATTCAATCTTCTTCTACTGCTCCTCTACCAACTTCTCCTACATAGGTTCCCAGTTCAAAGGCTCCAGTGGCTGCATCAGATGTTCGAGCCTTACAATCAGATGTGTCTCAAATTAGATAGTAGGTTAGCCAGCTTAGTAGTATGATGTAGGATTTTATGGCTACTATGAGTCAGCATGGGCTACAGGCTAGTTTGAGTAGACCTCTTGATACTAATCATGATGGTGTTGATGGTGCTAGTGGCTCATCTAGTTGATTGATTATGATCTAACACATATTCTTTTATTAATGTATATAATGATCCCATTTTTGATATTGAGACATTGGAATCTATTCTATTCTTTTGATCAATTGTTGTTTTTATGTTGTGTGTTGATACTTGTTAATACTTTGATGGACTTTGATTACCTAATGTTTTATTATGATACTATAAACTGTTGGAGATTTTCCAGTAGGCCAGTACTGACTCTATGTTTGTCATTGATGACAACATATGGAAAGTAGCATGCATAGAAGTCTTATGCAATAAGCTCTGAGTATTTGTTGTATGGACATGATATCATGGGCACAGAGGTTAACTATTAGTACAGATAGTTATATAGTAGCTTGTGTCAGCAGTGTTCCTGACAGAGTTACAGGTAGTATTCTATGTAAAATTGTCTGTATAGTTATCATGGAGTTGTGCACCCTTGGATATATGATGAAGACATGTTAGTGATGTTTTAGTTATGGATGCATAGTCTGATGATGAATGCAAGTGAAGTTATGCAGTCGCTATTCGCTAGTAGCAGTTTCCTGTGTTTGTTCAGAAGAGCCGATAATGATTTTATCAGTTCTGGAGTTGCACCTATCTTTAAGGTATGCACCCTTGGAGGTAAGCTTGGAGAAGAGTTATTGATGTTCGGTTAAGAGTGCATGAGTTAATTCAGCCTAAGGAGAAAGATCCAATTCACCAAGATCTAGATATAGTGTGTATATGTTATTCAAAAAGTTGTAGCCTTCACCCCTTAGAGTAGTGAGCTCTTGGAAAGTGCATCCTCTCCCCTAATAGGGACAGTTGTAAAAGACGCCTAACAGGGTCTGACCCTTGACCAAGTCTACTATACTTAATATATTGTAAAGCTACTCCTAACAGGGTAAAGGATCTTCTAGCAAGGATCATAATACACTAGTACAAAATATTAGTGGGTGTCAATTCCCACCGGGGTTTTTACCTATTTGGGTTTCCCCATATTCAAAATATTGGTGTTTTGTTCATATGTTCTTTCATTGTGTTTATATTTTATGTTTAAGTCTACTTAATTGGATAAAGAATTGAATCTTGTAGATAACTAATTTAGCCCCCCCCCCCCCCCCCCTCAGTTATATCTTAGGACTATTCCTAACAATTGGTATCAAAGCCAAGTACCTCACAGAGAAATTTTAATAGCTTGAGGTTGATCAGATGGCATTCTTTAGAAAAGAAAGTCCTAAGTTTGATGGAGAGAATTATCTTGATTGGAAGAACAAGATGGTGACTCATTTGCAGTGCATTGCTTTTGAAGTTTTTAATGTAACTATCAAAGCAACCAAGATTCCTACCCTAGAAGATCTTGGAAAGGATGATGCTACTAAAACACAAAAGGAATTGTTTCATCACAATGCTATAGCAAAAGAAGCCCTTATTAGTGCCCTATCTGATAGTGAATTTTTAGAGTTAAAGAAAGCTGACACTGCCCATGAAATATGGAAGCACCTAGAAGACATGTTTGAAGGTGACAAGAAAGCAAAGGATGCATACAGAAAAACATGGAAGAAAAGATACAATGCATTAGAGATGCTACCTAAAGAAAATATCAGAGCTTACAATCAAAGGATCAATGAAGCTATTGCTGGAATCAAGAACAATGGTAGAGAAATCTCGGAGGAAGACATCATGGACAAGTTGATGACTACCCTTACTCCAGAATATGAAAACAAGATCAACATTCTTGATGAGACCATGCAGCTTACATCTAATTTCAAGAGAGAGAGACCTTGATCAGTAAGATCTCAGCTTTTGAGATTTCAAGATTGAAGACAGAACCAGAAAGTGAGACAACCTTCAAAGCAACAGTTCATGGTAAGAAATTTGCAAACACTTCTAGTAATTTTGATGATGATAATGAAGAGAAAACTTTAGCTGATTTTATTGCTATGATTTCCAAAAGAGAAAAGAAAGGGAAAGGAAAATATGAAGGTCAATTACCATTTAAGTGTTTTTCATGTAATAAGATAGGTCACTTTGCATCTAAGTGTCCCACTAGAGCTAGAAAGTTCAAAAAGGATTACAAACCTAAGTACACTAAGGAATGTTACTATGATGGAGGTGGAGTTTTTGATGATGAATCGGGAGAAGAAGAAATAGGATTCGTTGCTATGGTAGACAAAATGCTTGATAAAAAAAATCACAAAGATGAGAAAGAGGAACAAGAGCTAGCATTAATCTCCCAAGCAAACATTAGGACAGACTGGATTATAGACAGTGGTTGCTCACATCACATGACAGGTGATAAAGGTAGATTTGTTCATCTAGACAAATACAATGGTGGTATGGTTAGATTCGGAGACAACACTCCTAAACCTATAGTTGGTAAAGGAGCCATTACTTTGGATGGAAAGAATAGTACTGATGATGTTCTCTATGTTGATGGTTTAAAACATAACCTTCTCAGTTTTGGACAATTACTTGGAAAAGGCTATCAGTTGGAGTTCAAAGATTACAAATGCATCATTAACAACAAAGATGGTGTTGTGATTGCATCAAGTTCAAAGACAAGAGGTAATGTTTTTCAACTCAATTCAGAGGCAAGTTGTTTTGTTACTAAGGTTGATGATAGTTGGTTGTGGCATAAAAGACTATGTCATATAAATTTTGATAACATGGTAAAGATAAGAAATGTTAAGGTAGAAAGAGATCTACCTAGCATAGCAAAGCCAGTTGATACTATATGCAGGGAATGTGTGATGGGAAATCATGTGAGAAATTCATTCAAGAGAAAGAACAAGTCAGCAGAGAATAAGTTGGATCTGATTCATACAGACCTATGTGGTCCAACTCAAACAAGATCATATTATGGTGAAAGGTATTTCATTTTATTTGTTGATGATTATACTAGGATGATGTGGGTTGCATTCTTGAAAGATAAGTCAAAAGCATTTGAGAAATTCAAAATATTCAAAGCTAAGGTTGAGAATGAATCTGAACTTAAAATAAAATGTTTGAGATCAGATAGAGGAGGAGAATTCACCTTTGATAGATTCTATGAGTACTATGAATAACATGGCATAAAAAGATAGTTAAGTGCACCTAGAACCCCTCAACAAAATGGGATTGCAGAGAGAAGAAATAGGATCATTCTTGATACAGCGTGCACCATCATGATTGAAGGAAAAGTGGCACACACCTATTGGAGAGATGCAGTCAATACAACAGTCTATACCATCAATAGAATTCAACTAAGACCAGGCGCTGACAAAACACCATATGAGATTTGGTTTGGTAATGTTCCCATAGTGAAATACTTCAGAATATTTGGAAGCAAGTGCTACATCAAGAGGGATGAAGTAGTAGGCAATTTTGATGCAAGAAGCGATGAAGGTATTTTCCTTGGTTACTCTACTAAAATTAAAGCTTATAGACATTTCAATTTAAGATTGAAAAAGATCATTGAAAGTGCTCATGTTAAGATTGATGAGAAATTCATGGTTCAAGAAAGATATCATGATTACTCACCCATGATTGAAGATGAACCTAGACCCTCCACTAGTGAGACAGTCATTGAAGAAATGTTTGACAGCATTGATGTGTTGTTTAATGACCCTGAGACAAGTGAAGAAGAAACTCCTAAGGTTGATGAGTCAGAATCAACTAAGGTTCCAAAGTCTACATTTAGAAACCATTCCAAGAAAGATATCATTGGAGATCAGAGCAAAAAAGTCCTAACAAGATCACAAGCAAAGAAATTAGCTAATGATGATGTAGTATGTTTACTATCTCATATTGAGCCCTTAAGTGTTGAAGATGCTTGTAATGATTCAGATTGGCATAATGCTATGAAAGAAGAAATTGATCAGATTATCAAAAATGACACTTGGGAACTGGTCCCAAGACCTAGTGATAAAAATGTGATTTGAAAAAAGTGGATATTTATAAACAAGACGAATGAAGATGGCACAGTAGTAAGAAACAAAGAAAGGTTAGTATGTAAAGGATATGCACAAAGAGAAGGTATTGATTATTCAGACACATTTGCACCTATGAGTAGATTAGAAGCTATTAAGTTGTTTCTAGCTTATGCTACAGTTAAAAACTTCAAAGTGTATTAGATGGATGTAAAGTCAGCATTCCTAAATGGAGATTTGAAAGAAGAAGTATACATTGAGCAGCCAAAAGGATTCACCTTGTCAGATAAACTTGATATGGTATGCAGATTGAAGAAGGCCCTCTATGGACTTAAGCAAGCCCCTAGAGCATGGTATGAAAGACTAGATGGATACTTAACAAAGAGTGGATTCAAGAAAGGAGCAGCAGATTGTAATCTATTCATTAGAGAGACATCTGAAGGTTTACTACTTGTAGCTATATTTGTAGATGACATTATATTTGGAGGTGATGACAAACTTAGTGTTGAATTTTCTAAGGAGATGCAAAATGAATTTGAGATGAGTATGATTGGCCCTATCAAGTAGTTTTTGGGATTGAGTGTGTAGTAGATAGAGAAAGGTATCTTCATTAATCAGTCTAAGTATGTGAAAGAAATATTAGAGAGATGAAAGATGGATGATTGCAAGCTAGTAGGTGATTACTGGATGCAAGCTTACAAAGGAAGATGACTCACCAACAATTGATATAACTTTGTATAAATCTACGATTGGCAAACTTATTTATCTTACTCAAACCAGACCTAATATTTCCAATGTAGTTGGAATAGTTGGAAGATTTGTAGCAGAGCGTAAATAAAGTCACCTCATGGCAGTAAAAGAATATTCAGATATTTGCAAGGCACTATAGACTATGGACTATGGTATCCCAATTTGGATAATGTTGAGCTTTATGTGTACATAGATTTAGATTGGGCAGGATGTGTTGATGATAGAAAAAGTACATTAGGTGGAGTAGTGTTTCTTGGTGATAGACTTGTCACTTGGACAAGCAAGAAAAAAAAATGCATTTCTCAGTCAACAACAGAAGCAGAATATGTTGCAGCAGCCTTGAATTGTTCTAAAATTGTTTGGATCAAGCAAATGATTAAGGATTTTGGAACTCAGATTGATTATCCTATTTTTATTCACTGTGATAACACTAGCACTATCAATATGTCAAAGAACCCTGTGACGCATGCAAAGACAAAGCACATTGAGATCATGTATCACTTCTTAAGAGAGAAAGTTGTAGAGAAAGAAGTCAAGTTGGACTATGTGAGTACTAAAGATCAGTTGGCAGACATTTTCACAAAGCTCCTACCAAAGGATACTTTTGAGTATCTCAGGGAGAAGTTGGGAGTAATTCCCTTCCCTGATTCTGCTTAGAAGAAAGAAGGAAAGGCATCGGTCCTTAGGGACTAATGGAAGGTTGACTACTCTACTTCAGGAGTAGTACCAATGCTTAAAATGAATGGTTCCCTTTTCCATTGATGTCAAAGGGGGAGTAGTATAGAGTCATGAAAAACAAAAAGAAAGAGAAAGATTGATATACTAAGGGGGAGCAATATTCAGTTATGACAGCAGTTCAATTGAGGAATTGGAGAATGTTATAAAATACTACAGGAAATGGAGGATTCATCTTTGGGGCAATTTTGAAGAGGAAATGGAGAATGTTATAAAAGAAATGTTCATTTAGGTTGGTGGTGATTTTTCATTCCACATGTTGCCATCAATGCCAAAGGAGGAGATTGTTGGAGATTTTCCAACAAGCTAGTACTAATTGTATGTTTGTCATTGATGACAACATATGGAAAGTAGCATGAGTAGAAGTCTTATGTAGTAAGCTCTCAGTATGTGTTGCATGGACATGATATTAGCATGATATCATGGGCACATAGGTTAACTATTAGTACAGACAGTTATATAGCAGCTTGTGTCAGCAATGTTCCTAACAGAGTTATAGGCAGTGTTCTATGCATAGTTGTCTGTACAGTTATCATGGAGCTGTGCGCCCTTGGATATATGATGAAGACATATTAGTGATTTTTTAGTTATGGACACATAGTCTAATGATGAATGCAAGTGAAGTTGTGCAGTCTCTATTCGCCAATAGTAGATTCCTGTGTTTGTTCAGAAGAGCCAACAGAGATTTTATTAGTTCCAGAGTTGCATCTATCTTTAGGGTATGCGACCTTGGAGTTAAGCTTGGAGAATAGTTATTGATGTTTGGTTAAGAGCACATGAGTTAATTCAGCCTAAGGAGAAAGATCTAGTTGTTTTGGTAGAGACGACAGTGTGTAGCATGCATCTACAATTATCTTAATTAGATAGGTCCCAGAATGTGTTGTGTGCATAGTAGAGCTGACAAAATGTTTGTATAAGTTTTTTATGGTTTCTCTAATATGATTTCATGGTGGTTCTAACAAGATGACTTGATTATATCATTTAGAGGAAAGATATTAATATGCAATCATTTGTAATTGTTGAAATGTGGTTCATGGTTGATTAAGAAGAGCAAAGTAGAGTGTGTGTAGTGTGGAACCATCAGAAGAAGGTTTATGTGACCAAGTAGAGTACTTGTTCTATACATTGGAATTGATCCAGACAAGCAAGTCTAAGCACAATTCACCAAGATCTAGATATAGTGTGTATTTGTTATTCAAAAGGTTGTAGCCTTCACCCCTTAGAGAAATGAGCTCTTGGATAGTGTGTCCTCTCCCCTAATAGGGACAATTGTAAAAGACTCCTAACAGGGTCTGACCCTTGACCAAGTCTACTGTACTTAATATATTTTAAAGCTACTCCTAACAAGGTAAAGGATCTTCTAGCAAGGATCATAATACACTAGTATAGAGTATTAGTGGGTGTCAATTTCAACTGGGGTTTTTACCTATTTGGGTTTCCCCGTAACCAAAATATTGGTGTTGTGTTCATATGTTCTTTCATTGTGTTTATGCTTTATGTTTAAGTATACTTAATTGGATAAAGAATTGAATCTTGTAGATAACTGATTCACACCCCCCCCCCCCTCTCAGTTATCTCTTGGGACTATTCCTAACATAGACTTCAATTTCTCAGTTGATATATTTACTTTATGTGATGTCATTATGTGTTGGATCTCATTTTTCAGGTGTTTTGCTATGATATGTAGATCTATATTATTCTATCTCCTATATGCTTTGTTTTATGGTTTTCAGAATGCAGTTTTATGATATGGATGCACATGTTTATGCTTAAATGGTTGTCTTATGTATGACATAGAAATAGGTGAATGGATGGAATATGAATTTATGATATGATTTATGATATTTGATTCTTTATGGATGCAAATGATATACAAATGTGTTAGATGATGATGTAATGATTTAATGAATAATGTGATGTAATGACGCATATGGATATATTTATTTTTGATAATATAGATATATGTAATGGATATAGAAGCTCACTTCCATACAAAATATTTGGACTACAATCCAAAATGGTGAACTATGAAGTAAAACACATATATATCAACCTAACATGTACAATCGGGTTATTTGAAAATATTTAACATCAATATATCATCTATGATCTTTGCATAATATCTTCTTACCATTGCTTTTCCAAATCATCACAAAAATACGGGCTTATATATCCAATAGAAAAACAAAATTAGTTAACTTGTCAGCTCTAAGAACATAAATGAAATGTATAGAACCTCGATCAAAACTATAACCAAATCTTCATGCTAACCTTGACCAATGCATAGATAACATCTATTATGTTGGCTCAACCAAAAAGAAATAGTGAACTATTCAGATCATTGTTCTCTTAGGATCATTGATTGATCCAATAAGTAACTGTCACTGCTCCTCATACTTCACTATCAACCTGATACTTAGACCATCATAATTTGATCAGATTATAACATGAACAAGTGCAATCATGGATATAGGTAGGATATGTCCTACAAAATATTCTCCTAATGGCGCACTTCAAAAATTTCTCACATTTTTCCATTTTGATCCTTTTACCAATCCCTATATATTTTTCATGTTCTTCCATACTTAGCTGATTTTCCATTCGGACCTTCAATAAAACCAAAAATTGCCAATTGGCCAAGAGAATAATGTATAGTTTCCATCAATGAAAAGCATACAAATCGTCTAATGCATTGTCTCATGCCAACACTTCTAAGGTTTCTTTCCACCTCACTAACTTTGTTTCTTAAGCTACATACCTCATTCTACAAGCCAACCAACTCTGTGGCTAAGGCTATGATAATCTAAATTTTTTCAACCGTAATTGGTGGCATTTTGTGTCATTTTCAGTAGGTCCTTGCTTCACTTTGGTAGATATTTGGGTTGATTTATTTGAAGTATCTTTTCTCGAGTTACTCCTACCTTCTTTTTTACGCTCTTCCTCTTCAATGTTAATGTTTTCCTCACTCTCCTTGCCTGCGACATGATTACCCTTCTCTATGTCCTTAAAATCATAGTCCACCAAAATCTTCCTCTCCTTGTTTGTAGACCTAATATCCATATGATTAGACCTTCTGGGAGTACTATGCTCCTCGGCCATTTCTTCTTCATCCTCAATATTAACCTCCTACTCCATAAATCTGACCTTTTTGTAGGAGAGGAGGGATTTTTTTTATATATGTTACATAAGAAATTGTTGTATATCATTTATTTTTATTTGACACCTAGTGGAACTAAGGAGACTTCTAAACATGAGGAGGAGCTAAATTTATCTTATAATGTGGTAGTTGAGGATGCTCATATCTCTATTAATAATCTAGAGAATTTTTGTTTCCCTTAAAGTCATTGGATACATTAAATGCTAAATATATCTAATACTAATTTATGGAGAGATACCCATAATATTATTACTAGTAAAGTAGTTGATTGACTCTAACATTATGTTTAATATCATAACGGTTTCCAAATCATGGTGGCCAATGCAAATATCATGTCTTGTGGGGGCATGTTCTATAAACTCAAACTATGGAGAAATGTTAATTGACCTTTACTATGTATAATCGTTTGGGAGGTAAAGAGGTAGTTCTAGGTGCACAAATGATTACAAGTATAATGTAATGCCCACCCTAGTATCTACATATTTTGGATTGATAGGACCACTTCTTTGATATTTGGATTATATGTTTGGACTATTTTATTTTATGATGAGAAATTTGAGCGTATCTATATATTTTGTTAATATAATTTATTAAATGATTTGCCATAAAATGATGAATATGTAGGGATGAACTCTATGTGAAATGATTTACACTTGATTTATATGTTTATGTTTATGATGCATCTAACCCTACTAATCCCATTATGTTTTGATGATAACACTATTTTATGAGAGTGTAGGGTGAGGAGAGGCAATCATAGTTACTCCTATGAGATATCCACATGATGTCACACTCTCCCTCCTTGTTTGTCACTAACTATGTGTGTGTGTGTGTGTGTGTGTGTGTGTGTGTGTGTGTGTGTGTGTGTGTGTGTGTGTGTGTGTGTATGTCAATTGGTGATGTAGGATGCAGGTACTAGGCATCAACTCCACCTGGGTAAATAGGTCTAAGTGTGTCATAGTTATACTTCTTTTCTTTCCATTCTTTTAGTCTTTATTTCATAGATGTATTTTGACTATTGAGACACCTATGTATTTGAGGATCTACTGAATCCTATGCTTTATATTTGATACCTAATTATGTAATCAGGGTACACTCGAGATACTTTATGTTTTGACTATGTTCAGTTTATGATGATGTACTATGGTGTTAAATACTATTGTGATGGAAAATTGGATTAGGAAATCAATGGTATGTTAGTTAATTCAATCATAGACATAGTTTTATACCATGCAGTATAGATTATGTATTATGTTATATATCATGTTGTTTTGGACCTACTAATGTGTGCAATGAGTGTGCAAAAATAGTTGACCGTGGATCTAAATTCGGGGATGCAGTATTAGAACCTATTTTATATACCATGCATTCCAAGGTCCTCTTTGTATAAAGAAATGTGGACCTCATTATATAGTCTTTATTTCATGAATACGGTTTGCATGGGTGTATTTAATTTACTTAACGTGTATGTGAATTAGTCATGTCATTTGTTTTAATTAAATGTGCCAAATTTGGCAATTGTTGCATAAGTGTTGGCATGGTTGGTAAATTTTATTTTGGTTTATTCAAGGGTTAACTAGGGATTAACCATAGTATAGTACCAAGTTACCATAGGTTGGGAAGTTTCTAGATAGTCAACCTTGACTTGATATCCATGGGTAAAAATTAGGTGAGGTTTATGAGGGTCTTTTGGGCTCAAATGGGGTAACTAGGGTCAATTTTAGCTACCCAAGTTGGTACCCCAAGGGTTAGGGGTCATTTTCATCCCATTAAGAACCTTTAATCTCATTTATGACACCTCTAAAGCCTTTATTTTTAGGTCTTACGAATTTGAAGAGTTGTGAGGTTTTGGTTAACCTCTCACTTCTTCCGAAATTTGCATTCAACTCCATTGATGGAGAAGGAAGGCAAGTGGGAAGAATGGAATGAAATTTTATTTACCTCTTGTGATTGGTTCCTAGATTTTAGGAGTTTAGCCTATATAGGGAAAATTTTAAGAAAGGCTTGAGTGTTCACCCACTCTCTAGTTTTAGAGACCATTTCTGATTGGAAGGAGCTTAGGAAGGCTTGCTTGGAAGGAGATCTCAACTTTTAGAATTTCAACCTTGGCTTGGATTAAGGTTGGCCTCTTGTAAACTTATTGGTTTTCTTGTATGTATGTGAGCTTGGAGCTCCATTAATGGAGTCCATGGCTTTTTTATGGTTTTGACTTAAAATTCTTATTTTTGCAAATTGTTGTTTTTTATTTCTAAAATCATTTTGGAATGGGATTATTCAAGGTAGACTCACCCTAGGGAGGGTAGAGTAACATTGAAGGGGGTAATAGGAAGAGACCTAGGATTGTGTAGAGTCTCCCATGTGTGGAGGGATAAACATGGGGTTTCACCATACCCATGATACCAAGTATGGCCTACGAACACCTAAGCGGCATAAGGAGATTTAGACCACATATTTTAAAGATGGTATTTCCAAGTCCATGTGTGGCTTGTGAAAATTATATATTATAATGTGGCTTCTCCTCCTGATAGTCCACCTCTACCCTTATTTCAGGAAGGTCTCTTGGAGACCTTCCTCTTGTAAAACCCTATTGGGAAATATCTCTTAAGTGTTTTTATGTGATGAATGTTTCCTTCATGTTTGTCTTTACTATTTGTATCTCATTCCTTACTTGATCCCCCTAGCTCGGGGGTGGCCTTGTAAAGGCCAAGGTTGGGAGGTGAGCCTTTGTGGTCAACCTCGCTCTATCAGGTACCCAATTGGATGTGGGACCTGACAGACTTGTGGATCTAGAAAATTTCAATTTGTAAAACTTGTTGTAATTTTACGTTTCAAGTGTATGTTGAAATTGGAATCAAGGATTCCTTTGTAATTTAAACTTTGATTTTAATAATACATTTGAAAAATTATTTATGGAAAATTAAGGATTGTGGAAAAATGGATTATTATGGCAATTGAAAATTTGAAGTTTCGATTACTTCTTGATGTAGGAGTTATTCAAAATTTTAGAAATAAATAAATGAGAAATTTTATGATATTTTGTGAAATAGAATTAATGGATTATTTTGGCATAAGTTTCTGATTACATATCTTTATGGATTCAAAAGGTTTATTATATTTCGTTAGTAATGTGTAAGTTAGTAAACTATTAAATTTATGTTAGTATGTATTGATTTGTTAATGCAAGTTTAAATAAATTTAATAAAATGATATAATTGAGAAATTTTATTTCAAAATTTATATTGTACTTAGAAAGTTTTCTGGAAATTTTTATCAAAAATATAAAAATCCCTGAATTTAATTTTTACTTCCTACAAGTTGTGAAGCCATCAATTTAGAATGCATGGGTGTGTTTAAAATTTTTAAAACATACCCCTATATAGTCGTTGTTTTGATTTTCAGAAATTTAAATACACCATCAATTAATTTTGTAATGCCCTTATATATATATATATATATATATATATATATATATATATATATATATATATATATATATATATATATATATATATATATATATATATATATATATATATATATATATATATATATATATATATATATATATATATATATATATATATATATATATATATATATATATATATATATATATACAAAGGATTGCTTAAAAAAGCGCAAAGTGCTTAATGCATTTAAAAAAAATTTATTGAACGGAATGGGGGTGGGTTGAAGCCCTAACCCCCACCCATGATTCTCATTGTACCCCCTTCTCGTTCCCTTGCTGCAACTGCAGCAGTGGCTGGTGGTAGAGGCCGGCGCAACACTAGCTCCACACGCCATCACTAGACATGCAGTGGTGGGCAGGAGTGGCGCTCATGTCGTGGTCTCCCCACTGCCACCCTCCACCACTGATGTCTTTCGCCACCTCCTAGCCCGTGCATGTAGCACATAGGGTTAGAGAGGGGAAATTTAAACAAAGTTTTAAACTTGTTTATTTTTTTAAAAAAATTATTATTTGTTTAAGTTGTTTTTTTGTATTATTTTTTAGTTTTTTTTTATATTAATAAATCTAGTTATGTATTATTAGATTTGTTTAAAGTTTACTTTATGTACCATTAAATAGGTTTGTTTAAGTTATAATACAGTTGATCTTTTAGATAAGATAATGTTGATTAATATAGGTTACATATTTAGGTTTAGTTTGGTTATTTAAATAAATTTAATGTATGATTTATTTAAATAGATTTGTATAAATCAAGATAGATTAGTTTATTTTTCATTAAGGTATAAATAATATGTTTAATTTTAAATAAATTAAATTGTATATTATTTAAACAGATTTTTTTGAGTTGGTAATTTAGTTAAGTAATATTGTTTAAATGAAATATAGATGAGTTCATTTTATAAATAGATGGCTTTCATCTATCAAATTAGTTTGTTTATTAAATCAGTTTATTCCTTGAACGGTATATTTAATTACATAAATAATTCCTTTCTTGTATATAAATTGAGGTGTCATTATAATTATAACATGAAGTAAATTAGAAAAGAATATTAATTTATTTTGATAAGGAGATTTTATTAAGAGCCTTAACTAGGGATATTAATTTTAATTAAGTTTTTAGGATTGAACTTAAATATCCCAGTTCATTTTTAGACATGTATTAAGTCATTAATTTTATTATCATTCTTGTGTTAGTTAACCTTTATAGACTTGTTGACCAATTTTCATGCATAGTTGACTTTTGGTCAACCTTTAGCCAAACCTTGGGAAAGTGCATCAATTTGAGTGTATGAACTTACCCTGTCATGTTTTAAACTTAGTAGTTTATTTTTTGTCATATTTGGGTACAATTGACTTTTGGTCAACCCTCGGTTAAACCTAGGTCAAACACCTCAATTTGTATGCCCAAATATTTCTAGATAAGTTCGGTTTCCTTTTAGCTTGGTTGCACATATTTTGGTGCATGGTTGACTTTTGGTCAACTTTAGTTGACTTTAAGTCAACTATCTTGATTTTCATGTCGGTCGAAGCTTACAGATTAGGAAACCTTGTAGGATAGTTTGGAAGTTGTTCGGTGAAGTTTGACTTTTGGTCAAACTTCACCAAACTTGGTCAACCATCTCTAGTTTAACCCTTGTAGAGTTTCAATACCACTTAGACCTTTCAGGTATACATTTCCTTCTACACCATTTTGTGTGCACATTAGATCGTGTGCCAATTAGTTATATTGTTCTTCTTAGTTGTGTTTATGTGTATGTTTGTAGTTGGTTAGTACATTTTAGAAAAAAAATTGTAGTTGTGGTTTGCTCACTTTTTGGGCATGATATTTTGGTATCAGAGCATAGTTTAGTAAACCTTGGGAACATAACCCACTTTGTAGATGCTAAACTTTTGTGTTGTTATGTGTAGGATGCCTTCACTCACCTAAATAGCTCATGGACATGAATGTGGATGTAGGTGTATCTCTTTAATTTGGGAATAGGTACAGCTAGAGGTAGAGGTTCGAGAAGAGGACCAGGGTCCACCTCCCAAACCACTTGTCAATGCAAATGCAAAGTTACTTTAGGCCTTTCAGAACCTTGCAGGACTTATCCTTGACTGTATGCCACCAATCATACCACAAAATGTACAAAAGGGTATGGAAGGACATGTGTCATCATCTAGGGAGCAAAGTAGGAGTCTCCCTCCTAGATTCATAGAGGTTCTGGCCAATCCAAAAGTTGGGTCTAGCAGGGAACCAAAATCTCCACCCAGAGATGAGGTTCACAGATATGAGACACCACCTCCTGATACAGGTGATCAGATTAGATAGTTGATGTGGCTTCAATTGCCACTATTTTTGGGTTCTATTGATGGGACAGAGGTCGAGTCTTTTCTTTTGGGCCTTGAGAGTTGTTTTGGGTTGTGTCCTTACAAGAGAAACCTTAAAGAACACTTTTCCATTCATCTTCATAAAGGAAGAGCTTCCACATGGTGGAAACACAAGGAGTTTAAGGGTCATCTGGTTATAGACACCTTGACATGGGAGACTTTTCTCCATATCATTAGGGTCAGGTACCTCTCTGAGCAGTTTAGACAGTGTTGCATAGATGGATTCCATGATCTACAGCAGAGGGGACTCTTAATGGTCCAGTATGAGGGAAAGCTCATTGATCTCCTTCCTTATGTCAAGTACATGAGGGAGAAGTTACAGGTGAATTGGTTCATCAAGGGATTGAACCCATCTATTTCTAGCATGGTACGTATGGTACCACTAGGAGACTTGTGATTCATTTACGATAGGGCCTTAGTTGTAGAGGAGATTGTTAAGGGATCTCAGTACCATAATTATGCACCTTAGAATTTTGGTTATTAGAAACTCCCTTGGAAAGGGAATCAAAGGAATAATTTAGGGAATTTCAAAGCCCCACAGCCTTAGCAGCAGCAGCCTCAACAGTCTCAATAGAGACAGGCATCAAAACCACCTCAGGGATAGTGGGGCTTAAATCACAAGCAGTGGAATTATCAGGGTCCTAAGAAGGGAAATAAATCTCAATCCCCTTATACACCTCCAACATAGACATAATATCCCTATAAGGGGGGATATAGTGGGTCTACACAGGTAGGAGGTTCTCAAAAATCCATACCTTAGGGCATACAAGTTCAGAATTGAGGACCATGCTATACTTGTGGTGCCATGGAGCATATAGCTAGGGAATATCCTTAGGGAGGTAGTAAGTGGGAAGCAATGTCTAAACATATAGTTGGGGACATGGGCAAGTCCCATAGAGTATTTGTAGTAGTTGAAAATTTCCAAGCAAAGCATTAGGCCACATTCATTGAGGCTTCAGGTACGATCGAAGGTAGTGCAGTTTCTATCCTATTTGATACTGGAGCTACTAACTCCTTTATTTCTCCATTGGTTGTGGAGCATTGCGGGCTAGTGGCAACTAGGCAGGATATTAGATGGGAAGTTGAGTTAGCTTAGCAGCTAGAGTATCGATTACCTCGATGGTTAGGGAGTTCTCGATTTAGATTGGTGGTTTGACCACCTTAGCAGACCTCAGATTAATGCCTCTTGGATCTTACCAACTAGTTCTTGGCATAGATTGGCTAAATGCTCACAAGGCCAAGCTAGATTATCATAAGAATTTGATCAAATGCTTGGATGATTATGGAAACACTACTATGATATCCAGAATCCAGAGGCCTGTATCCCTCTGTATGATCTCTGCTATGAAGCTTAAGCGAAGCATCTAGAAGGGATGTCATATGTTTTCTATCACCATCGGTGATAGTGAAGATGAGGTAGAACATGAAGCCTCACTGGATGACCATTCCATTCTACATGAATATGCAGATGTATTTCCTCTAGAGCTACCTAGTATGCCTCCTTGAAGGGTGGTAGACTTTCACACAGATCTCGTAATAGGAGCAGAACTAATTTCCATAGTACCTTATAGGATGACCAATAATAAGCTTAATGAGCTCAAGTTGTAGCTTAAGGAACTATTAGAGAAAGGACACATCAGTCCTAGTGTTTCTCCTTGGGGTGCACCTATGATCTTCATGAACAAGAAGGATGAATCTCTTAGGTTGTGTATGGATTATTGATAGTTGAACAAGGTAACCATCAAGAATCAGTATCCACTTCCTAGGATTAATGACCTTTTTTATCAGCTTCAAGGTGTCAGGGTGTTCTCCAAGAATGACCTTAAATTGGGGTATCACCAATTGAGAATAGTGGATAGTGATATCCACAAGACTACATTCTACACCAGATATGGCCACTATGAGTTCATTGTGGTTCCATTCGGTCTTACGAATGCTTTAGTTTTATTCATGAGTCTTATGAATGGAGTATTTCATACTTTCCTTGACAAGTTTGTGGTGGTATTCCTTAATGATATCTTGATCTATTCAAAGGATGAGAGAGAACATGAAGAGCACTTGAGACAAGTTTTGTAGTGCCTTAGAGATAATCAACTTTATGGAATCTTGGCGAAATGTGCATTCTTCATATTAGAGGTCAAGTATTTGGGTCATGTGATATCTGATGATGGGATCTCAGTATATCCATAAAAGATTAATGCTATTATGAATTGGCCAACACCTACCACAGTGACTCAAGTGAGGATTTTCATGAGTCTAGCCAATTATTATAGATAGTTTGTTGAAGGGTTTTCTTGATTGGCACACCCTATTACTTCTCCTCAACAAAAGGGAAAGAAGTTTGAGTGGACTGAGAAGTGTGATAGAGATTTCTTGGAGCTCAAGAGAGTACTAGCCAGTGCACCCATTCTTGTTGTACCAGAGCCTTTAGCAAAGTTTTCAGTTTTCACAGATGCTTCCTTAGATGGTTTAGGGGAAATTTTTATGCAGGATGGACGAGATATATCCTATTGAGTCCAGGAAACTAAAGACTCGTGAGCTCAACTATCTCACCCATGATCTCAAACTCACAGTAGTGGTGCATGCTTTAGTGAGATGGTGACACTTCCTCTTAGGACATCAATTTGAACTTCATTCAAACCATCATATTCTATAGTACATCTTCACATAGTTGAACCTTAATGCTAGGAAATGAAGATGGATGGAGTTCTTGTGTGAATATGATTTTTATGTTCACTAATCAAGGGGAAATAAAATGTTTTTGTAGATGCTTTGAGTAGGAGATGACATGAGCTTTCTTCTATGTCTATAGGCACATATTTGAGAGATCACATTCTCCATCACTTGCATGATGATGAGTTATAAGTAGAAGTGAGTGAGTTGATTCTATCTCAGAGAGCCCTTGAGGGGAAGTATGTAAATTATACCATGGAGCTAGATGGACTCTTATGTCATAAAGGATGCATCTACATACCTTCTTTCAAAGGATTGCAAGATTTTTTCATGCTAGAGGCCCATAGAGTCCCTTATGTTGCACATCCTAGAGTGAAGAAGATGCATGCTGATTTGAAATAGTTATATCATTGGCTAGGCATGAGGAAATAGATTACTGAGTTGGTGGCTAGGTGCCTAGAATGCCAAAGTATTAAGGTGGAACACCAACATCGAGGTGGACTACTTCAACCCCATGAGATACTAGTGTGGAAGTGGGACACCATTTCTATGGACTTCATTATTGGTCTTCTCCACCACTAGAGTGTCAGGGTAGGAACTTGAGAAACTTCCCTCCCACCTATCTATTGGCAAGTTGACTATATTGTAGTATATGATTTAATATAGTGTTGGCATTATGGCAACAAAGTCATATAGTGTTTTGGAGTCTGCGCACATGATGAGAAGATCAAAAATTGGCTAAGTGTAGAAGACTAAACAATTAGGAGAGCGCGAGTAGTTCAGAGCATCATCACACATGTGTATGACCGTGTTGTAGTATGTGCCCTACAAGATAAGATGGTAAGAGTGTATTCATGCTTATTCTATGAGTGCATGATCAGATATGGAAGTATGAAAAAGTTACAGATAGTTGAAGTTACACAGCTAGTGAATGTCAAAATAGAACAGAGAATGCAGCCGACTATTGGTAATTTGATTAGGGGTAAGTGCACAAATATGGGGGACCAAAAAGGGGGTATAAGTTGCCACTTTTTTCCTAAAATCAGAAAACTCTGAACTTCAACAAGAAATTGAAGATAGTTAGACTCAAAATTTTAAGATGTGACAAAAACAAGAGTTGTAATACTCTGAATCTAGTTCCTAAACTACTAACTTATTTTGAAAATGGTGTAGATTAAGGCCCTCAAAAAGGGGGAGCACAAAAAGTGGTCTTGTTTTTGGTCCAAAAACATAACATAGCATCTGGTGTGCTCCCCCTAAAATGTTAACTTTTTTTTTAATTTTTTTAATTGCTCCAGTGAGAAGTTAGCTAACACCACGTAGTTTATCCTAGATTTTTTTGGTAATTTTTTGATGAACGTATAATTTTTGATGAATTTACGAAGTGCACACATCCTAAAAACATGAAATTTATGTGTGCTCCCCCTAGAAATCATTTAAAACTAATCAAAAATTAAATTGACTTTTTTTTAAAGTGTGTAGAATGGAGTCTAGTTTCTAAAAATGTAACTTATTGTAAAATTCGATGAACGAGCCAAAATCTATGCCCAAAATACTGCATGTTAGTTTTTTTACAAAAAATAGACATACACACAAAAGAAATTAGAGTTGAAAAACTTAACATAATCAGAATTCAAAATAAGTTATATGCTTAGATAGCTAACAGAGAGATCTAAAATATCACGTTGTCTGATTTTTACATTCTTGAGCCACAAGTAAACCTGACGAGGAGCACACAAAAAAAGATGTCATTTTTTTGTGTCTGCTGAAAAACACATCTTAGGCCTATTTCAATCGTCCAAGCCTTTGGGTTGGATCTCCAAGGCAAATCCAAGCCTTGGGATTGGTAAATTCAAATACTTTACAAAGCGCGCATGCCCTGTAGGGCGTGCACCCTATGTAAAAAATCAAAAATTTACATAGGGCGTGTGCCAAATACGGCGTACGCCCTATAGGGTGTGCGCCCTATGTAAGATACAAATTTATATAGTGAGAGAGAGAGGGGGGATTAATTTATACAAAGAGAGGGGGGTAATTTATACAAATATAACATTTAAGTATAAGTTTGATAATTTTAATTTCTTATACTTTAAGTTATATTTGTATAAATTATAAAATATAATACTTTCAGGATGTTTGGGATAGGTTCCAGCTTCATAGGAGTTCACATGTAGATTCTAGATTTGAAAAATTACAGACTTAGCCAAATTTAAGGATTCAGCAAGGCTTCAGCAGGGTTACCTGCCACAATCCATCATGAATTTCTAAGGTCAAACTTAAGCTGGCAAAAGGATTCCCAAAGGGTTTTAACTCATTTTATCACAAATCACTTGGTTTTGACACCATCTCTACGATAGACTTAGCTTAGCTCTCTCTCTCTCTCACACACACACACACACATCACCCTCTCTCTCTCCCCCTTATCTAATCTCTCTCTTTCATTACCCCCTCTCTCTCTCTCACATCACCCTCTCTCTCCCCCTTATCCAATCTCTCTTTTTCATTACTCTCTCTCTCTCTCTCCCTCTCCCTTATCTCTCCTCCCTCTCTCTCTCTCTCTCTCTCTCTCTCTCTCTCTCTCTCTCTCTCTCTCTCTCTCCCTTATCTCTCTCTCTCTACAGAGTGAGAGAGTGAGAGATAAGGGAGAGAGAGAGAGAGAGAGAGGGAGAGATAGAGAGAGGTTTGAGATGAGAGAGAGAGAGGGTAATGAAAGAGAGAGAGTAGATAAGGGAGAGAGAGAGAGAGAGGGTAATTACTCTCTCTCTCTCTTTTATTAAGTACAGTAGACCTGGTCAAGGGTCAGACCCTATTAGGAGTCTTTTACAATATTCCATGTTAGGGGAGAGGACGCATTGTCCTAGAGCTCACTGCTCAAGTGGTGAAGGCTACAACCTTCTGAACTCAGATACACACTATATATGCTGGATGAATTGTCACTATGACACTTCTTGTTAGACCAGTTCCTTTGATGTACTGATGCTTTGACCTCTTGCAAAGCTCTAATACATCTTAATGTCTCTTCACATACTTCTTCTCTACTTATCACAACTCTCTTACAACATCCATGCCTATTACAATGGGCACATCTCATATTTATATGTACATACAAAACAAACAACTAGGTTGGCCCTTAGACCTATTACATACAATGCTTCCAAATGAATTGGCTCAAGCATGTTTACAAAAAAATATATATACATGTAGGGAACCTAATTACAATAGGCGCATATCCTTTACATCATTAGAATATAATCGCAACTCATAATGATAACAGTTGGCTACTTACTCTGTTCTTCACTGACACACACTGGCTGTGTAACTTCCACTATCTGTATCTTCCTCATACTTGCATATCTGATCATGTACGTGTATACTAAGCATGAATATAGTCTAACCAACTTAACTTCCAGGGTGCACACCATAACTCGGTCATACACACGTGCATTGATGCTCTGAGCTTCAAGAACTCTGGATACTACTTAGTCTTCAACACTTAGCTGATTTTTGATCTTCTCATTAAGTGTGTTGACTCCAAACTTCTATATGACTTTGTTTCCATAATGAAAACACTATATTAAGTCATATAAATCAGTATAGCCAAATTGCCAACATTGGATTTAATGAAGCACAAAATCAGATTGACAACATGCAAGCAAGAATGAATGCACCAGAAAATACCATAGATGCTAAAGGAGACTGAAAGTCAGACTAAAAATAGCATTGAGCCATCTAAGGATGAGCGCAAGCTAGTAGACTAAATTTTTTATGCATGTAACAAGCATGGACATATAGCAAGGAATTGTAAAGAGGTAAGACCTTTCAATGGTTATTGTTATTCTTGTAATAAATTTGGTCATAGAACTATGAATTGTAAAACAAGTTAGAAGAACAAGATTCAGAATAATCAAAGAAATCAAAATCAACCAAATGCAAGAAGTTCCCAGAATGTTAAATGTCAGATATGTAACTATAATGGTCACTCAACTAGATAGTGTAGAATGGTAACCCATGTCAATGCACCAAGGAATATAAGGCCTCTAGTTATTTGTCAGTCTTGTAACAAGGCTGGACACATCTCTAAGTTTTGTAGATCAAGAACGCAAAGTTAGGAAAGCCCTAAAAAGTCAGAAGAATCAATATTTGATACCAAAGGAGAAGTCAAATTTATGAAAGCTTCGGAAGATGCAAACATGATTTGGTCAGAGGCAAAGAAGGATAAGGTTGATGAGCATGTATTGGATGCTTCCATAGTTGACACACCCTCTATATCTGGATGAATGGCCCTCAGGGTCATAGGGGGAGCTAATTTATCTCTAGACCCCTGTGCGGTCGGTATACTCACCCTTAGAGTATGCACCTTTTGATTTAACCTTTTGGAGAATAATAGAGGTTGTGTGCAAGAGCGCACTTCCAGATTGATAGAAGAATAAAAGTTAGAATTTTTCAATGAAAGACTAGTTTACACGACAAGCATTAATGGCAGAATTTCTACTTTAAATTACATAGAAGTTTTTAGATCACTCATTGCATTTGAGTTAGAGAAATTGAAGAACACAAAAGCCCTAGTAGTTGATTGAGAAGGATTACAAATTAGTTCACCAAAAAAGCATAGTGTTTGATCAGTTGTGGAAGCCCTAATCCATCGCGCTGATTCAGAAGTTCTTGGAAACTATTAGGAAAGCGATATATAAGTAAGTGATGGCTACTCCTATTGTATTCGATGTTGCGAAGAAGAAAAGATATGTGTTTAAAAGGAACTATTTCAAATATACATTGGATGATCTAGAAGGGTCATTCTCCCGCACTCCTATGTGTGTTATGCATGCTAAAGACATCTGTGCATACATACATTCTAAGGAGGAGCCAGTAGGTCTCGACAAAATTAGAGTGCACATTGAGACCATGATGAAACTGGACAAAACCTTCCTTTATGAGTTTGTACAATTAGAGAACCATCCCATAATCGAATATGCTATAGCATATGAGTTTTATGAGTCCGAATGGATAAAGATCTTGCTTAGAAGAATTCATGATGACCTATTCTAGATAGGTTAAGTTCCAGTAAGGATTACTAGAGACCTAATTCATGAGGTGATAGGTCTCTCTAAGAAATGTGTCATTCTTCTAGTAGGAAAGGATGTGAGAAAACTTGTTGAGAAAACATGCAAATCAAGAAGTGATAGGCCTGGAATGACAATATAGACTATAGAAGATAAAGACATCAAATTGATGTCTATGATATTGGGATACAGGTTTCAACACACCAGCAGGGTAAATAGTGTATCAACGGCCACTATTCTTCCAACAATAAGAATTGTCAGAGAAAATGGAGAGTTAAATCTTTGTGAGATCCTGTGTGCACAACTGATTGATAACATTAGAGTCATTAATCATGACAAGACCAAAATATTTACAATTGGGTCTTTGATCATATACATGTACTTCCACATTCTTGGAAAGGTGTCAGATTTGTATTTGGACAAGAGTTTTCCTACAATGCCATAAGATATCATTTAAGGAAACTACTATGAGTACACTAAAGGACTACATGACACAAGAATTGAAGAAATTTAGGGCCAAACTGCAGATGTGATACAAGATTCCAGAAAGCATTGTTGAAAAGTACAAAGATAGCATTTTCTTTATGGTGGAGACTGATACAATATATATGGAAGTAGTTGAACCAAGGACAAAGTGGATTCATCCACTTGGATATGAGGTTGAGGAACCAATCCTAGAAGCATATGCTCAAGTACTGTTGTTAGCACCTAAGGACCCTAATGAGCCAAGATGGGGGACTTATGAAGAGAAAACAAGAGAAGTTGATGTTGTTTTGAATAGTGCAGCAACCAAAAGAAAAGTAGCCAAGGTCACTTCTGAAATATTAAAAATTCATGGAGTAACTCAAGCAGACCTAGACAAAGCAAGACAATAAAAGATTTCTTTTGGGATTGAGAGTGCATCTACAATAGAGGTAGAGTCTAATGATCCAAAATTGAAGAAGGTAAAAGTAGAGAAGTCTAATGATCTGAAGGGTAAAACAGATGATACCCCTCCTGCACCCAAGGAAACTATTGACCTTACTGCTTCTCCTGAGTATAAGGCAATGTCTAAGAGGAAGAAAGAGGTTATCATAAGTCATTCATCCTCGCGAGCAACAAGAAGTAGAAAGAATACTCAAGCACCTCCAAAGGTAGGTTTCAAACCTAGTCTTGAAGTATTGAGTACAAGGATTATTGATGAAGGAAGAAAGGATCAAACAGGGAAATTTTACAATAAGTACAGTGAAATTGACAAGTTAGAGATTCATGGCATGATCATAAAACATGTGATCAAGTTCAAAAGGATAGTCTTGGAACTAAAAATAGTCATTCAAGATAATGTTTGGAACATCTTAGAGTCATTAAAGAAACAAGCCATTGAAGAAGATCTTAGGATAAGAGAGAAGATCCTAGATGATAGTCTACCTGTGTGTTCTATAGAAGAAAAATTATTATTTCTAGATTTGGTAAAGCCACATCTATGAACAAAGCTAAGAACACTTCACATAATGGACATTAATTTTAAGTTGACAGCAAAAGAGACAAAGAAATCCTTTGAGAAAGTTTTCATGAATAGGCACATGTACCCACCTACTGCGCCCACAACTCAAGTGCCCACAAAGGAATTCAAGGTGGTAGATCCCACTAATGTACCATTTACAGGTCCTCAAGATTCAGCGCCCACAGTTGAAACTCCTGCAAAGGTAGAAAATTTTGTGCCCATGACAGATAACACCATCATTATTGATAATGTTGAGATTGTAATGGTGGCCACAGATAAGGACTTGGACAAGTCTGAAGAAGCCTTTGTAAGCACACAAGAGGCTAAAACACTATGTGGTGGTAACTCACCTAAGATAGAAAAAGAAAAAGAGATAGAAAAAGAAGAAGGAAAAGAAACACAAAATGAAAAAGAGAAAGAGACCAAAAAAGGAGAAGAAGAGGTAAAAGGAAATGAACCAATAGATGAACCATCTATTGAAATGACAATCAAGTAAAGAAAGAAGTAGTGGATAGCACTCCTATCACTCCTTCTGTATCATTTTTTCAAAGATTGACACCAAACACCACTAGTTTGGATTCTTGGGGAGAAGAAAACCTAATCAAGATCAGGAAGAAAACCTGATCAAGATCAGTGTCTTGGGGAGAAGAAAACCTATTACCTTTAGACAAGAAAGTGTCTAAGGTCCATTCAGTAGATGATGTGAGCATAATTCTTTCAATTTTTAAGTCAAACTTTTCTAGCTTGGAAGAATCTGCATCCCTAGTTGCAGAAGAGAAGTATATGAGGAAGAGGCTCAGTGAATTGGTCAGTAAGTTTTCACTTGACCTAAGTTCACTCAAGGTTGGTTTAGCATCATTAAAAGAGTTTGTAGCAAAGGGTAGGAAGATCATTGCTGACAGTATGAACCAAGACAAGTTGACCATTAATCTATACAAGAAGATTCAAGGGGCAGAAGCTATGATTGATAGCATAAGGAAATAAGTAGAAGATCCATCCATTGATGTAAACATGTGTAACAATGTATATCAGGGATAGATAGATAAAATAGAAAGAGTAGAGAAGGAGATGTCCAAGATAAAGGCAAGACAAACATAGCTAAGGAATGCTCTTACGCCCTCCCTAGATGTGCTTAATCAGAATATCAAGGAGATCGATGCCACCATGATGACATATGATCAAGGTCCTAGATTAGATTCGGAGAAGATGGAGAAGCTGACTTATGCATTATGCACCCATCTCTAAACTTTCAATGCACTGATTACATTCTGGAAACAAGAGATCCAAAAATTACAGACAACATATCCAGATATCTTAACATTGTAAGTACTTGTGGATACAATTTTTTGAAAACCTTTGTCATTAATGTCAAAGGGGGAGCATGTATAGAATATGGAGTTATAGATATGTAAAGAAGATGTATAGTAATAAGACTAAGGGAGATATAAGTTAGAATTTTTTGTATAAGAAGACAGGTAGTAACTTTGCCATATTCCTTTATTGCCATCAATGACAAAGGGGGAGATTGTTGGCAAGTTGACTATACTATAGTATATGAATTAATATAGTGTTTTCATTATGGCAACAAAGTCATATAGTGTTTTGGAGTCAGCACACATGATGAGAAGATCAAAAATTGGCTAAGTGTAGAAGACTGGATAGTTAGTAGAGCACCAGTAGTTCAGAGCATCAGTGCATGTGTGTATGACCGAGTTATGGTATGCACTCTAGAAGATAAGATGGTAAGAGTGTATTCATGCTTATTCTATGAGTGCATGATTAGATATGCAAGTATCACGATGTTACAGACAATTGAAGTTACACAACCAGTGAATGCCAGAACATAACAAAGAATGCAACCGACTATTGGTAATTTGATTAGCGACTATAGTATTGTTTTGTAAAGGCTATGCACCTATTGTAATTAGGTAGTAGACATGTAATTAAGTTTGTTTGTAAACATGCTTGAGCCAATTCAATTGGAAGTGTTGTATGTAATCGGTTAAAGGGTCGACCTAGTTAATTGTTTTGTATGTGCATATAAATATTACACGCACCTTTGTAATTAAGTATGGAAGTTGATATATAGTTGAGAGAAGTAGAGTAGAACTATGCAAAGAGTTGATAAGATGTATCAGAGCTTTGTAAGAGGTCAAAGCATCAGCGCATCAAAGGAACTGATATGACAAGTAGTGTTACAACACCAGTTCATCCAGTAGATATAGTGTGTATCTGAGGTCAGAAGGTTGTAGCCTTCACCACTTGAGCAGTGAGCTCTAGGACAGTGTGTCCACACCCCTAATAGGGTTATTATAAAAGACTCCTAACAGGGTCTGACCCTTGACCAGGTCACTGTACTAAATGTAATGTAAAGAGAACTCCTAATAGGGTTAAGAATCTTCTCACAAGGATCATAAAACACTAGTATAGAATATTAGTGGGTGTCAATTCCCACCGGGGTTTTTACCTATTTGGGTTTCCCCATAGCCATATTGGTTTTATGTGTTCATGTTTCATGTTTATGTTAATTTCAGTACTTAAGTATTCAAGTTCAGTTTAAAGAGTAAAGTAAAAAGATTAATCATAGTGAACACTGATTCACCCCCCTCCCCCTCTCAATGTTCCCATTCCTAACACTATCTCCACCATAGAAGAGTAGGGGGGCCCTGCCAAAGGGAAAAGGGTACCTTCTGGCATACAGCCTTCCTATGCCATCTCGCCATCATAATGCCATCATGGCGATAGTTGACAAGTTGACCAAGGTGGCTCACTTTTCACCAGTGCATACTACCTTTATTGCACCTTTAGTAGAATAAGTTTTCTTGAGAGATATTGTCATACTGTATGGCATACCTCGTAAGATCATCTTAGATAGAGATTCTCTCTTCACTTCATGATTTTGGAGAGAATTGTAGGTAGCAATGGGTACTAGTCTCAACTTTAGTACAACCTATCATTTTGAGATAGATGGATAGACCGAAAGGGTCAATCAAATGTTAGAAGACATGCTTTTCATGTATGTTATGGACCATCAGACCTGGTGGGAGGAATACCTATATTTACTAGATTTTTCCTATAATAATGGACATCATACATCCTTGAGTATGCCTCCATACTAGGCTCTCTATGGTAGACCTTGCAAGACACCACTCAGTTGGGATAGGATCAAGGATAGAGTTTCCATTGCTCCTAAGCTAGTCAAAGATATAGAGCAGCAAGTGGCCTTGATTAGGCAGCATGTTAGAGAGGCTCAGGATAGGCAGAAGAAGTATGCTGATGCGAAGAGGATAGATCAAGCCTACTTAGTGGGAGATAGGGTCTTTTTGAGAGTGTGACCACATAAGAGTCCAATCCATTTTGGAAAGGGCTCTAAGCTAGCACCTCATTTTTTTGGACCTTTTGAGATCCTTGAGAGGATAGGACCAGTTGCTTACCATTTAGCTTTTCAACCTAGCCTGTCACACATACATGATGTGTTTCATGTTTTAGTTTTGAAAAAAGTATAGTTTATGATGAGACTCATGTGATAGATTGAGATGCCTTGCAGGTAGAGTCAAACAGGTAGCTAGCATTGGAGGCCATTCATATTTTGGCCTAATGGACCCTGGCACTTCGAGACGGGGCACTAGACCAAGTTCAGGTCTAGTGGGATTTTTATGACAAGGTCACAACTTTATGGGAGGATGCAACACAGATGAGATCACAATACCCTCACCTCTTTTATGAACTCTAGGATGAGGTTCATGCCTAGAGGGGGTGGATGTGAGACCTACCTGACAATCATAGTTATACTACTTTTCTTTCCATGCTTTTAGTGCTTATTTCATAGACATATTTTGACTATTGAGACACTTATGTATTTGAGGATCTATTGGATCCTATGCTTTATGTTTGGTACCTAATTATGTAATCAGGGTACACTCGATATACTTTATATTTTGAATATGTTCAGTTTATGATGATGTCATCTATGATGTACTATGGTGTTAGATACTATTATGATGGAAAATTGGTTTAGAAAACCTATGATATGTTAGTTAATTCAATCACAGACATATTTTTATACCATGCAGTATAGATGATGTATTGTGTTATATATTATGTTGTTTTGGACCTACTAATGTGTGAAATGAGTGTGCAGGAATAGTTGACGATGGATCTAAATTCGGGGACCTGTTATTGGAACCTATGTTATATACCATGCATTCCAAGGTCCTCTTTGTATAAATAAATATAGACCTTGTTGTATAGTCATTATTTCATGAATGTGGTTAGCAATGGGTGAATTTAATTTAGTTAATGTGTATGTGAATTAGCCATGTCATTTGTTTTAATTAAATGTGCCAAATTTGGAAATTATTGCATAAGTGTTGACATGGTTATTAAATTGCATTTTGGTTTACTCGAGGGTTAACTAGGGGTTAACCATAGTATAGTACCAAGTTACCATGGGTTTGGAAGTTTCTAGATAGTCAACCTTGACTTGAAATCTGTGGGTAAACTTTAGGTGAGGTTTAGGAGGGTCTTTTGGGCTCTCATGGGGTAACTAGGGTCAATTTTAGCTACCCAAGTTGGTACCCTAGGGTTTAGGGGTCATTTTCAGCTCATTAAGAGCCTTTAATCTCATTTATGACACCCCTAAAGTCTTCACTTCTAAGTTGTGCAAATTTGAAGAGTTGTGAGGTTTTGGTTAACCTCTCTCTTCTTCCCAAATTTGCATTCAAATCCATTTATGGAGAAGGAAGGAAAGTGGGAAGAAGGGAATGGAAGTTTCTTTTCCTCTTAGGAGTTTGGCCTATATAGGGAGAAATTTAGGAAAGGCTTGAGTGTTCACCCACTCTATAGTTTTAGAGACCATTTTTGATTGGAAGGAGCTTAGGAAGGCTTGCTTGGAAGGAGATCTCAACTTTTAGAATATTAACCTTGGCTTGGATTAAGGTCGGCCTCTTGTAAATTTATTGGTTTTATTGCATGTATGTGAGCTTAGAGCTCCATTAATGGAGTCCATGGCTTTTTTATGGTTTTGACTTACAATTCTTATTTTTGCAAATTGTTATTTTTTATTTGTAAAATCATTTTTGAATGGGATTCTTCAAGGCACACTCACCCTAGGGAGGGTAGAGTAACCTTGAAGGGGGTAGTAGGAAAAGACCCAGGATTGTCCAAAGTCTCCCATGTGTGGAGGGATAAACATGGGGTTTCACCATACCCATGATGCCAAGTATGGCCTACGAGAACTTGGGGGGCATAAGGAGATTTAGAGCACATATTTTGAAGATGGTTTTTCCAAGTCCATGTGTGGCTTGTAAAAATTGTATATTATACTTGGTCTTCTCCTCCTGATAGTCCACCTCTACCCCTGTTTCAGGAAGGTCTCTTGGAGACCTTCCTCTTGTAAAACCCTGTTGGGAAATATCTCTTAAGTATTTTTATGTGATGAATGTTTCCTTCATGTTTGTGTTTACTATTTGTATCTCGTTCCTTACTGGATCCCCTAGCTCAGGGGTGGCCTTGTAAAGGCCTAGGTTGGGAGGTGAGCCTCTATGGTCAACCTCACTCTATCAAGTACCCAGGTGGATGTAGGACCTAACAAACTTGTGGAGCTAGAAAATTTCAATTTGTAAAACTTGTAATTTTACATTTCAAGTGTGTGTTAAAATTGGAATTAGGGGTTGCTTTGTAATTTAAACTTTGATTTTAATTATACATTTGAAAATTTGTTTATGGAAAATTAAGGATTATGGAAAAATGGATTATTATGGCAATTGAAAATTTGAAGTTTCCATTACTTCTTGATGTAGGAGTTATTCAAAATTTTAGAAATAAATAAATGAGAAATTTTATGATATTTTGTGAAAGAGAATTAATGGATTATTTTGGCATAAGTTTTTGATTACATATCTTTATGGATTCAAAAGGTTTATTTTATTTTCGTTAGTAATGTGTAAGTTAGTAAACTATGAAATTTGTGTTAGTATGTATTGCTTTGTTAATGCAAGTTTAAATAAATTTAATAAAGGGATATAATTGAGAAATTTTATTTCAAAATTTATATTGTACTTAGAAAGTTTTCTGGAAATTTTTATCAAAAAAATATAAATGCCTAAATTTAATTTTCTCTTCCTACAAGTTGCGAAGCCATCAATTTAGAATGCATGGGTGTGTTTAAAATTTTAAAAAATACCCCTATATAGCTATTGTTTTGATTTTCAAGAATTTAAATACACCAACAATTAATTTTATAATGCCCTTATATGTATATATACATATATATATATATATATATATATATATATACATATACATATATACATACACACACACACACACACACACACACATATATATATACCCCCACCTGTGATTCTCATCGCACCCCCCTTCTTGTTTCCTTACTGCAACTGTAGCAGTGGTGGGCGGGAGCGGCGACCACACTGTGTTCTCCGCACTATTGCCCTCCACCACCAACGCCTTCCACCTCCTCCTAGCCTGCGTGCGCAATGTGTAGGGTTAGGGAGGGGAGATTTAAACAAAGTTTTAAACTTGTTTTTTCTTTAAAAAAAAAATTATTTGTTTAAGTTTCTTTATTTATTATTTATTAGTTTTTTTTTAATATTAATAAATTTAGTTATGTATTATTAGATTTGTTTAAAGTTTACTTTATGTACCATTAAATATGTTTGTTTAAGTTATAATAATAGTTGATCTTTTAGATAAGATAGTGTTAATTAATATAGGTTGCATATTTAGGTTTAGTTTGGTTATTTAAATAAATTTAATGTATGATTCATTTAAATAGATTTGTATAAATCAAGTTAGATTAGTTTATTTTTCATTAAGGTATAAATAAGATGTTTAATTTTAAATAGATTAAATTATATATTATTTAAATATATTTTTTTGAGTTGGTAATTTAGTTAAGTAATATTGTTTAAATGAAATATAGATGAGCTCATTTTATAAATAGATGGCTTTCACCTATTAAATTAGTTTGTTTATTAAATTGGTTTATTCCTTGAACAATATATTTAATTAGATAAATAATTCCTTTCTTGTATATAAATTGAGGTGTCATTATAATTATAACATGAAGTGAATTAGAAAAGAATATTAATTTACTTTGATAAGGAGTTTTTATTAAGAGCCTTAACTGGGGATTTTATTTTTAATCAAGTTTTTAAGATTGGACTTAAATATCCCAGTTCATTTTTAGACGTATTAAGTCATTAATTTTATTATTGTTCTTGTGCTAGTTAACCTTTATAGACTTGTTGACTGATTTTCATGCACAATTGACTTTTGGTCAACCTTTAGCCAAACCTTGGGCAAGTGCATCAGTTTGCATGCATGAACATACCCTACCATGTTTTAAACTTAGTTCATTTTTTGTCATATTTGGGAACAATTGACTTTTGGTCAACCCTCGGTCAAACCTAGGTCAAATGTCCCAGTTTGCATGCCCAAGTATTTCTAGATAAGTTTGGTTTTGTTTTAGCTTGGTTGCATGTATTTTGATGCATGGTTGACTTTTGGTCAACTCTAGTTGACTTTAAGTCAACTGTCTTGATGTGTGTGATGGTCAAAGCTTGCAGATTAGGAAACCCTATAGGATAGTTTGGAAGTTGTTAGGTGAAACTTGACTTTTGGTCAAATTTGGGCAAACTTGGTTAACCCTCTCTAGTTTGACCCTTGTAGAGTTTCTGGACCACGTAGACCTTTCAATTATCTATTTCTTTTTGCATTGTTTTGTGTGCACATCGAATCATGTGCCAGTTAGTATTGTTCTTCTTAGTTGTGTTTATGTGTAAGTTTGTAGTTGGTTAGCAAGTTTTAGAAAAAAATGTGTAGTTGTGTATTGCTCACTTTTTGGGCATGATAGAAAATAATAAATGAATCTCTTATTTTAAAACTAGCTATCTAAGAGATTTGAACTCGAAACCTCCTAGAAGTTAGGCTAGTTTGATTCCAAGTGGCCTATGTATGTTACTTGAGAGCTTTGTGCTTCCTTTTCTTGTTATAGCCTTATTTAGGGAATATTTCAATTAAAATTTTATTAAGAGGCTTTAATATTAGCTACAGGAAGTGTTTGTTAATTTTTCAACCAACCATGGAAATTGGAGAAGTTGCTTCCCGTAAAGAAACTCCTCCAACCATTTAGTTGGGGATAAATTATTATGGTTTTAGGGAGTTAATTGGGAGATTGGAAGTTTGGAGTGATTTGGAGATTTCTGCAAGTATTGTTCCAGAAGTATATTTTGAGGTTTTCTATGAGGTTGAATTATTCTCTGGTTTTGTGAGGGAAAGTTTGGAGATTGTTTGAGGAAGGAGGCAGGATTGGTTTCCAAAGGAAAATCTATCCAGGAGGCTACCATCTCACCATTTCTCAAAGATTGGAGGATTTGCAGTGGTGTGCTCCAGCCTTTGAGAAGATTCTCCGCAGGACTCCAGGTAGGGTCCGGAACCGGGATGAATCTCTTTTCTTCCCTATGTGTATACGTGTGTGTGGATTATCTATATTTATCATCATAATGTGGATAAAATATTGATTGATAGGAAATGTATTTAGTTTTTTATTTTCATGTTTTGAAAGGTATACATTAGGGAAGTTTATTGAATGTTTATGCAATAGTTTCTTGTAAATTCTTCCTGGGAGTCTGTGATTTATTGTGATACTTTATATTGGCATATTTGATTTTTTATTTGATGGTTTAGGAAACTTTAGGAAGGTTTAGGGAAGTTTAGGATGGGTTAGGAAAGGATGCAGATATTTTTCCCCTTTCCTTGCTTTTGTAGTCTTTTACTTTTAATTTGATATTTTGATTGGATAATCTGGTTCTAAGAGTTAGGTTGTGTTGAGGAAGTGTTTTTGAAGTGGTACTGAGGTACCTAAATTAGGTAGACATCAGGGAACCTTCCCTAGGCACTCTCTACACCTAAAAATGTGAGTTTCAAGCAATTCCAAGAAATTTTGGGTACGGTCTCGTATGAGCATCCTGGAATATCGTACGAGTTTGTACTAGTACCCATATGACCTTTGGTCAATTTTTATATGTGAGTTCTTTGATTTTTGTATCGGTAGCTATAGTATGTCGTATGAGGTTTTAGAGGATCCTAGGGGCTTAAATTTGGCAGATTTTGGGCTTATGACCTCTACAACCTGTTTCTTATGCTTGGGCTGCAATTGGTATCACTTATGTATGTCCATATATATTTTTTTTAGTATTATTATGTGTTAATTATGATGTTTCAGTACTTGGCATATGCTTGTGTTCATATTATGAGGCTAGGACTCGTCTTGGTGGCCTGAGTGCACAGGAGGATTCCCTAGACCTGCAAAATGAATCTTTTGTAGTACTTTATGGTTTCATGGCTTGTGTGTGTGGGTAGGGGACTAGGTACCCTAGGTGAGTGGCTCACCATAGGTGTTGGAACCCAAAGTGGTTGCCAGATGATCATATGGGTGGGTTGGTAAAAAGTGATAACCTAATAATAAACTTGGGAAAGGGGGGTTTTTAAAAATATAATGAAAGACACATAAATGTAAGTCTACATAGTCATGTTGGATTACCAGGACCATAGCTAACTTCCCAAATGGATCCCTATTCATAAAGGGGGGACTAGGGTTACATGGTTGCTAGGAAGGATCCCAATATGCTGGATATGTGATGACACTCACCTAGGTGGTATGCTAGAAACCTAACCTTTGTGTATAGTAAAGTGATATCTTGTTATGTCTTTTCTTTTGGTTTTCAAGTGTTGGTTTTGTAAAGCCTTAGGTTTCTTTAGGCCTTGTGAATATCTTGGTTCTATCTCCTAGCACGGGGGGTGGAACTTGTTAGTTTCACATGGTTGGGTGGAAAATATCTTTCGAGGTACTGTTTGTGGTTCATGGCTTGGATGTGTTTCATATTTTATGTAGTGATTAAGATATCTCAATTTGTATCATGTATTATTGAAAAGAAAGATATAACGATCTCTTTGTAAGTCTTTGGGCCATTTGATGTAATTTTACATGTAATTGTATTTATTATCTGAAATTGAAAGAACAAAGCAATGTAATCTGGGAGGGGTAGTTTTAAGGTTATTTCAAGGGATGTTATTTGAAGATTCAAAAGTTGTAATTCAAAATGCAATCATGTATCCTTTCTTTATCTCTCCTATGTTGAAATGAAAAGCAATCTTCTAAATGTCAAGGTTTGATTGAAATTGTTAAAAGTATTTATTCAATGTGTAGGTAAAAGGAAAAAAAAGAAATAGAAAATGAAAGATATAGTTATGAAATAAATATTACTTTCTTGCCTTTCTCTTATATTCTGAAATGCAAAGTAAAGGAAGAGGAAATGGAATTCAATTTGACTAGTAATGAAATGCAATGCTTTTACATTGGTAAATGAAATCAATGAGGGGCCTTAAGGAATGTACTTGTGAATATAATAATGATATTTTAAATGTTAGAAAAAAAATTGTTAGTTGTAATTTTAGGTTAAAGACCTGATTCCTTATGGGTTCCTTGGCAGAGACATTACATATAACTTATGACTATTTCTAATTATAGATAGAGTCTACTTAAGGAAAAAACTACATGTTTTAAGGTTTGGAAGTAGGCAGTGTTCAAATTGCTAGTTTGCATTATGTGGAGAAAATGTTAAAGAAAGAAATCTCTACTCTTGTCCGATTCCACTCTACTAAGGTTCAAATTCCTTCACAACCTTCTCCTTCTTTAGATGTGCAAGGATCCACAATGTTTGAAGAACCTTAAGAATTTCCTCCTCACAAGTTTCATGACCATTTCATTTCTCTCATTCCTAGTGATCAACTACCAAACATTTGAACTTGTCAAAATCTTTTTGAGAAAAATAATTAAATACAAAATATAGTTAAGGAGATACTATAGGTGGGTGTTATCAAACCCAATTCAATTCATTACTCCTCTCATATGGAAATTTTAACTAAAAATCGTAGGATATAGAATGTGTGAGTTGATTTTAAGAACTTGAATAAATCACCCATTAAAGACAAGTTCCACATTTTGGTCATTAATAATTTTCCAGCTAATATTTTTGGGTTAATTATTTAACCAAGTTGGATATTTAACAAATGAAGCTATGTTAATTGCAATTACAAAATTGTATTTCTTTGTTTACTCAACCACAAACATCCAAACCACATAGACTTTCAAATGTAAGAGTATAACATTGAAGCACTGATGAACATTATTTTCACATAATGACAAAATACATGACTGTCTTCCACTGCCCTGAATTCGTACTTGTCTTTCACTATATTGTAGCTTTGATTACATACTTGTCTTCCCTTGTTCTATAGGTTTATTACACAAACTTACAAGTCTCCAAGAGTAAAATAATAACAAACTTCTAGACCACAATGTTTGTGAAACCACAAACACTTGCGAAACACAATGTTTGACATCAATGACAACAAATAACCAAACATATATTTCCAACATGTCTCAATTTTAGTCAAATCCTTGGTAAAGAACAAGGTGTTGCACACATTCCAATTACACAATGAAAATGTAAAATTTGGAACAAATAATGAGATGGTATAATTTATCTAGATGTAAATATCTAACAGTAGATACTTTTCATTAGATATATTTGTCATCTTAAATCTAATTTCAAGTGATGTTAGAAAGTCCTTTGGATACATGAATATGATTGTTAATTAATATACTCAAAAGGATTAGATTTTAAACATGAAATAATAATTTTGAATTTACCACATTGTGTGATTTGGACCAATGATGCAATACAATCACTTGTTGCAATTGTAAAAAAAACTTGTTTACCTTCATGATTTGGCCTAGGGATGCAATATAGTTATTTGTTGTTGCAATCTTCAAAACTTGCTTACCTTCACTTTTTATCTTCTTTAGAGTTTGATCATGCTAAGAACATTTTTTACTTGATAAACTAGGTACTTGGCTTGTCTCAATTTTAGTCAGTTTCTTCGCAAAGAACAAGGTGTTGCACACATTCCAATACACAATGCAAATTTAAAATTTGAGACAATTAATAAGATAGTATAATATCTAGATGTAAATATCTAACTTTAGATACTATTCATTAACATTCTTTCTCTCATCTTTAATCTAATTTTAAGCGACATTAAAAAGTTTTTTAAATACATGAATATAATTGCTAATTAATATGCACAAATTTAAACATGACAAAATAATTTTGAATTTACCACCAATTAAAAATCAATAGATTGGAATAACTCAAGTGATTCCCCATAATCATCCCAAAACAGCTAGTTAGAATTAGAAAATATACAACATTAATAACGGCTAATATAGTGCTTAAAAAACATGATAGCGTTTTTCTTAATATAAGAAATAAAAGCTGCACTACCCCAATTAAAACAAGTGCTCAGCTGTAAAGTTTCCTTCCCCCAAACGCGTGGGAAGAAAGCCGTTGTAAAATAGACGTTGGATAGAAAGCAATTTATACCGTTGGGGCTTCCAATTCAAATTCACTAAATGTTAAATCTGCGAGGTCAAACCAGAGAAGTAGTTCGTCTACAGAGAAGTTCCACAACAGACGCGCGCATGGAATATCTGTAACTGAAGAATTAGCTTTCTTTTGTGGTGACATTGTGAATTGGTGAGTCTGAAGCTGAATTACTTGTTTTGGAAATTGGATTTAAATATTAGAGGGTTTTTCCAAGAACAAGTAACCTAAATGTATTTGAGCAAGTAAGGGTTTTAAATACTGAGGGTTTGTAGTATCCATTAGCAGTTGAATGTAGTAATTGGTTTGATGGTTTTGTAGTTAAAGTGGTCAAATTATTGATCGTTCTGGTTTTGCAATATGTAGTGTGGGATCGTTCTATATGGGAAGAGAGATTGTGGCACAGAATGCACATTCTATACTGAGGATTAGTGCATTATCTGTTGCTTCCTATGAATATGCGTGCTAGGGTAAGTTCTATTGATTTTCCGTTTGGATTTACAGGGTTTGCTCTGAGATTATTAGGTTTAATTGGATTTTGTAATCTGAAATTCGTGCAGGCTGCCCCCCAGAACGAGACCAAGCGCGGTGTTTCACGGCCGGCAGCATCAAAGGGTAAATTGTGGCTCGCAAAGTCAGATCTTAGATTTTGTTCTTCTTGGGGTTTTTTGTTTTCTAATGTGGATTAGAAAATGCAGGTCCCGCAATGGCAGCAGCTAACCAGAAGGCAGTAGTAGCCAATAACAATAGGAGGGCCTTGGGAGACATTGGCAATCTGGTGGGAGCTTTGAATACTAGATGTGTCATCAGCAAAGATGGAGCGGCAGAGTAATTACTTCTCTTAGTTTCAGGGTTTTGATATGTACTTTTCTTAGGTTCAGGGTTTTTACAATCCATGCTAGTTGTGGAGCTTTTGGAGTGAACAGTTTAGATGTTTTTGAATCAACTTTGTGGTCAAACTCTGTTATCTGTTGTCAGAAAACAAAGGCAGCAAGATTCCTGAATGTTTAACCAGTTGGGATTTAGCTTTATTCTTGTTATTGATGCTTGGGGTTTTTCTTTATCCATTGACGTTGATGCTCTGTGTGGTCTTTATTCAAACGCCTAAAATGCTTTTGGTTATCTTGATGCTCTGTGTGGTCTTTGTTCAATTTCAGGAGGTTTCGACCAAATCTGATTGCCAATGGGAACAAACAAGCAAGTTCCAGCACTCAGGTTAGTTGAATGATTTGATATCCAGCTCTCATGCCTCTTGAGCAGAGGGTAGGCCCTCTGGTCCTCTTGACAGAAGAGGTGCCTTAAGTTAGTTGAAGTGATTTGATGATTTCTTGGACATCATTCTTGCTCCTTGTTTTGTGTCTAAACATCTTTCTAGCAAGAGCTTAACAGCCTGCATGTTGTCCTTAATTTGGGATTTTGAAGTTCAACATGCCCACTACCTTTTTCAGCTTATTCCTCACGTTACATTTTACCCTTTACTGTCCCAGGTAGAGTTTGTTGCTGTCAAGGCAGAGGTAAAAGCAGAGGCAGGAGCAGGTTGGGGAAACAAACAGAAGCGTACTAACAGGAGGAGGGGACAAAATACCACAGTTGCAGAAGCGAGTAATGATGTACATAGCAGCACGGACTCAGTTGCCACAAATGATGTATTTAGAACAGCTTCAGAGAAATTCAGAGGACTATCCCTAACAAAGTCTCTAACAGCTACAAGTGAGGTATGCATTACTGCTTCTTCTTCCCTAAACTAGTTCTGTCTGTTCATTACTGGTGGTTTTTATGATCTGTTTATATATATTACAACTGGAATAAAAATATTTTATGTTTGTATCCAGAATGCTTGCAAGGACTTGGAGGACCTTCCTCCTAACATTGATGATGGAGACCTGCAAAACCAGTTGGCCGTTGTTGAGTATGTCGAAGATATATACAAGTTCTACCGAAAGGCTGAAGTATAAATCCTTATAACTTAATAGTTTTCTTTGATTTTAAGAGGTAAACTTCTTTGATTCAATACGTATTGATTGGTTGGCAACTTGGCATTTTGTTTTCAGAAGTTGAGCTGCGTACCTTCAGATTATATGTCAAGGCAGGAAGAAATAAATGATAAGATGAGGGCAATTCTGATAGATTGGTTGATAGAGGTAAAGAAATCTAGCTCTATTACCATCAAACTAAAATGGATTCTCATTCAGTGGACTTTTTGAGGTTTGATTTTGAAAAGTTTGTAATCTGCAGGTGCATCTGAAGTTTGAACTGATGCCCGAGACATTATATCTCACTGTGAATGTGGTTGATAGATATCTTTCTATTGAAAGGGTTTCAAGGAGAAAATTGCAGTTAGTGGGACTCACTGCAATGTTCATAGCTTGCAAATATGAAGAAATTTGGACACCAGAGGTATGGAAGTAGAGTAGAGGAGGACCAAATTTAAAAACGTTTAAAGTCTGGACCACAGATAACTTCTAATTGAAGATTTTAATTTTTCAATCCAAACATAGTATCATGGATCGGGGATACCTTGTGTTATGTTTTTAAATGTTGTGTTTAAGGTTTCTTTGAGATCCTTGTTCAGAGAAATGATCAAGAACAGCAATTCTCTGGTCACAAACACTGAAATAGATTTTAACCCCTGAACTGTTGACAGATTAAGGACTTCGTTAGCATATCAGCTAAAGAGTATACAAGGGAGAATATAGTGGCCATGGTAATTTGAAATAACAGATTTGATATTCATTTTAGATTGACTTTGTAAATACAGTTTGTAACTATCTATTTTATGGTATTTTGAACAGGAGCATACAATGTTGAATCGCTTGAAATTCAATTTCACTGTTCCAACACCCTATGTTTTCCTCATTAGATTTCTGAAGGCAGCCGATGCTGACAAACAGGTAAAGGGTTTGATTTCTGTCTGGACATAGTCCTCCCAATATGATCCTCCGGTGTACTGACCATATTGTTTTTTCAATGTCTCAGATGGAAAACCTGACATTCTTCTTTGCCGAGCTTTGTTTGCTTTATTACGTTATGCTCAGATATAGCCCATCTATGCTTGCCGCTGCTTCTGTATACACTGCCAGATGCACTCTCAAAAAGGATCCATGTTGGACTAAAACACTTAACCTTCACACAGGTTACTCTGAAGCTGATCTGAAGTAAGTCAAAGAATGACCCATTTGATTAACCTAACTAATAAAACCTTATAAATTTTGACTGATTGTAAAGTAGTTCTTGCTTTTTCAAACTTTGTGCTTAATAGGTTGGTAATTACATTTATGTACCTGTGTAGGGAATGTGCACGCTGGATTGTTATGTTCTACCGAAATGCAGGAGAAAGTAAGCTGAAAGTTGTACATAAGAAGTATTCAAGTCCTTTCTTTGGCTCTGTTGCACTATTAGGACCTGTGAGTTTGCCTCCAGATGATAGCAGCAGCTCAAGCAACTAATTATATCTTAATTGCTTATATTATATAATTAAGTAAATAGCTAGTGACAGAAATGCAAAATACTAAAAGAGTTTGTTCTTGCATAAAAGAACTCATTCCTTTGTTGAAGTGTGGATTTAAACCAGTTTACTTTTGAATTGCCGTGTGAGCATTATCTTATATGCCCGACTTCGAGGTCAAGATGTTTTAAGGAACTTGACCATTGTATAGACTAATATTTTTTATATAATGCATTATATTTTTGAACGTCAAGGTTTTCAAAGAGTTTGACCATTTTTTATATAATGGATTATTTCTGTGTTCAATTTTACTTTTTAATTCAGTATGAGTTTTTCAGTCAACGTTTTGGACCATCAAAAAAATGCATATTCTTGATATTAATTTGTGTTTGATTGTTAATTGCATACTTGTCTAATCATATATGTTTATGGATTTATGATTGTGTATGAGTTTTTCAGTCAACGTTTTGGATCATCAAAAAAATGCATATTCTTGATATTAATTTGTGTTTGATTGTTAATTGCATATTTATAAATGTTGGTAATAAAAATATTCACGCTGTCAAATTAGAAAATACTAGGCTACAATCAATATGGAATGTGGAAATCTCAAGTTCTTTAATAGTTTGGTTAATTAATTGTATACTTGGCTATGTGCTACATAATTAGACCATAAAGATATTCTTGATATTAATTTGTGTTTGGTTGTTAATTGCATTCTTGTCTAATCATATATGTTTATGGATTTACGATTGTATATGAGTTTTTCAGTCAACATTTCGGATCATACTCTATAGCATAAGGATTTTGAATCTCTTTGTCCCGATGATGGATCATAGAGTATGATCTGAAACGTTGACTGAAAAACTCATACACAATCATAAATCTAGAAACATATGATTAGATCTATATATGGATTGTGGAAATCTTCTAGCTCTCGATTGCATACTTGGCTAATCATATATGTTTCTAGATTTATGATTATGTATGGAGTTTTTAGTCAACATTTTTTATCATAGTCTATGATCTATGATCCATCATCGAGACAAAGAGAAAATCTTCTAGCTCTCAATTATGGTTGTGTTGTGTATGAGTTTTTCAGTCAACGTGTCAGATCATACTCTATGATCCATCATCGGGACAAAGGGAGCATAAGGATATTATTGTGCTCTCTTTGTCCTGATGATGGATCATAGAGTATGATCCAAAACGTTGACTGAAAAATTCATACACAATCATAAATCTAGAAACATATGATTAAGATCTATATGGATTGTGGAAATCTTCTAACTCAATTGCATACTTGGCTAATCATTATGTGTTTCTAGATTTATGGTTGTGTATGAGTTTTTCAGTCAACGTGTCAGATCATACTCTATGATCCATCATCGGGACAAAGGGAGCATAAGGATATTATTGTGCTCTCTTTGTCTTGATGATGGATCATAGAGTATGATCCAAAACGTTGACTGAAAAATTCATACACAATCATAAATCTAGAAACATATGATTAGATCTATATGGATTGTGGAAATCTTCTAACTCAATTGCATACTTGGCTTATGTTCAATTTTGTTTTTATTCAATCACATATGAATTCAACTTGACAACCCCAAATTTAGTATACTTGGCTATGTGCTCTACATAATTGGACCATAAAGAGGTTGCATGATCAAAACACAAAGGAATGTTTTAGGTGAAAAAAAATGCATACTCTTGATATTGTATACTTGTCTTGTGAGCAACTAATAACAATAAGTAATTAAACTTAGAGGATTGACCATTCTTTACATTTAATGGATTATTTTTGTGTTGAATTTTAGTTTTCAGTCAAATATTAAAGGGAATAATATTCACACTATCACTAGGCTATAATTGTGGAAATCTCATATTTTCAATAGTTTGGTTAGTTAATTGCATACTTGGCTCATGGCTCATATGATTAGCCAAGTATGCAATTGAGAGTTAGAATATTTCTACAATCCATATAAATCTAATCATATGGTTCTAGATTTATGATTGTATATGAGTTTTTCAGTCAATGTTTTGGATCATACTCTATGATCCATCATCAAGACAAAGAGAGCATAAGGATTGTCCCGATGATGGATCATAGAGTATGATCCGAAGCATTGATTGAAAAACTCATACACAATCATAAATCTAGAAACATATGATTAGATCTATATGGATTGTGGAAATCTTCTAACTCAATTGCATACTTGGCTTGTCTTCAATTTTGTTTTTATTCCATCACATATGAATTCAACTTGACAACCCTAGATTTATGATACTTGGCTATGTGCTCTACATAATTGGACCATAAAGAGGCTACATGATCAAAACACAAAGGGATGTTTTAGGTGAAAAAATGAATATTCTTGATATTGTATACTTGGCTTGTGAGCAACTAATAACAATAAGTAATTAAACTTATAGGATTGACCATTCTTTACATAATTGATTATTTTTGTGTTGAATTGTCTTTTTTATTCAGCATTAAAGGGAATAAAAATATTCACACTATCACTAGGCTATAATTGTGGAAATCTCATATTTTCAATAGTTTGGTTAATTAATTGTATACTTGGCTCTTACATAATTGGACAATAAAGAGGCTACATGATCGCTAGTCTATTACTTTTTTAAACCATCTTAGGCACAAGTCACTAGGCTACAATTGTAGAAATCTCACACTTTTAATAGTTTAGTTAATTAATTGTATACTTCGTTATTACATAATTGGACTATAAAGAGGCTATATGATTAGAACACATGGATGTTTTTAAGTGATAAAAAAATGTAGATTCTTGATATTAATTTGTGTTTGTCTGTTAATTGTATATTTGGCTTGTGAGCAACTAATAACAATAAAGTCCAAAATGTCTCGGTCGGGATGGGATTAAAGAGGGAGATGATGAAGACTTTGGTTAAGGAGAACAAGGTTGGTAAAATTCAAATGGAGGATCTCATCAACCCTACCTTGGTTATTCTGAGTGACATCACTAAAGAAAAGCCGCAAATGGATGTTCTCAACAATGCCAAAAATAGTGTCATAGATAGCTACAGAACCACTAAGTGGACCTACCACAAGATATAGGAGCTAAAATTTAGGGTGGGCAGGTTGGAGAGGGAGGAAAACACCAGTAAGATTGGGCTTATCGAGGAGAGGAACGAAATGGAGAACAAGATGGAGGATGTGAAAAAAAGAATTCAGAGTGTGGAGGGTACTCTGAAAAAAATCGCTGAACAGAGCTATAGCATTCTCAAAGCCTCAAATAACAACATTAAAGCTCTGATCAGTAAAATTGAGGAACACAAGGGCAGTAAGGAGGAGTCTCCCAATAGCAGTAAAGATATCTCGCCGGAGGAGGGTCCGAGGAAGAGAACTCATTCTAGCACTTTGAAGAAGGATACTCAAGATCGAGATAAGGACCTGGCTAATCTAAAGGAGGTGGCGGATAAGGCTTTAGAGCTGGAGAAATGTGCGGTCGAGATCCTCAGAGAGCTTGCTTGAGCAGCTCTCCTGGCTTTTTTTGACCTGGTTTTTGTTTTCTGCCCCTAGTTCTATTTTCTAGGCTTTTTGTTTGTTTGCTGGCAGACTGTGTCTGGCCTTCCTTTCTTGCTTTGGCTATCTTGACTATGTATACTTTTATCGTATATCTTTGAGATACCTTATGTTGTAAGGGTTTCAAGGCCCCTTTACAACCTATTTTCCTTAATCAAAAACTAATAACAATAAAGTAAAAATGTTAAGAGATGCAAAGTGTTAAAAATGCATGTCTTGCACTATTACACTTCTTAAAACCATTTTAGGCACAAGTCACTAGGCTACAATTGTGGAAATCTCATATTATACTTTATAGGATTGACCATATTTTACGTAATGGATTATTTCTTTGCGTTCAATTTTATTTTTATTCAATCTTAAAGGAATTCAACTTGACAACCATAGATTTAGTATATGCTTGGCTATGTGCTCTACATAATTGGACCATAAAGAGGCTACATGATCAAAACACAACGGGATGCTTTAAGTGAAAAAAAAATGCATATTCTTGATATTGTATACTTGGCTTTTGAGCAACTAATAAAAATAAAGTAATTAAACTTATAGGATTGACCATTCTTTACATAATGGATTATTTTTGTGTTCAATTTTATTTTTTATTCAATATTAAAGGGAATAAAAATATTCACATCGCCACTAGGCTATAATTGTGGAAATCTCATATTTTCAATAGTTTGGTTAATTAATTGTATACTTGGCTATTACATAATTGGACCATAAAGAGGCTACATGATCACTGTACTATTACTTTTTTGAACCATTTTAGGCACAAGTCACTAGGCTACAATTGTAGAAATCTCATATTTTTAATAGTTTGGATAATTAATTGTATACTTGGCTATTACATAATTGGACCATAAAGAGGCTACATGATTAGAACACATGGATATTTTTAAGTGATAAAAAATGTATATTCTTGATATTAGTTTGTGTTTGGTCAAGTTAATTGTATACTTGGCTTGTGAACAACTAATAACAATAAAGTAAAAATGTTAAGAGATGTAAAGTGTTAAAAATGCATGTCTTGCACTATTACACTTCTTAAAACCATTTTAGGCACAAGTCACTAGGCTACAATTGTGGAAATCTCATATTTTTAATAGTTTGGTTAATTAATTGTATACTTGGCTATGTGTTACATAATTGGACCATAAAGAGGCTACATGATCATAACACATGGATGTTTTAAGTGATAAAAAATGCATATTCTTGATATTAATTTGTGTTTCATTGTTAAATGTATACTTGGCTTGTGAGAAACTAATAACAATAAAGGAAAAATGTTAAGAGATGTAAAGTGTTAAAAATGCATGTCTTGCACCATTACACTTTTTTAAACCATTTTAGGCACAAGTCATAATTAATATTGTAGTACACCATTAACATGTTTGTCCTTCTTCTTTAGGTATTATAATTGTTGATAAATGTTGGTAATAAGAATATATTCACATAGTCAAATCTAAAAAATACTAGGTTACAATCAATATGGACTGTGAAAATTCCATGTTTTAATAGTTTGGTGAATTAATTGTATACTTGACTATGTGCTACATAATTGGACCATAAAGAGGCTACATGATTAGAACACAAAGGGATGTTTTAAGTGATTAAAAAATACATATTCTTGATATTAATTTGTGTTTGGTTGTTAATTGTATACTTGGTTTGTGAGCAACTAATTTAACAATATAGTAAAAAATAGTTTTGATATTTAAAAGCAACGAAATCTAGGGTGTTGTCCAGGCTATTACAAGTAGCTAAGAAGGTTATTAGTGAGAGACAAACATGAGCATGTTAACAATACATTAACAACACATCAACATTTTAAAAATGCATGTCCAACACTATTACACATTTTTAAACCATTTTAGGCATAAGCCATAAATAATATTGTAGTACACCATTAACATATTTTCTGGGTTGCTATTGTGTATCATAATGGTTCTACCATGGGTACTGATAGGGTTCATATTCAACCTAGAAAACTTGATGAATTAAAAAATGATGCCATGGTGTGGTACATTTGCAGGGAAGGTGGAGTTTCCCAATTCCTTAAAAATATGATAGGGTATGACAAGAATCTCTCCATCCAATTTTCCAATTTGTGGGTGGAGAGAAGGGTTTTGATGCATGGTATCGACTTTGAGGTGAACGAAGATGTGGTTTCTAAGACGACTAGCTTCCCTACGATTGGGAGAAAGTGGAAAAAACATAGTAGGGTCTCAAACACTGAAAGTATGCACTATTTTTTTAGGCCAGAGGAGTCTCCTGTCAAAATGCAGGGTGGTTATGAAAGAGACAAACTCCTTGAGCTCTAGGACTAGATATACCTCATGGTAATGAAATGTTTTACACTCTAAGGTTGGTTTACACTCTACTATTAGTAAGTTACATTCCTATCTTGAACCACTTCCATGGTAGAAGCTTAATTTCCTTTCCGGTTTTTCTTTTAAATTCGTTGAAATTTTTTGTTAAGGAAGTTATGGAGATTGCCAAGGGGCATGGTAAAAAGTGTATTCCACTCCACCAAGGCCTCATTTTTTCCCTTTATCATTTTCACCTTTCTTTGTGCCCACCTCACCAAATTGTGGTTCATGAAGCTCCCCCTCTGCCTCGCTCCCCACCCCCAGCAAGCACTCTGGGTCCCACTAGGAAATAATGCCTACACAACCCTAGTTTGAAGGTCAGTTCTAGCCACCCTACCCTTGAAACCCCCACCCACCCTTTTGGGGAGACCACCATTAAATTGAGCCTCTAGATAAAAAAATGTAAGACCCCTTCCAAGTTTAAGGGTAAAGTGAAAAAAGCCACATGTATTATCAAGGAGGTTGGTTTGAATGATGAGGTTGTTGATGAACTAAACACCCAAAGGCACTCCTACATAATTTCCACTAGGTTGGCTACTGAGGGTAAATATAAGGAGATTGAAGAGTGTGACATTAAGGAACATGACAATAATGGTAATGGGGAAAATTTGTTAAAGGAGGGTGTGGAGGATGGTGGCCAAAAGGAAGATATAGACAAGGAAGAAATTCTGGAGATTTAGGGGTCTAAGGATGAATATTCCGCTCATGCCTCAAATAGTGATAATTCTGGCCCTATTAATTTGACTCATGACATGATGTCTGAGGAGGATGACGAGCGTACTAGGACCTGTAAAGGAAATTTCACTAGGACCTGTGAGAGTTGCATGGAGTTGAAGGATGACATGAACAAGATGAAGACCATGATGATGGACCTGGACAGGAAAGTGTCTAGCATATCCCTCTTTAGCCTTAGGGTTATGTACAACTCTACCACCTCCATATATTTTCTACAAAAGAAGATGTTGGGACAAAATACTGACAAAGAAGGAAATTATAAGAAACTATTCAAGTTCTTGATTGGTGACTAGACTGGGTCTCTTTCCCAGTTGGCCTATGGTGACTCTAGTATCTTTAATATATTGTTTAAAACTTTGATGTTGTCAGTTTATGGGTTAAGACTCTACTATTGGTTAGGTTAGTTATTTACTATAGTAATCATATTACCAATTATATGTTCCTATGATGGTGGTTTTTAGCTAGCTTCTGAACTCTTACTGTGATACTATTTATTTTTTATACTCTTGGTGTGTTGTTAATGTGTTTTTAACATTCTACTAGTTTAATCGATAAGCCTTTTGGCTTGTCTGTATGGGTCAGCACCCTTGATTTTGCTACTTATATTTATCAAAAAAATATGTGTCCTCCTTTAGGTATTATAATTGTTAATAAATGTTGGTAATAAAAATATTCACACAGTCAAATCTAGAAAATACTAGGTTGCAATCAATATGGACTGTGAAAATCTCATATTTTTAATAGTTTGGTGAATTAATTATATTCTTGACTACATGCTACATAATTGGACCATAAAGACGCTATAGGATAAGAACACAAAGGGTGTTTTAAGTGATAAAAAAATGCACATTCTTGATATTAATTTGTGTTTGGTTCTTAATTTTATACTTGGCTTGTGAGAAACTAATAACAATAAAGTAAAAACTATTTTTGATATTTCAAAACAGTAAAATATAAGGTGTTGTCCCTATTGCAACTAGCCAAGAAGGCTATCATTTCCTCAACTAGATCATAATCTTTATTTTCTTTTATCATCATATATGATGTGTGAATAACACTAACCAATATGCAATTAACCTTGTTGAAATGACATATCATGTACCCTACGACCATTGAAGAGAATAAGACTTCATCATCCTCAATGTCATTCATTTTCATTCCATGTCCATCTCATTTTGATTTCGTCAATCTCATTACTTCATCCTTATGAGTGTTGCGAAAAATAAGTACTTCACCAGTTGCACTGAGACTGGTTACATCATGAATAACCTCCTTGGTAATCTCATGAGGTTTATCCAACCATATATACCGACCATGAAATCTACATATAACATACCTTATCTGCTCCTTTTCAAATCCACATGGAAAATCAACAACATGATCATCTTTTAAAGTCATGGTACTCTCACTACACAAATTCTTGAATTTCTCATAGATTGAAAATTATCCTATATTTTCTAATTTGTAATGAATATATGCTCTTACATATTTAGTATGTAGAACTCCATAGGGAATGCTAGATAGAGCACCCACAAGGTCATTTTCTATTGATTTCCATGAATGTTTCTTAAATTTTAGCCTATGATCCTTATAGATTTGACTAATCTAGGTATATCCATCTTGATTCTTAATCGCAGTAGCAAGTAATTGATAAATACCTTTCAAAGTTCACTACAAGGACTCCAAATGAAGAATCAAATTTTGATTAAGAAAATATTTTGATTGGTCTTCTCCTTCCTATTGATGTAAGCAATCACACCTTTTAGCATAGATCACTACAAACTACATATAATACACTTTCCTCTCTACAAAATGTTTCTTGATGTGCAAGATAATAATAAATGTGAAGAATTTTCCTTTTCACCTACCTTGACATGAGTGTTAAATGTGTAACCAATATAACTTCTTCTTTTCACCAATTTAGATGAAGTGTATAACCGATATATTAGAACATTCAACTGATACACTTAGACTCTCACAAATATGTTTACATTCTTTCACCCATCTGATTTTGAAAATAGATCTTACTTCTCATCCACAAGGGGTTTGTATGATGGATTATTATAATTTTTGCTCCCCCTAAGACAAATATTATCTTAGTTAAATGATGAGGCACCCACACCCAGAGATGATGTGGTACCATCAGGTACCTTAATCTCTTCCTTGACATCTTCCTTATTCTTCCAAATCTTATTCATCTCTTGTCTGGCTTCTTTGGAATCTAAAATCTTCTTTCCTTTTTATCTTTCTAACTAGTTTACTGATTGGTTCTTTGATTTGCAATTTCTTACTAAGTGTCTAATCTTATGACAGTGTAAGCATGCCATACCAGCAGTTCTCCAAGGTCCTACATTAATTATTGTACTCTTCAATCTGTAATCATTAGCCAAATGTCCATGATTGTCACAAGAAGAACATGTAACATTAGACTATCTTTTCCATTGATAAGGGCTTGACCAGTTCATAGGAAACCTCTTATTATTAATCCTTGATCTACACTCATCAACCTTGTGACCATACTTGTTGCAATAATAACAATATCACTCAAAAATTCTAGATCTACAGTCCTTTGCAACATGTCCAAATCTATTGCAATTGTAGCAATACCCATTAAATGTACTTGTCATACCTACCGACCTACACCTACATATGTTTGCAGTGTGATCAACCTTATGACAGTTAAAACAAACATGTTTGTACGATTTCTTACTATAATTCCTGTGTGTTACCTTTGGTGTAGATTTTTCTTTCTTATTCTCCTTAGATGATTCTCCAATCTCAAAGTTTCCAACAAATCTGAGACCTTTAGTCTCCTTGTTCATCCTTTGATTCTTAAGTTGTTCATCCAACTTTGCAGAACTTTCATTGTATGTCTTCAATAGGTCATTATCATTCTTCAGTTCTCCTTTCACCTTCTCATTCTTATTTCGTAGACTCTCATTTTGTTTACCCAAATTCTCATTGCTCATTATCAGATTGTTGAGTTCTCCTCTTAGATCTTCTAGTTCCTCTCTAGTCTCATGGAGATATACATGTAAGGTACCTACCTCTTTCTCTAACTTGAAGAGTTCATGTTCCTTATCCTTCGGGGTTTGGTCCTTATATTTTAGAGAATCTTCAATAGTTCTCCTTGCTTCCATCTTTTCAAACATTCTGATTGCTTGACCTTTAAGCTCTTTCCTTAGGTTTTCTTTATCTTTGGTCAACTTCTCATTTTCTTTCATTAAATTTCCAATTAGATTCTTCTGATCCAATTTTCTCTGACAGATGTTCAATATAGTCTTCACTTTCATTAAGTTTGTAACAAATCTCTTTCCTCTTTTCAATGGACATCTTCAACTATTTTTTTAATTCATTGATCACCCCTTCTACTTCCTCAAACTGCTTCTTGTATTTGTAACCTTTCATGCCTATCTTAAGGATCTCACCTGAGCTGTTAGGATTCTTCAAGGGAAATTGGCTCTGATACCAATTGTTAGTATAAATAGGAACTACGAGAGGGGGGGGTGAATCAATGCAACAATAAATTTGATAACTAAACTTACAAACAATTTTCATAAGCTTCCGCATCCCATAAATATCTATAAATTTAACTGCGACTTCATTATCTTCATCCTTCTTCTAGTGCAGACCTTGTGCTGATGTGTTTAGGAACATATCTTCCTCATTTTGATCAATAAAATAGGGTATTTCATTAGAACAAACAATAGCATATTCTCCTTTACTAGCCTCTTCACTTGCAACCAATGATAGTTTTTCAAAAACAATCATCATGTTGCTCAAATAACTAGGAAGCTCACCAAATGAATTTGTTAGCACTTCATATTTAGTAGATTCTTCTTGCTCAAACATCTTCTTCTCTAAACTATCATGCTCACCATTATTTTACAACAAGTCTAATTTATCTTCAAATGAGGGCTTGTCCTTGTTGAACCTGAATACATTAAAGGTAGGAGTGCCTTCTCAAAGAATGGATTTGGGAAGCACATTTTTTATCGGGATTCTTTAAGGAAAGAGGGCTCCTAAAAAATCTATTCTTGAGAAGTGGTGGACTATTTTTTCACAGGTACTATGTTCTTTTGCACTTAATGAAACTTTGTAAAATTGGGAACTACTTCTTTCACAAGCTATCTAAATACTTCAAATGATGTTGGTATAAAACAGGGAACATAAGGAGCTAATTAAGCCTCTATCTCTTGAGCTCGTGTAAGTAATAGCCTTATTTTATCTTCTTTTGTATCCAAATCCCTCACAAGAGATTCTTCATACTACCTTATTTGCAACTCTATCTCTTGCTAGCTATGATAATATTGGTAGGTCCAACCATCATGTTGCAAGCTACACCCCTACTACTTGTCAATATGCCTCATCTACTCTTGGAAATTTGACAAAAAGTCATCTATTCTCATGTTATCAACATGTTGAAGATGGCTATGTGAAAATATATGTTGACTTGTAATAAAATGAGTTTTTTGGAGTTAATGATGTATATTGGCAGGATACCACAAAGCTTGAGCAGGGGTGTCTAGGTGGAAAGTATATGGAGCTATTTGGGTATTTGTTGTAATGGGGCTTTTTTGCATGAAACCAATAGTATAGCTACTTTGATATGGCTAATAGGATGATGCATGGGGAACACATTCATGGAAAGGAGGATGGTAAGCCATGCTTCAACACTTCATTTTCTCTAAACCAGTTGATGTTTTCTCAAAGTCACTAGATATGCGAAACTTGACCTCTCAAAGGTATGAACATGTTGGTACCATATCAAAACCAACAAGAAAACAAGATTTCTTTTAACTTGTTCCATTCAAACTAGTCTCACCTAGCGTGCAAAAATTGTTCTCTCAAAAACTACACCCTATGCTAAGTTGTAGAACTTATCTTTCTGGAGACACATGGAAACACTCTTAGGTAGTAGGTTGCCTATACTTGGAGTGAATCTCTAGAGAAGGCCAACTCCTACTTGGTCCTTCACCTAAACTAAACTTTTATGATAAAAGGGTTAAAAGGAGACAAGAAACTGAAATCTAACCTACAGGTGATGCACCAAAACTTTATGAAGATTATGAAAAATAGAACTACAAAACTTGATTCCAAAATGATGAAAGCTAAATTTGTACAACTCCTTACAACATGCCTCTACATAAATATTTCACTAAAAGGTCACAACACATTAACTTATAAAAGGAAGAAAAACTTCATGTTAAAGAGCCATATACACTTAAGACACATTTAACAACCTGCATAAACATAACATTTTTAGAAAAGGTAGAAAATATGAAACAAAGTAACTGGGAAATAAGAGACACCTCATATGCAACCTGATTAATCAATTGATAATACACAATCATGCAAGAAAAAGAAGGCAAAACTCTTAATCATTGTATCCAAGGCTTCTATGTATTCCATATATCCAAAGAGTTACAAAAGTATGCTAAAATTGTCAAAGGACCCAAAAAGCCACTAAGCACAGAGACGCATAATGAGAACTAACTGAAAAAATAATGAAGTTTATAGTATTTATGCCTCTCCAAGAAGTAGTTGCATGAAAATAGGCCATAAACCTCTTGGTCAGATGTAACAAAAAGGCCTATTAACAGACCCTCAAAGGACTCCAAAAAGGCTTAGAAAACAAGAAAAGGTCAAGCCACATCATCTCTAAACATAAAGGCTCCCAAAAATGCTCAACAAGCCTACAAACTTAGTCAAAACCACTCATAAAACCTCTCCACTTGTCTGCAAACTAAAAACAACCTCCCCTCATTAGCACCCCTAAATTCACACATTATGTTCATTTCATCTCACAACAAGAAGCCTCCAATTTTGCCTTGCATTGTTCACCACCTAGGTGTTTTGGGACCCTCATGTAGATACATGGAGTTTTTCTAACTCATTCAGGATTTTACTTGAATTTATTCATGTTTTGTATCCTTTTATGCTTAAATAATTAGAATGGATACTATTGATTTTGTCATGTGCAGGGTGATCTCAAGAACCAACTTTTGTTATATGTTTCATTTGTGCATAGTCTCAAAGTGAAATGTGGGCCATACTTCAAGGATGTTACACCGATGATAAGAAAATACCAAGGATTGATTGACATAGGGATTCAATGCAGCATAAGATTTCAGAAGTTAGCCTGATAGAATGAGGTTATACCAATGAGTAATATTGACATAAGTCATCCTGATGGAAGATTAGAAGGAATAGAAGGAAACTTTTAGATCGTGAGCAATCTTATTGATTGAATGATTAATAGAAGAAGAATGAAGTGTATCAGCAAAGGACATATCGATTGATAATCAAATGGAAAATTGTCAAGGAAAACTATGATCGACAAACAATATATATATAATATCATCGACAAAGCTATAACAATCAACAAGAAGTTTAAAATGTCTTTTCGATAGTCGATGGGGCCATTGGTAAGACTTATACCAATAACGATGTGAAGAACATCGGTATAGCTATATACTATAAGAAGCACTATTGAAATATTGTATCGATACCCGATGAAATCATCAGAGAAGCACATGATGATGAATAATAGATGAAGGAACCATGAAAGGATATCGAGAAGAGTTACATCGATGACTTCATCGACATAGCTTTTCAATGCAGAGTAACAAATAGAAAGTCACACTGATACCCGATGGAATGATTGGTATGACCTATGTCGATGATAATGAGTACTGATCCTATTAGAGAAACAAATAACGAGCTTTGTCGATGGCGCGTAAAAGTAGTTGTGATTGGAGTTACCTATGCCGATCCCAACGATTGTCTTATCAATTTTTCAAATTTCAAAAAGAGCCAAAGGACACCATTAATAACTTGAACAAACAAATTTTGCATTTCATCCCATTGAAATAATAAAATTTCCCTTGAAAAGAGACATTTATTTTCTCTTGGTATAAATTGATGGAAACTAATATGCAAGATCAGGATGCACCCTTGAATAAAAAATTTCATTAATTAAAAATTAAAAATAGTAGTAATTTTATTTTTTAAACTAATCAATAATTCTAACATTTCATAAATAAAAGTGTTAAAAATAAAAAATAGTTATTTTTAAATTTTTATTTAATTAAAAATCCTAGTCAATGGTACATCCTGATCCTTGCATACAATGCCTAGGTAAATTGATATTCCTCTATCAAATTGACTTTCCCAATCTAAAATCTAGTCATGAGATGTTTGATCTAAAATCAAAAGTCCTCGAATGTTCTATTAAATTGACTTTGGCCAACATAGAAATTCAATCTAAAATTAAGTCATCAAATATTAGCATCATATAGTCTCTTCCGTTAGATTCAAAGGTGTTCTAGGAAAGAAAATGTTTATAAGATGGTTCATTATACATGTGTGTGAGAGAGAAAATATTAGTCTTAAAATATTAAGAAAATACATCAACATTATAAAGTAGATAGAGAAAATTGTATGAACATTTTAAGATTAATGTCTTATTTAGAAATCAAAGTAGTTTTTTCAATCAAATCTTATAATTTCAGATGAATCTCCTAAATAAGTCAAAGTTTAAAATATATTATTTAAACAAAATCTTCTTGACAATTCAAGATTAATATCAGATTTAGAAAGCGCAATAATTTCTTCAATAAGATTTTATAATTTCAAATGAACCATCTAAACAATTTTAAAAATATACTGTTTAAACCAAAACCAACTTAATAACTCAAACCAACCGTTGAAATTTGAAATTTGAAGTTATACCAGAAACTAAAATATAACATCATAATTTTTTTTCTGTTCTCCCTCTTCTACTGAACCTGTAATAAAGATTACAGTCAGACGTCTGTAATACTGACTGGACAAAATAATATTATTTAGATGAAGTAATGAACAGACTAGATGTTGGAATGCACTCCTGTTAAAATAGAGATAACGAAGGATTGTAACAGGTTTCCTTGAGCAAGGAAATAATAAAAATGATACAGTATGCTGGTTGTTTACAGGATACTACGTTTTCACATAAAAAACCAACATACTGATCAGCAAAACAAAAAAAATACCATCTGTATCTCGAAACCTGAACACAGCAGATCCAACTGAATTTTTACATAAATAAGAAGTATGGAAGCAACATCTGGATCCCAGCTTATTGAAAACTGGAAACTGAGCTGAGAAAATCAAGGGTTTGAAAAATCATTTGCGCAGATGAAAGAGGATCCAACTGTCTGCGAATTCCCGAAATGACTGGGTGCCGATGGCGGAGGACGAAATCCCTTGGGAAGACAGTCTTTAAATTCGCCTCCTCTCTTGTGCCTTTTTCTTCGCATCTCCACGTCTACTGAATTGTAGGCTTCTGAGGGCGGAGGAACGGCCAAGCTGGAGGCTTTCAATCTTCTGCAGGTTGCTCCCTGCAACACAACTAGCAGCAACAAGACGCTCATGGCATGGCTTCGAAACAGAAATCTGTACAATTTCATTCTATCAATCTATCATCGGCCATATAGTCAGATAAGCACCTTTGTAGGGTTTGTATTTTTAGAAAAAGAATGGTGTTAAGGAGAATAATAAATTGGCGCGTGAAGCCAAAGTTTGGATGTCCAGCTGCAGCACAGCTCAGAGGCGCGCACATCTCACCTATGCATTACTGTGTTGGTGAATTCCCGTGATTTGTGTCGTGCAGGGCACTTTAAATCTTCTCAGTCGCCGTATAATTTCAAAATGTATGTAAATATGCTCTCTGTATATATATCCTTTTCTATGTATATATATCCTCTCTGTATACATATATCTTTTGTGTATATATCCTTTTTATGAATTTAAATACATATATCTCACCTATGCATTACTGCGTTAGTGAATACCCGTGATTTCTGTACTGCAGGGTAGTTAATCTTCTGAATCGCCCTGTTATTTAAAAAATGTATGTATATATCCTCTCTGTATACATATATCTTTTGTGTATATATCCTTTTTATGAATACACATACATATATCCTTTGTGTATATACCTTTAACATATACTTTGTGTATATATCCTTTAGTCGATATGTATCTTAATTGTTCACACGCTCTTCATGATCTGCAAAATACCTTTTACAGATTTTGTGGTGGTCAATTCAAAAGACTTTACAGTAGTACAGATGGGCAAGGAAAATTGACGGTCTCACAAGTTTTGAACAGAGCCGTCTCATGAAATGTTATTATATGTCTGGTCCAGCGGTCCATCAGGGTTCGAGTCGCAAGAGTGAATTGTTTTAAAGGTAGTGCTTATATTTTAGTTCGATGTCACGCTCTTACCGCTGTATTGGTCGGTGATGGAGGATTCAGGTGACTCGGCTGTCCTGACCGCTGTCATTACTGTCCTATAAATTTACAGCATTAACTGACTACGATCTATCCAATACCATCAAGTTTTTCATCATGGGAAGTGGGGAGATTGCTATTTTTTTTAATGGTATTTTTGAGACATTTGAACAATTATAGTAATGGATAGTAGACATTTATACATGGGTGCTTGTTCTAGTCATCAAAGTGAATCAATAATGAGACAATAGAGAATATGTTTATAATGACATTGTGAAATGACTATATTTTGACCCTTGTCCATAAAAATCCATAATGTTGGTCTTTAGTACTCAAAGCTAAAACAATAAAACATCAAAATGTGATGTACTATTTAGGAGTTTAGGGTGTGCAAAGTGGCAATGTCTAAATTGTAAACTAAAACAGATCTTACCAAGGGGGACACTTAGTTTTTTTTTCCAAACTTCTCTTATATATTTTACATTTTAGTTTACAATTTATCCAATATCATGCAAAGTTAGCTATAACAACTATTAGTACTCTTACTCTATTCTTGTTCGATGAGCTTTTATTTTATATTTATTAACGATTATTTAAAATGTTGAAAATATAATAGAAAAAAAAGACTTTAAGAGTGTTTTAAGTTTTTTTAATTATAGATAAATAGATTTTGTAGAGAACTTAAAATTCAATATGGAAAAATGTAAGCCAAATTTTAAATAATGAATAATACAAAAGCAATCCAAAAATAAGAACACTAAGAAATAAAATAAAGACAAACCATCATACAAACTTAAAAATAATAAGAGTTTACAATGATCATAAGAGTGGTGTCTTGATTGTATACATGAAAATTATAATAAGTTCATAAACAAGATCATAAAACTATAGCTATGGTAATTATTGTTAGAAAGAGATAAAATGTCGAGAATAAGATATTAGTGCACAATTATTGGGACATTTGTGCATAAGTATTGGATCAATTATACATTGTTTTGGTTGTTAAAGAGAATCGATGATGGGTAATAAAGAATATGTTTCCAACGACACTCTAAAATGACCACTTTTTGACTCTCCACACATAAAATCCATCAACGTTCATCTTTAGTATCCAAAGCCAAAACGGTAAAATGTTGAAATCTGATGCAATGTTTACGAGCTTAGAATGCATGAAATTAGCTATAACAACTTGTATACACCAAAAAATGGTCAGACAAAGTCAAAGCAAGCAATTGATTTTAATTAATTAATAATTGTGCAATTGATTTTAATCTAAATTTAATCCAACTCATTCAAAGGAGAGACGTGGCTAAAATAAATCAATTAATAAATCCAATTATTCTCATCTACCACATATGGACAAAACAAAATCAACCAATGAGGTGAGAGCATTTTGATCACATGGATCACTCAAGAGGTTTTGCTATCTCCACCATTCAAATTGCCTTTGCTATCTTGGCCATCCATTCTTGTCTCTTTGTCCCAACATTTGAAACCACCAACTTAACTCACCTCTAACTATGAGTCAATCTAACTCACATCTAGAACTTACCTTACTAATTTTAGGAATCTTTTAAAGAGTGCATAAATAGAGTAAATCAAATTGATTATCTAGAGCATCATTACTATAGCCAATTCATTCTTAAGCATAACATTTCAATTTAGAATTTATATTTTAGCGTTCATAATGGAGAAATTTTGCATATTTGAGCTAGAATAGTGTTGAATTGCATCACAAAAGCTTAATTTTCTCATTCTAGGATTGTCACTAATGGATGCTAATCTGAGATCATTTAATTAGCTTTCCTAGATAGAAAACCCTAGGATGTTTCTTATCTTTCTTTCAATTCATTATCTTAAATTGTTGTATTTTCCATAATTGAATTATGAAATTGATAAACTAATCCTATGAAGGTATTTTACATACACAAAATGACACCCATCATGGGGTTGAAGGCCTCTACTAACTAAAATTTATCATTATTTGCTAAATTTGGGGTGTTTGTGTTAGAGATTTCAAAAGTACAGGGACAACAATGCCTTCAACTAGAGAAATGACCCATAGAGAGACTATTTTAACGCATTTGCAGGTTCAAACAATGTGTGCACGATAAAGATTGACGCATTTGCATAGAGTTTTGATGCTTGCTAAATTTATTCTCTCTTTGCCTATCATTCTTTTAACACGTACATGACTAAGTTTGGCGCCTTTGCACAATGTTTCGACACCTTAAAATTTCCTTCTATCTCTGTCTCTAATTCTTTCAGCGCATACCAGACATCCACGTGCCGCATTTACGTTTGATTTTAGTGTTTGTTAACTTTCAATCATTTAAATAACGCTAGCAATAGTCAAATAGCACATTTTAAAGTTTTTGTAGCACGTAGACAAATACAGTAACACACATGAAGTTTTTTAGGGCGTAGCACTGTCATTTCTCAAAATTAAAATTATGCAAATCTAATGATAACAACTCTCTGTTTTGCAAATGACAGAACATAGGAAGGTGCGTAAACCTGTTTGCAGATTAGTTGTTTACTTCAAAAATAAGGAAATTAGGAAAGTAGCTAAGATCCAAAATAAAATTCATTTTGATAATTTGCTTGATGACATGAATGAAGAATTAAAAGGGTGACCCCACAATAGTGGGTTACACTTTTTTAGACATGTTGATTTTTGCTGAAATAACACATTTTTAATAAAATATGATGATTTAAGTCTTGAGAGGTTCCATTTGACAAAATTAATTACAAATGGTTAGCTCAAAGCCTCTTAGATTAAAAAAACATTGATATAACATCTATATTCCTCATTCATACCTACAATGGAGTCTCCTTCGCACCTACCAAAATACTGACAAAAAATCACTTCGACTTTATATTTTGGTAGATCAAATGAATCCATTTGAAAAACCTATCTATGTAGTATGATGCTATTCAGAACAAGTTTTCTAATGAATATAATTTTAATACATATTGAGTTCATTATCACTTTTAAATATTACTTTAACTAAACATAGATTGTTTGGTCATTCAACAACCCGTCTCTTCAAGACTTCGGGAAAAATAGTAAATTATGAAAAAAAATTTATGAAAAATATGTAGGAAAAGAGTATTTGTGTTAACTTTCTATAAATAAATAAATAAATGAATTTCAATATACACAGATCAAGTTAAAAGGATCCAAGTGACCTTATGTCTAAATTACAATTACTGTCACTTTAGAACTTAATAAACTATGAAATATTGACCCTAAATGAATGAAACCAATTGCATCCTTTAGCTATTGAAGTTACAAATATAGTCTCGAAAGATTTACATCATTATCATATTTTAAAAAAAAAATTGTTGATCCAAGTGCCAAAAACTCTTTAAAAACACATTTTTTCACACAGACCACTTTTCGAAGGAGAAGGAAAAATGAATTTAAATTTTTT